>KZ308611.1:736893-816401 GCA_000376725.2 Ladona fulva
TTATCAATAAATTCCCTTGCCTCACCAGTTAAGTATCCTTAGAATATTGACGAAATATTGAATACGTATTTCACTAGAGAATATACGTAATTAATGAATTTAAAGTTCAAATTTGTAGAACATCAAGTACTCATTTAAGATATCGCTATGAATCTATATTAAATTAAAATTAGAGGTGAAAAAAATGGCAATTTCATTACGCGACAACTTCGAACATAATGGAGATCCGTGAACTTTCCTTTTTCTGTTTTTCCATTTGTAAGGATTTCTAAATTTAATTATAGTATAGCATATAAATTAATGAATATGAGTATATATCGTATATAGTGGTTTATATAATATGACAGTCACTAATGAATTGTTTCAAAATTTTAAGACTCTGTTTCCCTGTTTATTATTTTCAATACCTACCAAATGATTACAAGGTCACAAGCTATAATTGAAATCATTTCATAAATAATTATGAACTTCAGAATGCTTCATTTGAATTTCGTTCTGAATAATTTGGAAGGAAGTACTGTCCTAGTATGTCATCTGCGATAGAGGAGGAAAGATCGATGAATTTCGAGGTAAGAGACTCTTGATGGAGTGAATCCCTTTAACCAATCCACTTCAATTACTTCTGACGCCTTCCTCTTTGCGTGCTTATCATCCTTGACGAGTTACCACGGCCGAGATTCGAAGATCTTTAAGTTGACGGCGGAAGGATAGGAATTAGAGTAGACGAATAGCAAATGAAACAGGAAGTAAACAGGCAGGGGAGAGTCGTATTTGAGATATACTCTACGGTGGTTAGGGATTTGGGTCTAAGGTGGCGCTCTACGCCATGCACACTACACAAGCTTCGTTTCCTAGCGTGGGTTTCTTTCTCCCGAGTTCGGCAGGAGTAAATGAGTTTAAAAAATTCCTTGGGATTTCTCGGTCTTAATGGTTTCCCCAGGACTTTAGATAAATATGAACAGCTGCATCTTCTTTAAGAGCAACCAAATGTGTTAAAGCGAAGCTTCGTCATTTTAAAAGCAGTCCAAGCGTTAAGACGCGTTGATGAAAAATTGAATTGATTGCTGTTATATCGATTTATCTTTGAAAAGATTCAAATGAGTAAAATAGGTCTGTGGTAGATTTTTCGGAATTTTTGAAATATCTGTCCCTGATATGAAGATTGTTTTTTTACTTTCCAGAATGATAAAAATAAGGAACTTAAACTTCTCCAATCGGAGAATCCCTAATCGATAATTTAAAGGTGTGTAAAACATACCTTGGACAGTTTAGACCGAAAATATATTTTGTATGCGAGGGTTGGCTTCCTTCTATAAAAATGCGTCCTACTTTATATTTTTTGAGAGTTTTTCAATCCCGTTACTTTCATTAATGAAAAGATAGAAAAGAAAAAAGCTTTTTCTTCATTTTCACAGTTTGCAGTGTTTTAGTAGAGTGAGAACTTTAGTACACTTAACGGACAATGACGATGAAGAGCAGGCATTTGTATTATTTCTTCGTATATATAATTTATAAGTTCGTTAAGTCCTTATCAATTTAATATCTTTTTTAGTAGAAGATCAATTTACTTTTGTTCATCCGTATAAATTTATATCTGCATATGTGAAACTTGTCTAGAGCGGAACCTATATATTATTATTATCATTGTACATAACCTTACAATTAGAACAAAGTCCTGGTGGCAAGGGTATATAGCGGAAATGTATCCATTACGGAAAACATTCTCGGTTCCGGTCTGCGGGATATGATTCCCTATCCGGTACTTCGTACCTGTATATTACGGAAACCAGTCCAAAAAGGAAAAATTCTCTGACTCCAGGCGATCCCACTAAAGACATGTTTCAAGTTTTGTATATAATACCTTTGAAATTGAATTTAACATTTAATATTTTTTTCTCGTTTATTTTCAAGTATTCCTGCATTACTTACGTCTTCAAAGGCGACATAGATAAGCTTCGCCACATTGTTTAACAAATACGCCTAAATGCATCCTAATACATATGCTACTCCTAGAATGCTCATAAGTAATTGTGGGTTGCCTAGTTTGCAGGCTTTCCTACCTTTGATGAGTGCAACAGAGAACGGAGAAAGTTAAACTCGTACTAAACAGAGACTATCTAACACTGATTTTCTTCTAGTCGAGTTGACTTTAGAGAGTTAAGCAATTGCTATCCCATTCTTGTTACTCATTACTCGTTAAAGACAATAGTATTTTATTAATAAAAAAAATTTTTTAATCCAATTTTAGACCATCTTTTTACTTAATGCATGTGCATTTGTGACGAATACTAATCAAATTCTTCACCGACGGACCTCTAGTGAAACTACCAGGACGAACTTTAGTCGAAAGTAACCTGTATATACATATTCAGACATTGTATTACAATAGTGATAAGTGAACTGAAACTGAAGTGAGCTGAGCAAACTAATTTAAAAGCTATGTAAACTGAAAGAGAACATCTTACATTTACTTTCCACGTGACGTGATTAGTATTAAATGATTGTGTCAGCTCAAAGGAGAAAAATCTCTAGCATTCCAAAAGAATTAAGCATGTTTCTTACACCTGCACCGATCCATTTACAATAAATGCTTAATTATAACGTGCAAATAAAATCTTCAGGCAGATATAGCATTGACTCTTAAATTGATAACAGAAATAGATTTTAAAATTTTAAGTAACTGTTTCAAATGGCAGTATGAAATAGTTAAGGAAGGTTAACATACTAATTGGGATGGTGGGTGTAGATAGATACGAAACCAGAGGATATTAAGCTTCTCTCCCAAGGGGAGCAACTCTAGGAAGGAAAGGAGGATTGGAGTAAATAGATGCTTCGTCTTTCAGCGTTTCCCCGAGTTTCCAATCCGCAGTGCTAACTTTTCAAACGGCTCAACCCCACAGCGGATCACCCTCTCTCTAGACACACAGGGGCAATGAGATTAGGCGTGAATTGGGTGTGCAAACAAGAGGGCTGAGTTAAGACGAATGTAAATGGAACGGATGCATCCACGCCTTTAAAGGTGTAATTTAAGCACCGCTTCCTTTGCCGGAAAACTTCTTCCCCGGTGCTAAATGCCACTTCAAATCCAAATTGAAGCTAACTAGCTGCAAATCATTTCTCTCCAAAAAGAAAGTAATTAGCCATATTTAGTCCTCGTAGGATAAGCAACGGGTTGAGTGACAAAATTACGCTCATGCAAGTTCTACAGATACTAAATAGCATGGGTAATTATACTGCATCTAATATTTCCTGATCATAGAAGCTTCATAGGAAATATTTCAGAGAATACAATAAGGTGGAAATTATAGTCATCTGTATTTCAAACACAAATTCACGATAATAGGGATACTTTAAGCAATAATATACTCCTCATTTACTTAATGAATGTCAGTTGTCAATGTAATTTATTGTCTGTGCATATCTGAGTATCTTACTGACTATATATTTTTATGTATTCCATGCTTTTCTTTAATTGATACGTTTTTCTAAATAGTGTACTACGTTTCTTTAGATCGCAAGCCCTTCCTGTTTTTCTCGAGCTCGTTCTTTATACGTAATTAATGAATTTAAAGTTCAAATTTGTAGAACATCAAGTACTCATTTAAGATATCGCTATGAATCTATATTAAATTAAAATTAGAGGTGAAAAAAATGGCAATTTCATTACGCGACAACTTCGAACATAATGGAGATCCGTGAACTTTCCTTTTTCTGTTTTTCCATTTGTAAGGATTTCTAAATTTAATTATAGTATAGCATATAAATTAATGAATATGAGTATATATCGTATATAGTGGTTTATATAATATGACAGTCACTAATGAATTGTTTCAAAATTTTAAGACTCTGTTTCCCTGTTTATTATTTTCAATACCTACCAAATGATTACAAGGTCACAAGCTATAATTGAAATCATTTCATAAATAATTATGAACTTCAGAATGCTTCATTTGAATTTCGTTCTGAATAATTTGGAAGGAAGTACTGTCCTAGTATGTCATCTGCGATAGAGGAGGAAAGATCGATGAATTTCGAGGTAAGAGACTCTTGATGGAGTGAATCCCTTTAACCAATCCACTTCAATTACTTCTGACGCCTTCCTCTTTGCGTGCTTATCATCCTTGACGAGTTACCACGGCCGAGATTCGAAGATCTTTAAGTTGACGGCGGAAGGATAGGAATTAGAGTAGACGAATAGCAAATGAAACAGGAAGTAAACAGGCAGGGGAGAGTCGTATTTGAGATATACTCTACGGTGGTTAGGGATTTGGGTCTAAGGTGGCGCTCTACGCCATGCACACTACACAAGCTTCGTTTCCTAGCGTGGGTTTCTTTCTCCCGAGTTCGGCAGGAGTAAATGAGTTTAAAAAATTCCTTAGGATTTCTCGGTCTTAATGGTTTCCCCAGGACTTTAGATAAATATGAACAGCTGCATCTTCTTTAAGAGCAACCAAATGTGTTAAAGCGAAGCTTCGTCATTTTAAAAGCAGTCCAAGCGTTAAGACGCGTTGATGAAAAATTGAATTAATTGCTGTTATATCGATTTATCTTTGAAAAGATTCAAATGAGTAAAATAGGTCTGTGGTAGATTTTTCGGAATTTTTGAAATATCTGTCCCTGATATGAAGATTGTTTTTTTACTTTCCAGAATGATAAAAATAAGGAACTTAAACTTCTCCAATCGGAGAATCCCTAATCGATAATTTAAAGGTGTGTAAAACATACCTTGGACAGTTTAGACCGAAAATATATTTTGTATGCGAGGGTTGGCTTCCTTCTATAAAAATGCGTCCTACTTTATATTTTTTGAGAGTTTTTCAATCCCGTTACTTTCATTAATGAAAAGATAGAAAAGAAAAAAGCTTTTTCTTCATTTTCACAGTTTGCAGTGTTTTAGTAGAGTGAGAACTTTAGTACACTTAACGGACAATGACGATGAAGAGCAGGCATTTGTATTATTTCTTCGTATATATAATTTATAAGTTCGTTAAGTCCTTATCAATTTAATATCTTTTTTAGTAGAAGATCAATTTACTTTTGTTCATCCGTATAAATTTATATCTGCATATGTGAAACTTGTCTAGAGCGGAACCTATATATTATTATTATCATTGTACATAACCTTACAATTAGAACAAAGTCCTGGTGGCAAGGGTATATAGCGGAAATGTATCCATTACGGAAAACATTCTCGGTTCCGGTCTGCGGGATATGATTCCCTATCCGGTACTTCGTACCTGTATATTACGGAAACCAGTCCAAAAAGGAAAAATTCTCTGACTCCAGGCGATCCCACTAAAGACATGTTTCAAGTTTTGTATATAATACCTTTGAAATTGAATTTAACATTTAATATTTTTTTCTCGTTTATTTTCAAGTATTCCTGCATTACTTACGTCTTCAAAGGCGACATAGATAAGCTTCGCCACATTGTTTAACAAATACGCCTAAATGCATCCTAATACATATGCTACTCCTAGAATGCTCATAAGTAATTGTGGGTTGCCTAGTTTGCAGGCTTTCCTACCTTTGATGAGTGCAACAGAGAACGGAGAAAGTTAAACTCGTACTAAACAGAGACTATCTAACACTGATTTTCTTCTAGTCGAGTTGACTTTAGAGAGTTAAGCAATTGCTATCCCATTCTTGTTACTCATTACTCGTTAAAGACAATAGTATTTTATTAATAAAAAAAATTTTTTAATCCAATTTTAGACCATCTTTTTACTTAATGCATGTGCATTTGTGACGAATACTAATCAAATTCTTCACCGACGGACCTCTAGTGAAACTACCAGGACGAACTTTAGTCGAAAGTAACCTGTATATACATATTCAGACATTGTATTACAATAGTGATAAGTGAACTGAAACTGAAGTGAGCTGAGCAAACTAATTTAAAAGCTATGTAAACTGAAAGAGAACATCTTACATTTACTTTCCACGTGACGTGATTAGTATTAAATGATTGTGTCAGCTCAAAGGAGAAAAATCTCTAGCATTCCAAAAGAATTAAGCATGTTTCTTACACCTGCACCGATCCATTTACAATAAATGCTTAATCATAACGTGCAAATAAAATCTTCAGGCAGATATAGCATTGACTCTTAAATTGATAACAGAAATAGATTTTAAAATTTTAAGTAACTGTTTCAAATGGCAGTATGAAATAGTTAAGGAAGGTTAACATACTAATTGGGATGGTGGGTGTAGATAGATACGAAACCAGAGGATATTAAGCTTCTCTCCCAAGGGGAGCAACTCTAGGAAGGAAAGGAGGATTGGAGTAAATAGATGCTTCGTCTTTCAGCGTTTCCCCGAGTTTCCTATCCGCAGTGCTAACTTTTCAAACGGCTCAACCCCACAGCGGATCACCCTCTCTCTAGACACACAGGGGCAATGAGATTAGGCGTGAATTGGGTGTGCAAACAAGAGGGCTGAGTTAAGACGAATGTAAATGGAACGGATGCATCCACGCCTTTAAAGGTGTAATTTAAGCACCGCTTCCTTTGCCGGAAAACTTCTTCCCCGGTGCTAAATGCCACTTCAAATCCAAATTGAAGCTAACTAGCTGCAAATCATTTCTCTCCAAAAAGAAAGTAATTAGCCATATTTAGTCCTCGTAGGATAAGCAACGGGTTGAGTGACAAAATTACGCTCATGCAAGTTCTACAGATACTAAATAGCATGGGTAATTATACTGCATCTAATATTTCCTGATCATAGAAGCTTCATAGGAAATATTTCAGAGAATACAATAAGGTGGAAATTATAGTCATCTGTATTTCAAACACAAATTCACGATAATAGGGATACTTTAAGCAATAATATAATCCTCATTTACTTAATGAATGTCATGTTGTCAATGTAATTTATTGTCTGTGCATATCTGAGTATCTTACTGACTATATATTTTTATGTATTCCATGCTTTTCTTTAATTGATACGTTTTTCTAAATAGTTTACTACGTTTCTTTAGATCGCAAGCCCTTCCTGTTTTTCTCGAGCTCGTTCTTTTAAAATTCATATCTGTATGCGGAAAACGCTATCAGTGATAATGAGTTAGAATGGAAAAAGAGATTCCCGCCTCAAACTTGCCCGAATTAAGATGTTATTTGTTTCTTTGTCTCAACTGGGTTGCGATCGATAGTTTTAAAACATTTACAAATTTCGTTACAATTCGTAAACTATTCCTATGTTTTATAGCCTTGATTCTTAAGTTATTTATTGGTTAATATGAACTACTGCATGGTTCACACTTTCAAGGAGGTTTACTGTTATTGCCGAAAAATTCTCGTCATTGCCATTCTGGAGTACAATATCTGCATCTAAATGTATTAATAACTATGTCCTTACTAATTGAAGTTCTCTGCATCTCCAAATTAATAGAACACAGAATTCGATCTTTAACTATTTGATTTTCAGTATGGAATTCCACAAGCTTGAGCATGTAAAGGTTACATTTCATATTAATAAAATTATTTATTAATAATTCTTACAAGAAGACGTTTTTGAAAACGTTGGTGTAAATTATTTAGAAAACGTAGCCGTCATATGCTCTTCCACTTCATTTCAAAGAAGAATTAGCGATCTGGTGCGCATAAAATACTTGGGTCTTGAACAAATCAGTTCAAAGACATTTTCATTTTAAAATGATAAACTTTGAACTTGATTGAATTTATTGAAAAACAACAAAACGACTAAAATTCCGAGCTTTTAAATTTAAATAGCACATTACTGTAAATAGAAACGATACAAACGTGGAACCAAAAAAAAATTTCAAACTATCTGAGTCGATTGTCGACGGACATAATACATTAGGCGTATTTTCTCGGAGCGAAGACATCAAGAAAACTTAGGATGTCAGAATGAAGACATACCATTTACGTAGTGAGAAAGGGTGTGGCAAGACAAGAGAGGGAGGGATGGGCCAGAGGTAGCGAATGCAGAAGATATATGGAGGAATGGTACGGACTGGAGCATCGGGTAAAACGGGAGTCAATCTTATTTTAAGTGAATACGTTTGGCCTTGCTAAAGTCCGTTTTACTAACAGGAATTGATTTATGAGAGATAGAAAATTATCATAGTTATAAAATGAGTAAACAGAGAAACTACGGCCTTAGTCAACGAAGCACTTGGTTAACGACGAGAGGCTGTGATCAGAAACATCTCTTGGATAATGACGCAGGCTTTGGTTCGACGCTTTCTGGTCAAAATTAATAATTTAAACCAATTTTAGGACCACTTATTTTATTAACGAAAAATATTTTGAGCAAATGTAAATAAATAAATGATATGTGCCCTGTTTTCATTACAATTAAGTGAGTTTTATCTGCATATTTGACATGTGGTATGGTTGTGGGAAATTGCGCCTTAGAATGCGACGGTTTTGATTAACAGCAGTAATTCTGGAGCGGAGTATTGTGGTTAACCTAGGTACCACCGTTTAAGGAAAGGCAACCTTGTACGTTGAAGTAAATGCGGGAAAATGTCCTGAATCTCCCGTATGCGGAAATTCTTTGTCTCGCAGATTAATTCTAAGGCCCTCGATCGGAGGATCCGGATTTGACTACTAGAGAGACTTTTTCACCTTTAATTCGTTAAGTTATGATATTCTAATACATATTCCACGCAAGCATATTTTTCCATAAATATTACAATTTCATATCTCTCCAAATATATAGCCAGTCCCACTTAATACCCAAACGAAAAACTACACATTTTATAGCCTTTAGCACAACCAAAGACAAAACTGGTGATAGAGTGCGAACCCTAGCTATTGAAAGTAGCAGCTCAATGGAACTTTATATTATCCTTAAATCGCCAGCAGGAATCTAGTTTACCCCGGTAACAAGTTTATCACTGAGCACTTCAAACATTGCACGAATATCGCGAAGAATGAAAGCTGAATTGGTGGAAAGTACTCCATACGCCTGGACACGTCCCGCCCAACTAGGATTTATTAACGTAACGGAGGTAATGTACATAAGACACGCAATCTCAAGCGCATATATTCAGAGGTGTTCAGCCAAATATGTAGCATCTCTGGAGCAATTATCTCTGCCAACAGAGATAAGGCAATCCACTTAGCGTCTAAGTAAAGATGTGAACTCCACGGCTCTCGACATAGTCACTAGATGAACAGAAAATAGCTTTGAAAACTATGTAAAGCTATGTTTGAAAGCTATGAAATGAAACCAACGTTGTGTTCTATTTAATACTAATTATTTCTAAATCAAAATTCCATTCAAGACTATCTTGATAAGGTGAAGGTATTAAATCAAAGCCTGGAATGTTATTTCCTCAAGTTTGTTGAGCGTTAAAAGAGTAACGTCTCCTTGTCCTTGGTAGACGACACATAAAAAGTAAGCCGTCGTACACAAGTTAAAATCCACTATCGTCCAAACATGCCTATGCTGATATGATGCTCCCGGCCTACATGGTAATAGAATCGTTGGTAGCAGTAGTGTTAAAAGTGCTGCGAAATATAGGGTCATTTCGCACGCTTATTGAACCCCTGTCTGGAATCGAACCCGGGATTACTTTTATTGAAGTCGAACGCGTTACCCACTATCTATCCAAAAGCCCAATGCAATCGTTACGTATTGTTTAGACGTTTTTTAAATTGCGAACGCAACTTCAAGCTGTGCGGACATAAGCATATTGTCTTGTCTGAGTGAATAATAACCTTAAATGTTGTCATCCTTGTATAATTTTATCAATAAATTATTAATGGAATATCTACAAGTAAATATGGTTGGAATAATAGGCGTAATAGTCAAGAGGGTGGTTTCGGGGGTTCAAACCCCCCATGAGAAGAGAGCGAACAATAAACGAAAGCATGTGAGAGGATGGCCTCTCACAATTATTCCATAGAAACACCACTGGAAATTTGTAGAGTATATATGTTAAAACAAACAAGTTTCTATTTTCATTGGATTTTGGAAGGAAGAATCACCTTCCTCAGTACTTATTTTAGGTAATGCATTGTTTACTTTATGGCTCTAAACCCCTGTTGGCAAATCCTGGCTACTGTACTGTTTGGAATATAGTGCCTTTAGTTTTCATAGAATAAATATTTTATCCTTTTTACTTCTCTCCTAAAACAGAGTCTCAAAGTAAAAATTGTCGGTGGAAATATTCAGCAAGGCACAGCTACGTAAAGTGGAGAAAATACTGCCTCTAAATACGCAAGAGTTTTTCACCCGGCAACTGGCCAGCATAACATCAAAAACTTTAACGACCTGCTAGCAAGTGTGTATTAAAATTTTGATGCTATTTGAGCTGTTGGCCGAGTTGAGAATTCCAAATTACGCGCAGATTTCTTTCCGCTGCCAGTGGAGTTCATGTCTAAGCTACTTAAATTAAACATTTCTCCCTTCAAAATATTTTCAGGAGGAGAGATGTTTCAAAGCCTGCTGTTAGAGCGTATTTCTCGGAAAATATATTACACGTCTTTTTCGGTAAGAAGAAGAATAACTATTTCAAGCACGGAAAGACAGTTATTAGTATCTAATCACATAAACGCTGAAACTAAAAGCCTTCGGTGATAGAATTGAAAAAGCTTAAAGATGCAGATTTCCTCTGCAAAAACGATCGTAAATAAAATTTTCCACTCTTGTTCAGAGACCGGAAACTTACAAATATTAATTTCCGAACCGGAGGATAACGGAACGGAACGATTTACCCGGCGAAGGTATCGAATATTTTCCCCCTCCCTGCAATGTCTTTATAAATACAATTGAGAGAATTTTGTATAAAGCAACTGACAATATGTGATATTGCGTACTTAATATTTAGTATATTAATAATTGTATACTTAAATATATTTCTGAATTCTTTTAATATGTAAAATGTTTAAACTTGTAAATCGAAAGTGTAAACTTTGTGATAGAATTGTATGGCGTACTGTCTTCGGGATTTTTTGCAGGGATTTCTGCCCGACTAGGTTCAATATCAGGCACGTCTTTTCATTTTTTACTTCCCCCTCAATGATGACAATCTCCAGGCCTGTTGCCTTATTTTAGTATTTACCAATAAATAAATAAACGGAAGGAATCCCATGAATAGCTTCCAATGAAGTGTAACTCAAATATTGGAAACATGAGCAATCAATAAAATAAGGAAAAGGGCGAAAGGTGATTTGTCTAAATGTTCTGGCTCGATTTCTTAACAGGCTAAAGCATCCACTTCAAAGGTGGAAGATTCCGGGCTCGAGTCCCGGTCAGACGTCAGACGTTCTTCATGTGCGTTCATCCTTGGATATTAGTAAAAGATACGAAAAATAATCCAAACATAAAAAACTCAGAAAGTCTAACGAGACTTAGTTGGAGAAATTTGGAAAATATCTTATAGTTAGATTGATGAACTGAGGAATAAGTAAGTACCAAGCAGAGACTCTAAGGATATATGCGGTCATGATTCAAAAAATAGTAAATTTGATCAGATGCATTACAAAGAACACCTATTTCAGAATCCATAATGGAGAGAAGGATGGATAAAAATCATTAGAAAGAGATTACCCAGGATATTGGAGATGAGTAGAAATTAAATAAAAATAACGACTAATGGCAGAAGGGAAAGGAAAAGAGAAAATTATGGGTGGCAACCAATCAGAAAATTGATCATGGAGAAGGAAAATAACGAACACGGATAGATATTTTGAATAAGGAGTTGATCGTGTGTAACCCAAGAACATCGTAGATATTTTTAAAAAATGATGGGATAAATACTAATCAGATATTCAAATCAAAAAATCAGATAATGAAATGATGAATTAAAATAGTCTATAGCGTAACCATAGATCTAGAAGCTAGATTTTTACCACGACAACTACCGCTGAGTAAAACCCTCTAAGCTCGTTAATAAGCCAAATACTGTGACAGAGGAATTAATTTAAAGCAAGAGATCTTCCGAAAAGAATTTTTAAGATATTAGGATCAAACAGTTTCCCATTGAGACGGCAAACAACCAGATGAAATATTCTATAATTCAATTCTTTCATTTAAAAATGAAATCTATAGATTTCCAAACAGCTACTATCACCTGCGCTGGTCCATCATTAAAAAGAACTCGGTTCAGTGAATTGCAGTTATAAAACGATTCATATGAGGAAGAAAACCTTTTTTATAGAGATCCGATGACGTAAACAATGAAAAACCAGGAGATTTATTTTGTTTATTCTTTGCATAGAGTGACATAACAAAGATCTCAGGATACACGGGGTAGAAAAACAATATACTTGGAAAATTACGAAGTGAGGAATAAATATGGAAAACCTTTACTTAACGATTTTGTTTCACCGTTGTCTATGAACATTAAAAAATCTTTGAAAGCCTTTACAATATAACTACTCGCTGAAGAATGTCTTGTTCTATGTTTTTCGTTAAAATAACAAACTATATTGTTGTTGCTCTCTGAGGTATTCAAGTTATTGGGAAATATTTCGTAGCTTTCTAAATTGGAAGAAAGTAGATATTTTTGAAAGACTCATATAGAAAACAATAAAGTGTGGTTATCTGTAAAAAAACTAATCAGCAATTAATTATTAAGGATGTATTTGTCCCGTGCATTTAAAAAATCATCATCCGTTATTTTAAAAGTAAATATAAGGGATTCCAAATAGGAACGGACACGAAATAAGCCTGACGGGAACTCGAACCCGAGTCTCCCAATTAGCAGTATCTCGCTTTATCCATTGAACTACCTAGCAATGAATTACCGTTCAGGAGACTTTGTATGCTGAAAGGAGGTCCCGTCAGACTTTTTTCATGTCCGTTTCTCCGTGGAAATTTTCTTAGGTGGACGCCTTTCGTGCAAAGTCACCTTTAACCACTTTTCTTGGTGAAGATGTGTTTAGTTTGGCACACTGAGGTGTAACTCTTAATCAAACAGATGCTGATCCATAGGTGCTTCTCTGTGCAGGTAAAATGGTAGGTAAAAGAGATATTTTTATAACTTTTCTAATGCTTTTACTATGACTTTAATATCAAGAGTTTTGATTTCTAAATTCAATAAAATGTAACGTATTTTAAAACGGGAATAGCAATATATACCTTTTTAGAAACCTTCAAAGACGTAACATTTATATAATTTCTACAGCAGATTTTTACTGATTAGTTTCTCAGGTCAAGTTGACCTGAAGATGTCAACTCGTTAAAAAGTCGTTAACTAGTCAAAACTTTGCTGTGGAAATCACGAAGTAATCTTTCTTTTAAGATGTGTGTTGAGTTCCACGAAGTCACGCTTGGATATACTGATTTTACCTTTCAGTAATATTATAACATTTAATTCTAAAAAACCGGTTTAAACTGGTTAGACAGTGGATACTGGAGAGAAACCGGAATTGAAAGTAATTATAATTTCGAAAACATTCCGAAATNGTATTTTAAAACGGGAATAGCAATATATACCTTTTTAGAAACCTTCAAAGAGGTAACATTTATATAATTTCTACAGCAGACTTTTACTGACTAGTTTCTCAGGTCAAGTTGACCTGAAGATGTCAACTCGTTAACTAGTCATCAACTAGTCAAAACTTTGCTGTGGAAATCACAAAGTATTCTTTCTTTTAAGATGTGTGTTGAGTTCCACGAAGTCACGCTTGGACATACAGATTTTACCTTTCAGTAATATTATAACATTTAATTCTACAAAACCGGTTTAAACTGGTTAGACGGTGGATATTGGAGAGAAACCGGAATTGAAAGTGACTATTATTTCGAAAACATTCCGAAATTTTCTCTAAAACAGAGAGAAACCCGGTACGAAAATGATCACGGTTCGACGACTTGAGCAATAGGAAGGAAGCTCGTTATTCAAATCCATATTTACCTATGAAGCTTCATCCTTCGCCCCAAAATCCTTTGAGTTCATCACGCGTATCTGACCCCTCAAACTTTAACGTCCATAGAGAATTTCTCTCATTTCTCTCAATGCCGTGTCTTCCTCGAGTCAACGGGGCCCCTGAAACTTCCGAAAAAAACGATGCTATGCGATTGCCAGGATTTGTGCTTGGGAGATCGCCCGTGCTTCGAGCCCTCTCGTGCAGGCGGCGTAGGGAATGCGAGGAAAAGCGACAAAGCAAAGGGAACCCTGCCTTGCCCTTCCCACGCTCAAGTTACCACCGCCAATTTCTCACTCGCTTCATCATCTCTTCCATTGGGAGGGACCCAAAATAGACACATGGACCTTCTATCCCTGGATACGAAGAACTAAAGCTACGCAGAATAAAGGGAAGTATTCCAGCGAAGAGCAGAGCTGAGCAGCCCTGCACGTGGTAGTGAATAACTTTTAGTTCAACTTGAAATTGGCTCACTTAACCATAAATTATTTCACAGGAAAGGAACTCAGCTGAACCATCAAAATCAGTTGCTTCTGCCCAATACGTATTTCACTTCCAAAGGAAGCCTCTTCAGGGGACGGAGTGAAATAAAATAAATTACTTATGAAATAAATTACTTTAGGTAAAATTCAGAAACTGGTTTATATTAGTTCACGACGAGTGCAGTATCTTCAGTGGATAAAAAATAAGCCATTTCTGTTAAGGATGTAGAGAAATGATCTACTTACCCCTCACCACACACAACACAGCCCGACCAAAAAAGGCAAATATATTTTAACTACCAATCTCTAGGAAAAATGGTTCTTTTAATTTGAATCCTTTTTACATTTGATAACGTTTTAGAAGGTTCCTTTACACTTCCAAGTTTGCGCAAGGATTTCAGCATACTTGTTGCAAATAGTTACAATTTTTCACACTTGTGACGCTGAGGTAATGATTCACCAATATGAAACCAAAGCCAAAATTCATTATTCTTTAAAGAAGAATCCCGAATACAGTGCTTTCTCTTTTCATCTTCTGTACTATTTCCTGTTCCCTAAAACATAGCAGCACCCTATGTCTAACATTTAAATTAAATTAAATTGAAGAATAAAAACTTTGCAGGAAGAAAGAACTTTTAGGAAGAAATTTTTGTCGTGAACTTCCTAAATAAGGCAAAATATTTCGCATGATAAAGAGTAAGTAATAAGTGAAATAAGATTTTCACACGATGAGGCAGCGGCATTTCGGTGATCCGCAATAACTGGTTAATACCAATACCCTAACTATTCTATAGGTTGTTCATACCTCTAAGAATACCAAGTATTTTACGAGTGACAATAATAATCTTCTTCTTGCAAATTTACCGTACTTTCAAATGCTAACTTTACAGGTAAGCATAATACTTATCCCTCGAAAGAATCGAATATCCATCCCAAAAGTTACTCCGGAAAGTATTTTAGAAAGTAATGATCACTAAATTGATTATTAATAATATAAAACTAATGCATTGTGAGGTTGCTAATCTTAATTAAAGAAGTTAGAGGTGACATCACGGATGTGACATTACTTGCTAAACTTGAAGTTTATCGTCCTAAGACGTATGATAATTTATGGTCTCGGCTACTAACTTATCGCATAAGTTAGTATATGGGATGCAGAAGTAGCGCGTGTTTGATAATTTACGCTAATTTGTATCTATGAGACGACTCCCTCGACACCACCTACTGACTTCAGGCAGGAAAATTAGTCCTTCCAAACTCAGTATTAAAACATTTCCTCTTCTTTTTCAAAGATATATTTTTATGCAGATTAATTATTTTATGGTTTAACGGAAATATATTCCATTAATGTTTCCGTTAATGATTTTTTACCACCAATGAATTTGAAAATACAAAAAGATACTTCGGATCAGAAGTCACATGTATTTACTGTGAAAGAATTTTACGAACGCAGTAGAGTACACGCAATTGATCTCAAAACGTGAACATTCCCGGAAACAATATCTCGGTTACCCGTGAATTAAATCCAAACATAACTAATAAATAAATTAGTATGATATGTTATAATGTATTAGTAATATATTGGTAGGAAGGAAATAAAATCACATCAACGTTTTAATTATTTAAATACGCCCTCATACAATGGGTTTATTTTAGTTAATAAGCCGGGTTCCGGGTTTGGCGCCGTAAGGGTCTCAGGATATCAGAAAAATCCGGCTTATTTATCGTTAAAATATAAAATGAAATCGAGCTCATATTATTTTGTATTTCGTACCATAATTTATATTAAATTACCGGTGATTAAATTCGTGGCTGCGTACATCACGTTCCAAGGCTACAATCCTTTGATCTTTGCTCGAAGTGTACGTTACAAGCTTTATATTTCTTATGAAAGGAGCACACTTTGGAATTTCCACAGTAATGTATTCAGTCGACCAGTTTCGCTTCCGCGGAAGCGTCATCAGGTAACAGCCAAAATTTTCACGGTATGCTCGTCTATAGGAAACGTAAAGGGGGTGGAAGATGTAGGAAGGACTATTGCAAACCGTGTTTCTTTAATAACGTGGCTTTCCACAGTTACGCCACATCGATTTCATTTACATTTCTTAATCCATCGCATGTTACATTTTTCAGAAGTGCACACAAGCAAAACCCGGAAAATAAAACCTTTCCACGCCAGCGAAAGGTTTTAAAGACCCCTATTCCCTCCTCTATCTCTCCTACTAACCGTGAGTTCCCGTTCACCTAGCCTTAATCCCCGACATGCCTTAGAGAACCCCTCCCCTTGCCCACGGCCGAGACTTCACAGGCCTACTCTTTGACGTCACCTGCGGCAAATCGTTACGTCAGACGGGAGCTTAGCTACACGCCTCTCCTCCGCTTTGGACCCTACCTTTTATTCCTGAAAATTCCTCTTCTTCCCATTCCCTTTATCTTGTATCGCCTCCTTCGCCCAGCTCCCCGTCGAACTTCCTGACCCTCCTTCTCCATCTTCTCCTTTCTATTCCTTCCCTTATCTCCACCTTCCTTTTCTTATCGCACCTTTCATCTCTCGTCCCTCTACGCTGCCAACCTGCTGCCTGCCGTTTCAACCACTGTCTCTGATTAAATAAACAACATCTCTATCTGGGTGTGACTGAGACTAAGAGGCCCTCTGCACCTACATTTACAACTCTTCTCTGATCCTTTCGTCACGTTGCTGGGCACCGTACAGTTGAATTGACCTAAACCTGAGTTTCTTAGCTGATTTTATCTACGTTTATCTTCCTCGTTTCAATCGTTTCATTTTATCAAAAACCTCGAGGTAGACTTATAGATTATATTAATTATTTTTTTAGATTATATTAATTATTTATTTTTTTTTTAGAGTAGGTATCTCATTTAGTCAAAAAGGAATGTAAATGTTTGATATCTTTGTCAATCATAGAGCTGGTTGCGGAAAATTTTGTTACAAAAACAGGTAAGAGGTTAACCCTGGAGATACTGAGATGCATCGAAAGGTATTACGATAAATTAGGCGCAACCCGGAGGAAAAGCCAGAAAATCCTCAAAGAAGGAGGGGGATTTAAAATTGTTTTACCTGCAAATTGCAAACTCTTTCTTCGCAAATTTCTTGACACTAATTCCTCGTACTTGAGTATCTACTTGAAGTCAGACCTAAGGCCGGGGGGGTTTGGACTCCTTAACCCCCCTATACCACTGACGCATCTATTTCGGGCAAATTAGGGTAGGGTAGAGCAAATTCTAGTAAAAAGTTTTAATAGTGCTGTTAAAACTCGAGTAACACTTCCGTTTATTTTTTTAGTTTCAGCTTTCAGCTTACTTTGTTGAGATCAAATGCACCGATCGATAAAGATCGTTCGATATCTCGATCGCACCTCCATTCATATCGCAGAAACGAGCAAAACGAAGACTAAACCCTCGTATATGAGAACTGTGGGTCACTTTTCGAGCCATAATTTTGGAAAAAAGGTGCATCTCATATGCCATCAAATACGGTAACTACTTCACGCGGAACACCTAGTGAAACAAGAGCAAAACATTTCGCTGAAACAGTCGCTATTTACAAACATACCAGCTGCAGCAACCGTAATTATAATTTACAAGTATTATTTACGGAATGTCAATCTACGAGATATTTTACCATCGTCGATTCATGACAATACAAAATGATCTAATTAAGCAGCGAAGCATCTGAATCGCCTTAGCCAGAGCCCCAATATTACACGCATTACCCGTTGAGAAACGCCACTAACTTTCCTGTATAATCCGCCTAATAAAATGTCTAATTGAAGCGACTAGTATTCACAGTATCTGATCGGTCTACGTAATAGAATGGAAGCGTGTGATCTGCTGCACCTTCCAATATCCTATTTCCTCTGACCGAAGGAAAAAGTCGCGAAGGAACGTCGCAACTATGCACTAATTAGACCTCCCGTCATAGAGTGCGACTGTACTATGTGAGATCCTGCAGACAGGCGTTGTATTGAATTAGAAAAGGTAAGAGCAAAAGGCAGGCAAAAGAGCAAAGGTTTCATCGATGATTTCACGCTAAATCTGTAAGCTTTTCCAAGGTGCTTACTGGCACAGGATTTGTTAGATAAAAAGAAACAAAATTTGATTAAATACACTCGTTGAATCCAAGGTTACCACGTGACCCTGTACTCTCACTTAAAAAATAGTCTCTCATTCAATGAAAGTTGTTGCTATTGTTTATAAAAAAATAATTTAAATATTGTTCAGAGAAAATTAAAGAGAAATACTTAGACAAACAATTCAACGTTTTGGTAAAAATGAAAATGTTCAGCATACAGTTATTTTTTCCATTTCTTCAGATTAAGCAATTAACCAAACTGCTCAATACTCCTATACCTGCATCAACATTACTATTGCCTGCACAAACATTACTATCTCTCACTTTTATACTTCCATCCTTAGAAAAATTCAATTTAATAAACAAAATTATGCACGTTAAATAATTCCTAGCACGCTCAAATTACATATTATATGTATTCATTCTATCTAGCAACGTCGGCCCCGACTGTCATTTTTATCATTCGGAAAACCAACCTGAAGACTTAAAATGTCCATTAGTGTGCGTTATATAGCAGGTCGGAGACAACTACACTTTGAACCGTGCCATGTGCACTTCAATCAACTACTGCCGTCAGATTTCTTATCCCCAAAATGATTAACTGATTGGAACCATTGGAGAACGCTCCATTTGCTCTATTTATTACAATATGAAGTATTTATCGCTCCACCATTGTCTCCGGGAAATGTTTCCTAGAAGGATCTCCAAGCCCAACCGTAAAGTTGGAACGACCTTTAGAAACATCGAAAATCGTAAAAGGGAGGATTTGTCGTAAATAATTTTGTAAGGTTCCCTGCCATAGGCGTTTCTAAGGGCACCTGAGCGTTTGTCCGTTTATTTATTTATATTTGTGGGGAAACGGCAAGGTGATCCGATAGAAAAACACCGGATGGTAAAAGGGGAGGCATTAAACATTGAGGGACGCATGCGGTTTGATTGGCTGGGGAATATAGATAGGTAGATAGAGAGAGACCCTTTACTGGCGAGGCTAGGCTCATGTGGGCCTCTATTCCTACAAACCCCCTATGTCGTAATTATATACGCAATGTTTGATTAAAAACAAAATACATAGAATAAAATAGGAAAGAAACTGGACAGGAGAGACATTTTTATCACGATACGTTTGACAGAAAAGAGGGGAGTGATTCTTTAGGAAAGAAATGCAATATTTGAAAATATCTAATTATATAAGCCTGATTAGGTGTTTAAAGCTCGAATATTGAGTTTTTGAACAATCGGAATTTAATTAAAATTTCTTTACACGTAGATTGACAAAGAAGAGCTCAAGCTGTGATAAGTTTCAATGTTCTTTCTCTAGCTCTCTCTTTCATTCTTTTAAGTCTGTTAGATTTTCCTTCCCTTCTCTGGACTACAACCTTGTGGTGGAAAGGCTTGCATGTTCCTATGACCTAGAGAGCGTAGCTGGCGGAAACTATGTTCCTGGTAGGGTCACACATGCTAGAATGGTCAATGGGTAGGGGCAATAGAAAAGGTAGTCCACGCAGCGCCTGTACCTCAGTGAGGCCGCTGCAAATGCGTCTGTACCCCAGTGGGGCGGCCATTACGAGTGATAGTGGTGTCACGTTAAAAAAATGGTTGAGGAAGGCAAGGGGAGACCACCTCGACCACCAAAAATTTATCCCTAGCAATTATGATGTGCCAACATAAGAATATTGTACACATGAAGCCAACAAACAATGTCAGAAAGTAAACAAGAAGTGAAGGATGATGATGTTGGACCTGGGATATTAGATAGTGAAATTGATAGGGTCTTGCATGATATGAAAGGAAATAAAAAAATGGGCATTGACGAGATACCAGTTGAGTTCCTTAAAAACCTGGGAGAAAGGGGTAAGAGAGAATTTTATAATTGATGTAGGAAAATTTACGATTATGGGAAGTGGCCAGAGGATTTCACTAACACAATCCTGATTCCTTTACAGAAAAAGAATAATGCTTCTGAGTGTCGGGATTATCGTACAATCAGTTTAATATCTCACGCGGCAAAGGTTATTCTAGGAGTATTGAATAGAAGAATTGAAGGAAAAATTAAGGGGCAAATCGGAGAAGACCAGTTCGGCTTTCAGAAAGGGAAAGGAACGAGGGATGCAATCGGGGTAGTGAGGGTACTAGTAGAACGAAGCCTGGAATTTAAAAAGGATGTATGTGCATGTTTTGTCGATTTTGAGAAGGCTTTCGATAGAGTTCAATGGTCAAAACTAATGGGAATTTTAAAGAAAATTGGGTTGGACTGGAAAGTTAGGCGTTTGGTGCAAAATTTGTACTTAAATCAAGCAGCGCGAGTTAGAATAACTGAGGAGGAGTCGGAATGGGCAGAGTTAGGGAGAGGGGTAAGACAAGGATGCCCATTATCACCATCGCTTTTTAATATATATGCAGAGGAAATGGTGAACGAAACTTGGGAAGAAATAAGCAAGGGAGTGATAGTTGGAGGGGAAGTGGTGAAGTCAATAATATATGCAGATGATAAAGCTATTGTGTGCAATTCCAAAAGAGGTATACAAATACTAGTAAATGCACTAAAGAATAAGGCAAGGGAATATGGAATGAAAATAAACGTAAGTAAAACAAAAGTAATGAGATTCACTAAGGGAAAGAAAGCCAAGTTAACGGTTAGGTTGGATGGGGAAAAATTGGAACAGGTGGACAAATTCTCGAACTTGAGTAGTGTTCTATCTTGGGATGGGAGGTGTGGGGATGAGGAAAAAGAGTAGCATTTGCAAAAGAAGCTTTTATGAAGCGAAGGGATTTGATGACAAAGGGTCTTGATAAAGAAATCAGGAAAAGATTGGTGAAATCGTTGATATGGAGTGTTTTGCTGAATGGGTGTGAAACATGTACCTTACGAAAAGAGGACAAGAGTCACTAGAACAAAGTTTGACTAGATCCCTTAACTTTTAGTTTAACATTTTTCATCATCAGCGACCTTCTGATCAAGTTAATGTTAAAATCAGTAAGTGCTACGTTTCTCAAAAAAATCAGAAATACGTAGAAATAAATTCCCTATAGGTTATTTTAAATGTTTAAAATTAATATTTCACTAAACAGACTTGCATAATTAGTTTAAACAATGTGTTTTCATTTTATTCCTATTAAATTCCTATCAATTAAGACCTATTATTATTCTAATATAAGATACGAAGCCACTTTAGTCCCTAATATATTAAATTGCATCGCATTTAAAAAATTATTTTCCATCAATTAAATCAACCGACATTTAAAAATATTTCGTTTATATAATAATTCTTCTTGATTTATGCAATTGAGAAATTTCAATAAAACAATTTTAAAAGAGTTTTAAGAAATATTATCAAGAGAACTAGAGTACCCAGATATTTAATAAATGATTGCTCCATAACATAACACAGTTGAAAACCCGGGTTACTTAGGATTCTCTAAGCAGCATTTACGCTGGAAAAAAATCAGACAAACCAAGTAGGGCGTGTATATTACTCTCCAAGGTCTACGGCTCTTATCTCTTACAATAGATGAGGTATAGATACATGTGTGTCCCAGTATATGTTTGTGCTCGTTAATAAGTATAAAAATAGAAGCAATATGACTTCCATTTTTCAATCGTCTACATGAAAAAAGCGCGCAATAAGATGAAATCATTCCGGTCTCATTAAGCTAAAAACATTCTGATAAAATAATGAGCAATTGCTCCGGAAAAGTATAATTGTAACATGCCTGTTCTAAATATAATAAATGGAGAAGTAGAGAGGATTAATGAATTAGTCATTTGAGGAAGAAATGTAATGAGTTAATATAAGCTCAGCTGATCATCCCGAAACTTATATGTAAGGCAAGTTTATCACACATGGAGAAATATTCATTCATTGCTACACATTGTGCGCGTTATGTTATTAACCATATATTTAGTAAAATTCCATATTTGTAACTGTACGTAACATTAATCTAATGCCCGGTATTATAACGTATACTTCATGTTCACTTTTGGGCCCAGTATTATATGTCAAAGTGAAGTAGTTATATTATAATAACAGTATGTTAAAGTGAAGATTATGGTTTTACAGCCATGCCAATCCATCATATATGTAGGAGAATAACTGTAATCTTCTCCTTAATTCTAATAAAACATTATATTACCAGGCCCTGTAAAGAAAATTACTTAAAATCCATTTTAAGTATACATTATAATATTGAGTCTAAGAATGCTACTTTAGAAGTTACCACAAAGCCAAATAAATATCTGCCATTAAATGATACATATACATGTATAATAATATAGATTAATCCCCCTCAATTATAAAAATCCAAGAGATACCTTCATACAGTTCATTTCACATTTTCTAGCGTTGGTGAAGGAAATTTTATTCTCGGAATGCCCCAGAAGAAAATGCAGTTGATCAAAGCAGAGAAAGGAATCAGGTAAGAGCTCTTCTTCAGCCGCTCAAAGAACTACAGCTCTCGAGCAAAGACTATGAGATGAAAATAACGATACAAGAGAAATGAACATGTCTTAGATGAGCATTAATTAAAAGGAATAATAGAAACTACTTGATAATGCAGTTTTAATGAAAGCGCCAGATCAAAGGAAACCGAAAAGGAATCATAAAGACCTAAACAGCAAATAACTTGACTTCAAGATAAAGCGCGGAAATGAGTATCCACACCAGAGGAAATGTAGAAGCTCATGTGCTTCCTATCTGAGGAACAAAGGAATTAAAAAGTTGAAGGCTATTGCAGATACATAATCATAAATTCATTGTCATCAGCTTTCAAGTTCCTAACATTAACCTAAGAAAGCGCAAAACCAGGTTAAGTATTTCCATAGAAAAAGGAAACTGATCTGTATTAGACAAATTGAAGGTAACCACGACGATGTAATTTTTATATTAATTAAATGTATAAGTATATTACGAAGTAATGCGCAAGCGGTGCCAGCGTGACGTCCTAGACGAAGAAGGTGTGGGGTTTAGTGGGTATTCTCACAATTTCCCGAGCGAGTCCCACACACGGGGAGGCTCCGTAGGCCACCTGTCAGGGTGCGTAAATGCATTCCCCACCCCTCAAAAAAAAATCATAAAATGGAAGCGTTTCAAATTGATAATGCTCTTTGTGAGTTCATTTTGCCTTATAGGCAGCTCCCGCCTTGAGAATTGACGATATCGATTTTAAATCATTTCCGGCGACAGAACATGGTAATTACGATGTCAACTATCAAATTGCTAAATAACAACTACTCTAATTATCAAATTTTAATTTGGGTAAATAATTGTCCAAGTATTTGTAAGAATAAAATCCAAATATGTTCGACTATGACACTGTTTCCCAAATCATTATCTGTAGAATCTACAAATTATCCAGCCAGATATAGGTTTGAACCTCTAACCCTCCACCATTAGTTAGAAAAATGCCTTAAGAGGTAATGATTCTTAATTACAACGATAACCGAAGGCGTCACTTCGTGGAAAGACAGGAGGATAAAAGAAACTTTGCACTTTTCCACAGGACTTTAATTCGCTACCGGTTTCGTAAGCGTACTTTCATCTTTAGCCCTGAAGATGTAAGTACGCTTACGAAACCGGTAGCGAATTAAATTCCCTGTGAAGAATTACAAAGTTTCTTTATTGTGTAATGATTCTTAATGTAAGGTGAAGAATGAGACGATTTACGCTTGCTTTGTCTCTGAATCAGAGTGCTAAACCAAACCAAGTAAGATCTGAGTGGTAAATAGTAACACAATAACTTGCAACCTTAAATGCTTACACAGGTTAAGGAATTCTAAGTTTCTGGGTCACGTTTGGCAGAGCATTTCGAAAAATTTTGTTTTCCTTCACATTAAAATTTCCCCCAATAACTTGTTCTCATATATGGGAGATCTGAAACGAGCCCGTCGCTGTCAATTAACAAGGTTATATGGAAACCCCTTGCTTAACTGAGAGCTTTCATTTTGATAAACAATCTTCATCAAGCTCCTATCATTGCCTTTAATCACCAATTTTCATCTTCAACGTCATATTCAAATGCCTATTAAAAGAAATAAAAATATAAGCCAAATAAGCTTTATATAACAGACCTCTTTGTGTTTTGTTTAATCAGAACCATCATCGCTTCACATACTTTCTACTCCCTGTATTTTCATAGGAAGCAAATTGGTTTCTGATAACAGACACTTTATTTTAGCTTCTGAACTTTTATCAATGGCACTCAAAACATCTTCGTTCAGTGAGATATTATATTAACGGCTAGCGGATAATCACGCCACTGTAATTTTAATTTTCTACCTCTATATTTGAAGTAAAGGCACTATGTAAGATTCGAGTAAGTACCTTGACTACTATTCTCCAAGCAAGTTTCAAAGACTGGAACAAAATAATGACGTTCCAATTTTCTCTGACAACACTTATTGGGAAAAACGACTTCTTTGGCCTCATGCCCTCAAATAACCCATTAATATCAAGCCGCAATGTTTATGACCTCATTTCTCTTAGACTGTTATACATTTTTATCTCGGTCAAGTTAGAAATCTAGATCTTCCTTTATGATATTTTTATTTCATATCCAATGCGGTACTTTCAAGCTCTTTTAACAAATATGCGCAGACTGACCCTCTTTATGACATAAGATGTCCCTCTTTTTCATAGCCAATTACTTAACATTATTATGGCCATATCTTACCCTGGAGTCTCCATATACTTTGATTCTTATTACCACTTCAGTTCTCCCTGTACAGATATTACCTGCATTCATCACCTTACGACCTTCAAACATAGTTAAATTTTACTATATTTACAACTACCCTCCCCTAATTCTCCTTTAATTAATAACGAATATCGTCTCTTACGTTTTCGGAACCTCATTTTCAATTTTCATTACAATCATATAAAAAACACCAAGAATAACCTACCTTCCTCATATTTACCCCACTATCCTGTTATATCTTGTCTACCTCTCTCTTTGTGTTTATCCTTTTATGATATATGAGTAGCCATAACTGACATCAGATTTTTTGTCGTCTTTGTATATTATTTTCTTTCTGAAAGCAATTAACAATCCATTTTCGTGATCCTATTGTTTATAGTAGGTATAACAAAAATTTATATTGTATATTTTTAACCTCTATTTCATTTGTTTTGTATTTTCAGTGTTTAACCTTTTGGTGAGGAAACTTTTCCATGCAGTTATATATGTTATTTTTGTTTTGTGTTTTGGTTTTTTTGCAAATATCCTTTCCTCTTTTTTTCAGGTATAACAATAAATTTCTTTAATTTCAAATTTACCTGTTACTATCAGTAGCTTTCGTAGATTACTCACACCCCCACTCCTGTAGGTTGTTTCCTACAGCGGAAATGTTTTCCTAAGCTCTTAACTTAGGATTTTTATCCACTGATAGTTATATCCTTTTTTTCTTCTTTTCACTGCTCTATCCATTTCTATCTATATCCACTTTTTATTAATATTCAATGGGTTAAATGTAAGGAGGGGCTTCATAGTCCCGATCTCACCACAATAAAGACGTTTCTATTCTATTCTATGATTGTCTTTCATAACATCAGCGTTATTAGTAATGATATACAAAGGGCCCATCGAATATATATTCATTTTCAAGTTCCAGACAGAACAAAGCCACAGTGTCTAACAGATAATTGCTCTCCTTTATCTCTCACATAAATCACTTGTGCAAGTTCAGTTGTATTCAGTATTTATTTGAGTAAGTTCAGATGGTTGTCTATTTCCATCCGTTAAAAGGCTGCATTTCAATTACCGTTAATGGGACTAAAAGAGCCTCCACTTATCGGAGAGCAACGTAACAAATTCACGCATAAACTTCGACAATTGCCGGAACGATTTCCGGAAGCAAAGACGTCGGATGTAACACCGCTTTCATTTTACAATACCATGAAGTCTAACGTACCATTACAAGAATATCCTATATTTACTTTAATTTTCCTCAGCATTTTCCATTTCCATTCACGCCTACTTCCAAAACTGGGAAATTTGGGAATTAAGCTATGTAACTAGTCTTACGTAAGTATAAGTAACACTTTCCCTGGACATTTCCAGAAGTTTCAAACAATTTTACCGTGTGGAAAAAGGATCAACAGTGTCGAGCTAAACGAGCCAACGTAAAACGATGGAGTGGATTCCCACAGCTAATAACTCCAAGCCGCATTTACGACGGTCAGCACCTCAAGCGACACCTCACACGTATTTCGGGAGCTGTACTCCCATCTTCAGAGGCGATATAGAGTCGCCTCACGCTGTCGTTTTACGTTTTTTTCGAGAGTTAGTCCTTTTTACATTTGACCTGTCGCCGCAGTCTCATTAGCTATTTGCATCGATATTAAGATGGTTGAACAGTAACCAGACAATAAATTTATTAACAATCATTCTTCAATGATCAAGTATATTGTAAAAATATTTATAAATTAGTAAAATTTATTAAATAGTGAGTTCGACATACGTAATTGGGAATGCCGTTCCTTCGCACAAAACTCTAAATGATTAAGGATGATAAGGCTGGACGATATTGAAAATCGCTGGAGGAAAAAGGAACATCTTTTTTCGAAGGAGGAAAATATAACCCTATGACAGTTTCGCATGAGTAAAAGGAAGCAATTGGCGGTTAAATTATGTACAAATTAGGTTATAATGCGAAGCTCTTTTTCCTTCTTGCACTGATAAATAATGACTAAGCGTCTCCAAAATAACTGAAGGTTTCAATTACCGTCATATTGTAAACGTATTTCCTCCGGGAAAGAGCGAATTCTAACTTTCCTCTTTCCTCTCAGGCTCTACTTTTTATATCCAACGAATCATATTCTGAACTTGCCTTTTCTGATCTTGACATGTGTCTGCGGACTTATTTGGTACATCGCGAAGATTCTTCCGCAGTCCTCTCTCGACACGAGAAGTCCTTCTCCCTTTGCTTCTTCATCTCAATTCCTATTTTTATTTCCTGTCTTTTACTGTCACCCTCTACTCTCCATACTCCACTCCTTCCCTCACTGCAAGAGTACCACTCACTCCTTTCTACATACACCTGCTTCATTCCCTCTCTGGTCTTGA
Source organism: Ladona fulva (assembly GCA_000376725.2). Lineage (NCBI taxonomy): Eukaryota > Metazoa > Arthropoda > Insecta > Odonata > Libellulidae > Ladona > Ladona fulva. The sequence continues at coordinate 764,370 of KZ308611.1, forward strand.
ATTTCTAATATATTCTCCTTTGTGCTTACTGGGTCCTGCTACCACATCTTGATGCATTAAGTAAGTTTCATGATGTACTTGTATCCTTTGGTACACGACAGAGAAAAATGCATCTTTTGTTTACTTTTGCCTCAGTCTTGCTCATGGCTGTAATGATATGAAAGCTAATGAGGCATGCTGATACTGAGAAATTGCATGAATATCCTTATAGATTGCTAAGAAAAGTGATACTCGTAGAGTCATTGTGCTTCACATATGAGGACTAAGTTCGTTCATTTACTTTTGTCTTTTGTCTTTCATGCGACTATCATCGTCAACAAAATGATATAATTAACATAAACAAGCCAAAGAGTACATATGAAATGGGAAATGTTACCTTTAAGTACTCTTAGAACAATACTTATATTTTTGCACACTTTCATTGCATCCAACAGTGATGTCGTCTAAATTTTCAGTCAGAGGAAGTTTGAATAAATGGATTGCCGCTGGTGGCAAAGTGTAACAGAAGTCACAAAATCCAGAAAACCACCAAAAACGGGAAAGTTGAGCCTAACGCGCGTTTCGCACTCCCAGAGTGTATCTTCAGAGGCGTGATAGTGACTGACAGTGAACAGTCTCGGCTGTGGAGACAGTCGAGAAACAAAAGAAAGTCAACCAGCGGAGTCAAATAAACAATACAATCTCTTATCAAAATCTAAGTTAAAATTCATGATGGAGTGACGAGTTTTGTAAATATATAAATTCTCCCAAGCATTAAAACCGTAATTTATGTTTATTAATAACTTTAAGTCTCCTAACGAAATATTATGAGCTTGCTCTTGCATATGACTGACTACACAAGAATTCGAGTATCTGCCTGCTCTAAAGTGAGCTAAATGTTCGTTAAATCTGATTAACACCCGTCTTTTTGTTTGGCCAATATATTTAAGGTTGCAATCTGGGCAGGTAATCTGATAAATGCCAGACTTATGGAGAAGAGGGACTTTATCTTTAGTGGAGCCAAGTAAATTCTTCAAATTAAGATCGCTGACATAACAGATCTTAATTTTCCTCTGTTTGAAAATACTATACAAACCTTTCGTCAAAGGAGGATAAAAGGGGAGTTTAATAAACTTTGGGGTCCGAGTTTCAGTTAAGGGAGACAACGTAGAACAGTCCCGAATTAATTTATGTCTCTTGACTAGAGTATCAATCAAGGAGCAGTCGTAACCAAGCATAGAAGCTGTGTCCTTTATAAAACCTAGTTCTTTCCTGTAACCCATGTTTTCCAGAGGCAGGAAGACCAATCTGTGAACCATATGGTGGAATGCCGCTAATTTATGCGATTGTGGATGAAAGGAAGTTAGAGGAAGTTTGGTTGCTTAACGAGATTGTTTACCTAATAATGTTTGTCGAGGTAAACAAAGGAGCTAACTAAACCGACGCTTTTCCGGACGAAAGGCGTTCAAGATTGCCCTACAGTGTAATATCTCAACTATCTTGGCCCTCCCTTCCGCCAGATGCGATTCCTAAAACTTCCCGCTATAAAAATCTATTTCCTGCAATTTTGCAGAGCATTTTATTTTCCATATATCCCTATTCTCTTTTTCTGGAGTAGTTAGCGTGCTAGCCCAACCCCAAGGTCCCAGGATCGAGTCCCGGTGATTCATATTTATCTGGTTAACCGTATGAAATCGCGCAGAATATACACTTTAGGTACCGCGCACCGTCTAAATGACCGCGTTCGTAAAAAAGTGAGCCTATTTATAATAAATACTACGTTTTCCGATTGATTATACTTGATAAACATTTGAACAGATACTAAAGCATTTTTATACATTTTGGAAATGGTTATTACATGTTTTTCAGATTGAATAATCGACGTCAGCGTATTTCAGACAAATGACAATGTGCTCCATGTAAGAAAAAAATGAGCAAAGTGCCTCTATCTAGCACAATTATAATGAAAGATACACAATGTAAATTATTATATGCATAAAATGAGATTTATGAGTGCAATGTTTGATTCAGTCTCTTAGACAGTGCGCTACTGGTTATGAAAATTTTACAAGATATGGAAGAAAAATTATAGTAAAGTAACTATCGCCCAAAAAGTCCATTTTCTACGAAGTAAAATACTTCACTGATAAGGCCTACAAAAACCCATATAAATAATTGTGATGCAAAATGTTTAAATCGATAATGTCGGAGCCACTCGTTCTTTTAGGCTATTTTATGACAGCCAAACAGGGCTTCCGGATAGCCAAGTAGGCAACGCGTTTGACTTGCTATGAAAGAGGTCCCTGGTTCGATTCGCGGAGGGGTCTACGCCGAAATTAATAATAAAATTAATATTTACTACTAAGAGTTACTGGTTTAGAGATGCTCAAAAATATGTCCAAGTTTCGTGCTAGCTTAAGTAACAAATTGGAATAATCACACGAGATTTATCTCGCATAAAAAACAGTGAAATATATATTTTGAAGCATCACGTCATCGACCGTTCTGCTCTTCCTGTTATGATTACGAGGAAGCCGATGGTCACAAGACTTAGATGACCCTTGGTTTAAAGCATCTGTAACGTGGAAAAGCTATTCTTGAGTCCCAAGACCTTTTTCCTTTAGTTTTTGCTAATAGTCTCCTCTGAAATCGTAAATTTTATTCGGAACGCCTTTATTTGCTAGTATGTTCATTTATTGTCAGTGGCTACACAATTCACTATAAATTTTACGTACCAATTGTATTCATTAGGAAGGGTACGCAAATGAAAATAACCTCAGCTGTCGAAGCACTTTTAACAATACTGCTACTACAACTTTAAACTTAAAAAGTTTTTAAAAATACGACATTTCAGTATACAGATATATTTCTGTCGTATGCGATTCCAAATCCCTAAATATCTTTCTCTTCTCCCTCATCACTTATCCAAAGAGGCCACTTATTCTTCTATGTTAGCACATTTTCATATTCCTTTCATACCGCTGACAATGAAGCCCTTTTCCTTTAGCCTAGTTTCCTGGTCACACCTCATAATCGGACTCTCGACATTCGTCTGCCTACGGTAATTGAAGATTAATGCCCCTTTTCCTCCATCCAATTATTACTATTCTAGGTCCATAATTCTTCGTAGTAATCTACCATCTCCCTCAGTCCCATTTACCCAACCTCTCCCGAAGGGATCCTTCAAACAGCCTCAAGAACTCCTGATTGCTATGCTCCGAGGGTAGAATTGATAAGTCTCCTGCATTATCAAACAGATTGAATCGTGGGCTATTCACACAAGACAATAACATACTTTATTAATACACGCAAATAAAGGGATCAATCGTTTTATATTAATAACTGGTTACGCTTTTAGACAAATAGTATATTTTTCAATTACTTTTTTTCTTAAAATGTAACAAATGTTGCTATATTTTGGAAAATTGAAACATATATTTGGAAGGTGACTAACGCGTTTTTGCGCGTGAATCTATAAACATGATAATGAGCGTAAGAAACGTGTTTAGTTTCCATGGTATAAACCAAACCATTCAGAAAAGGGAATGATATTTTATCGCATGAAAATTATAATTGATTGCATTTGAGTAAAAATCATATCAATAGAAATTTAAACTGGTAAACAGGAGAGACTGACACAGATTTAGTAATGAGCGGATGAAAGAAATATATCTTCCGTCCAAATTTCTTGCTAGCTTAAGTAACAATTTGGAATAATTACATGTGATTTAACTCGTATAAAAAGACAGAAAATAAATATTTTAAAACATCGCATCAGCGGCTTTCATGCCTTCCCTTTTATAAATACAAGGAAATAAAGTAGATAGGATCGATAATAAGTAGAAAAAATGGAGTCGATGGTCACAAGAATTGTATGACCATTGGTTTAGAACCTCCGTAAAGTGGAAGAGCTGGTTTTGAGTTCCAAGAACTTATTTTATTTATTGCTGCTTATATTTTCCTCTGAAATCGTAAATTATATTTCACCTCCTTTCTTGTTAGTATATTCATATATTATAAGTGGTTAAATAATTTACAATAAATGCTAAGTTCTAATTGTGCTCATCTTTTAATTCTAGTAATAATTCCAACTTAAAAAGGAGTAAATTCATTCTGTACTTATGATCTGGATTAATCCTATGATCTGGATTATCCTTTCGAAAATGGTTGTCAATGGAACGTCAGGGTTTCGTGCAGCGCAGCGCAAACAAGGGTAAGGGGACTCAGATACAAGCTTTAAACGGTCTTCTAAAAGGCAAAAGAATAATCCGGAGGATTTTCTAAAGAAAGGGTGGTTCTACTGAACAACATTACGTTGGCACACAATCAAGATTATTATAACTTCATTTATTCCTCTTTTAACTTCCAACTTTAAAGAGAATAAGAGATTGGGGATTAGTAACCTCTCTTCAATCGGCAAGTGTTCGGTGAGGTAATTGATTTAGGAAACGCTGATCTAGATGATTATCGTCATAGATTTTATTATATTTTTGGTGTTTTACTTTGACTTTTTCGCATCCGAGATATTTTTAATCTGATACTCGGAATACATACGGATAAATAAAGACTTTTATGGCTGCTAATTAAACTAACATCTGCGACCGGAAGAGTGAAACCGAAAAGAGGGATGGAATTCTCATATTTCCTAAAAAATAAAGCAAAATTCCAAAACACCGAGCTTCAGAAAAAGATTTCGTCGAAAAAGTATTAATTTCCGCGTACTTTCGGAGAGAAATTAATCCTCCACGATTCCGGAAACTAAAAAGGTAATTTTACTCTCAAAGGCCGATAATTAATTAGTTTTCTACGGCAAACCGACAGATTTCATCGACCTCGCTAAACACAAAATCGCTAGCCGCATGTTCCGGAAATAGGATAGATTTTTTGGGGAGGAGGTTGCATCGAACTGAGAGTCAGTACGATGAATAGGACTTGATAGGGTGATGTTTTCACCTCCCACCCGGGATTTGGGAAAAATTAATGAAAATTTTCGAAAGATTCCGAGGGAAAGGTAATTACCCACGATTCGAAATGGATGAGTCCCTCATTCATCTGAGAGATGGATTGTGACAAGAGGTTGGTTGAAATGAAAGCTGAAGAGCCCCGCACAAATAGAATCTCCCGCAAAATCTCACACCATTCAGGCCTGAAGAAATCTGTCAAAATATCACCTAATTACAATATTCTTCCCCTTTTCGAAAAAATGAGAGGTAAAGCCAAATAAAATGGAGGAACAAATATATCTTATGAATTATTAATTAAATATAATCATTCGTTCTTGTATAATTACACTTTGAAACCTTTTATTTGTTTTGAAAAACGTGCCTTTGCAAGGTCTCAAGTAGGAAGAGGGTGGTTATATTTTCAAAACGATATTCGACAGAAAAAGAAATTGTGATGACCTAAATTTTAGAATTACTCCAACGTGGAAAAAAATTAGATGAATACCTATTGCAGAGTACACAGTCGATTGGGTGTTGTGCGAACATCCAATCCACCGAAATACCGCATTAGCTTACTTTGTGCTAATTAATCTGTTAGAAATAGGATGGGCTAAGGGAGCTAAAACAATTAGATACCAAGAAAATCAATATAATTTAATAGAAAGAGTAACTCCAAGTATTAGTGTTTAAGTATTAGTTGCAAATACAGTTAACATTATAACGAAATTGATTAGAAAAATAATCGCGCTTTCAAGAGAATTACAATTTGGAATACACTGACGTAACATGCTAATTATCGAATGTTCAACTCCGAATTAATTTAAGAATTAACAAACTTATTATGTCTACGTTGATATAAGAAGTTAACATACAAAAAAACGTAACTAAATCAAAATTAAATTTTTCCTTCTAGTATAAAACAATAACAGCTTACTAAGGAATAACATGTGTGAAAAAAAGCGAAGTGACTTGGACTCGAACCCAGGTCTTTTCGGGAATACAGAATACCTCCCAGGAAATTTGAATACCTTGGATTGAGTCCCAGTCATGCCGCTATTTTTCACACTTGTTATCCCTTGGGATTCAGCCGCACGGCTCTTCCGTTCTTAGTAATTTACCTTTGCTTAAGAGCTTACTAACTTATTGTTGAACTTCATACAGTTCGAATTCCGTTGGCTAAACGCACGTTGAAATCACATCACAAGGACGAAATCACATCACAAGGACAGGACAAAGGACTTCTTCTCCAGTCTAACTACATGGTTGATCAGCTGATCATGTGAAATTTTTCCCTGCCGTTACACCAAAGACGTAATTTTCGACCACTTCGAACTTATCAGCAGAAGTGCAAAAGTAAAAGAGGGCGATAAATCGGATAGCCGGGAAGTGCAAAGGGGAACCAATATGTGTCTGCATTATCTTCACGCAAATAAAACGTGATCTTCGTATTTCTACCTCCAGAGTGCAAACGTTTCAGGTAGATGAGCCTCCGGATAGCGGGTTAAACGTTCGACTTCAGGAAAAACGATCCAGGTTCTATTCCGGGTAGGGAATAACGTGCGAAATGACATTCCTTAGCCGAAGCATTTTTGGACTTACTACTACAAAATGAGATGAATACACAGAGGAATCCCAGCGTATAATGCACGCATTTTGTAACCCAAGACCGCACGATGGAAAGAATATTCCGGAAAATTGCAGATTCAAAAAAAGAGATAAACGCGCAATTCAACTCCGATTCTATTTGAATACGTGCGCCGACGCATTATTTCTTCAACGGGAAATTTCTAATTAACAGAGCGAATAAGGAAAAATAAACGGAAGAACGAGAGGGGGAAAACATTTCTATGGTTTATTGAGAATCGATAGTGGAGAAGGGTCGCTAATGGCCCTCCCCCTTCTTCAAAACCGTTCCTTCATATTTCTCTTTCCCTCTCGTTTCCCACTTACCTTTCCTCTTAAATCCCTCGTTCCATCTGCTCTAATCTTCTTAGAAGATGTTTTACTAATAGGAACCGCTTTGATCTTTGCCAGCATCAATCATTCGGATTTCCATCAGCTTTTTCCCGCAGCCTATATTTGGCTCGAAGAAAGGTCCCGCCGAAAAGAGTTCGGTTTTTGATGGGATGCTGAATTGCTGAAAATAATATGAGCTATTTCTGTTCGAAAATAAACGATCCCCGCGTGACGTAAAATTTTCATCTGATTCCCTTGAAAATGATTTATCCCGCGCCGATAGGTAACTCGATAATGCGCTCCGTATTTTTAAACTGAAAGGCACTCCTGAAGAATTTTGCACGTTTTCTTGACTGCTTTTGTACTGAAAAAGACTAAGGTAGAACGAACTAAAGGGTATATTGGAGACAAACTAACATATTATTTTATAAGTAAAAGGTTCTAAAACTATAATACCGTAAATACTGAGACTACCGTCATTGCTTCCTATCCAGTGACCGATTACAAAAAAATGGAATAGCTTAAGATAAGATCTTAGTTCAACCAAAATTTTACTGACCTCTACTTAAACAAAAAGTAAATTTTCATCCTAAACTTTACGAAAATATCTATACATTTTACCAAACTCTGGAGAGATCGTAAATTTATCTGCAAATCTTTATTCTGCGATAAAAAATAATAATATACGTCAAATATTTCTTTTTTATGAAACCTCTCCAGATTTGGTAAACCATAATTTTTAATATGATTTAATAATTAAGTTTTACAACAGAAAAAAGGTTGTAAGTTACAGACATAAATAAATATGCACATGACAGTAGTTACTATTACAGATTAAGATATAGCCCTAATTATTTACTGACACCTTATTTTGTAGGTTCTATTATTTTCCTTGTTCATCCCACAATGAATGTAAGTACGGAAAGCCTAAATTTAAGGTGAGTTCTCTTCCACATTACTGCTGCAAAATTTAAAAAGCTGAGGGAGGCTTCAGAGATTACTCAGCATAGTCATAATAAAACGAATTGTAACTTCTACTTTAATTGATCGTGTAATAATTAAAATAATATGCACTATTTCCAAATACCTAGCAAATTAGTGGAAAGTGCTTATTTCCGAAACGACGAGGGAGTGAATGGGGTACCTTATTAGTAGGAGGTTAACATCTTGTTAACTTGTTAACATCAACATCAGAGAGGGTAGATGATAATTAATTATCTCCCTAAGTGGACTATAATCGAGATGCCTTTCATTTCAGGAAAAAACGGGAGTAACCGGACAAGATGATTTAACGAGGGTTGTCCGATGGCATTGGACGTGGGAGCACTGTAGAAATTTCATCGACCACACAGGTCGGCAATTTCCCATTAAATTAGACAAACGATCTGTAGTAACTTCATTGCTTTTTATATAAATATTTCACGCAAATAGTTCACGCAACAAGCGAATAAATTCAAGTATCTGATTATTAAGTAAAACTATACACAAAAAAATATTAACGAGCCATTTAAAAAACGAGTTAAGTTAAGGTTTAGTCGATATATGATTATAATAGGCGTTAGTCCGTTTTCCGATAGGTTACACCTATTTATTTACTAACATAAGATTCAAAAAAAGACCGCTCCGTAAATTAATTGACGGCCGATTTGAAATCTTAACCGCACCGCATTCTGCCGGCTGTTAAGTTGCGTTTCGACTTATAGTTAATACTATATATACATATATATACATATATATATATAGTTAATACTGTATATACCATCAGTAACGAGTAAATCATTAATCAGATATGAAATAGAAAGCGCATTTTCTTCTCAGTTCTTGTTAGTATCCCAGTTTCATTGGAAGATAAAACGAAGCCAGTAAATTCTTTACGCAGACGATTTCCGAAAAAGAGATGCCCCGCATTCGTATACGAACTGTTTCCGAACGAGTGAAAATTCACTTAAGAGATTTCCAGGCGGCAAAAATTCCACTAATTGGCAGTTTACTTTGAATCGTCTCTTCTGTGAATACCCTTTCGAAATTATGACGCGAAAGGAATTTCAAAATTTCTCTCCCATCGATTTGAAACTACCAGGGAGACTAAAAGCCTAAATCCTTGTTTTTCCAAGGATATTTCGGCGGAATGCGATTTTAAATGCGGCTGCTCCAGGAAAAACTATGCGCTGGAATTTTTCGACTATTTTGAGTCGGAAGTCACTATAAATACAGAAGTGGAAATGCTGCGAATTATTTTAAAAACAATAATATTCAAAATTGATACCGTTCTGTTGAAAACGAAATAGAATACGAAATAAAATATAAAACCCAAATGCTAAAAATTCAACTTCGACGAGGTTGGTTAACAAATAACAAGTACTTTAAATACGGAAGAAAATTTAATCATAGAGCATGAGGATGGATCAGCTGGCTTTCCTATAAACGCGGATAGCATACAATCATACACTAAAGCATATAATTTGTTGAGCGTTTTCTTTCGCACATCTCCCAAACTATTAACCAAGACTATTTCTTAAAAGTATGTAAACGCATTGTCCTGTTTTCATTTGAAGATTTTAAAGTGAAGTGCTCCTTAATAAAACTCAAAGGATAAATGGACGTCAGCTTGTCTCTCCAGACCGGGAATCGAACCAGAGATCTCCAACTTTCCACACGGATAATCTCATCGTTTCCATCCTCCGAAAAATAAATTACATTTTTTGTTATTTATTTGTATTAAGAAATTGAACCTTTATTTAAGATGAAATAATAGACGATTATTGATTTTTACAATCCAACATCCCTATTATTGCCCCGAGAAATAAATATTGGTAATAATTGTCACATAATTTAAAGATTTACTCATTGAAATAATAAATTTTAAGTACTCATTCTTTGAATTAATGACAATTTGTGCATGTATATGACGATCTCAAAAGAATTAATTTACTCCAAAATTTGCGAGAGTGCCAAACTCATTTCAAAACTTGATTTCCTAAGATAAACAGGAATTGTGAACATAACTACCTAACCCTTTTCATATAAAGAAGGAATGTTTCCTTGACGATTCTGTTTGCAGAAATCATAAACAAGAGTATCGAATAATCTTCCATAAACTTTATAAAAGTAGGTTCTCTTTTGTTGGCTTATCACACTACCAAGGGATATCGAGCTAACCGTAATTAGTAAAAGACTCAATTAAGTACTTAGATTAAAAATAAATAGCGACGACTGCCCTTCTTTTTTGCAAATAACGAAGTACTTTTGACCTTATTATGTAAAATTCGATCGTAAAATCAATCACTACCCATACATCGATTGTTCTTTGGATTATAAATATCTCAAAGTGTCTACGTATATCATGCACAGTCACGTGGACTATGACAGACATCAAAGTGAAATAAGGAAGTAATAAGAAATATAATGAGTGGATGTTCTTTGAAATCCCTTGGCCGAGATGAAAATAATCGACCTCTGCTTTGTAGGCGAAGCTATATGAAATAAAATTACTCTTTCAGAAAATACTGCGATGTATACTATATTATTTCTCTCTCTTTCCATTTTCTCTGTTCCCTTTCTACTTTTTCCATGCGATTCCTTGCGTTTTTAGCCAAAAACGTTAGCCGATGTATTTTTTCTTTCCCTTTCCTCGAGAATGTGAAATTATGCCTCCGCTGTTTGTGACAGTTTCAAAATGGAAGGTCAAAGAGCGGGTTTAAGGCTAAGGATTGGTGGAGAGGATGATTCCCGGCGGAGGGACTGTAGGGCAAATGTACAATGTGAAGCTATTACTGACAGAAGCAAATAAATTAGGAAATCCAGATTAATATAAATAAACTTCACAAAGGTAACTTTCTTCGCAAAATGACTTGTTTATTACTATCCCTGGTTCGGATAAGCGACAGAGAAAGAGGGAAAACATTATAGATTCTGAGAATAACCCGTTATGATATAAAGCTTTATATTCCTATAAATCAGTAAGTGTTTCTTACTTGCCTTTAATAAACTCCCTTGTAAATCTACAAAGAAGCTAACACATTTAATGGTGGCCTTGAAATTAGGATAACCTATTTACTTAACTAATCGTTAATGATCTTGTCATACCATTAATTCCAGCAGCATTGAAAACATTCTTATTGAGCATTTCTTACTTCTATTTGTTTAACCACTCATAAGCAATCTCGCAATACCATTTATTCCAGCTAAAATTAAAAACATCCACAGAAATAGAAACTAGCTTATGACTCGATTCAAGACTTAATTGATACAAGAAATCGCACAATCATAATGCGAACAAAAAGAGACCTAATTCGTAAAACAATTTTCATTCGTAAAAAATAAGGGACAAATTCATAAACGTCTACCTACTCCTAATACCGTCTCTTCCATACATTAAAGCTGCATAACCTACATAATTCAATGTTGGGTGCAACCTCTACAGCGATGTGCGACTGTTATCCTCGCAACAGCACCAGCATAAATAAAAATTTAAAGGAAAATACATGCAATGTTATTACCTTTGATATGAATCAGTTATACAACCAATCATATATGTGATACGAAAAGAGTGAATGTTTGTAATGAAGTAGACATAAACATAGAATGTTATTCTTATCTGCACTTGTAAATGGATCGAAATCAAATTCGAACCAAAAGAGTAGAAAGTTTCGATGGTCGATTCCGAAGAAATCAGCGAAATGAAAACCCCTGTCGCAAAGCAACGTAGAACTTGGCCGTTAAACTAGATTTTGCAAATTTTTTAGCTTATGCTGTCGCCTTCATTCGCAGAAAGGATGAGTCCATGAAAAGACTTGTCCTCACATCTATTTCTCTTATTTTACACTCATTGTCGGATCGGCCGAAAAAGCTAGTGGTCGTAAAATACCGATTACTTCTTCCGTAAATGTACTTTCTCCGAATTCATCGATTAAATTATCAATTTTATCAACGAAATAATCGATAATTTAAAAGCTAAGCATCATCAGCGTCTTCTTTCAAGGATTCCCAACATTCCCAAGGATTGCCAAATCATGAGAAAGTTTTCGTAACGCTTGCTTTTTCATCGTAACACTTTTTAATAAATCTTATTGCCTTGGGCTGCACTTTTCGAGTTCGCGGGTACACTCTTCATCTGCTGTATCCCAATGAATATCTTTGTACTGTATTGTATACAAGCCGCATATTCCAGATGGGGCCTGGCCAAGGTGAAATAACATCACTCTCTAACCTTTTCATCCTATCCTCCAACAATGCGCTACATAAAACTGAATGCTTAACTTATTACGGTTAGTGCTTTTTCTTCTTCTTTTTAAAGCTCATGGCCAAAAAGTCTTTAAATTTGTTAGTAACAACGGAATGTAACGAATGACATAAAAATTTTAAAATATGATTTAATTTTTTAAAGAGAAATGTACATTCGATTATATTTATAGTTTTCTTTCACCCAAAATTTATCTTGATATTAGATATTTATATAGATATATGCCTGCTTCTTGAAGCTGTGCTACGAGAGGGATTATCGCTTCAATAATTCGGTTACAACTCTACGGAGGAATCAGCCTCAGCCTGCCAAAGATAACCCCAAAATAAAACCCGACTGTCACTCAGTCTTTCGCACATCAATCCATCTAGAATAGAATAAACACAGGAAACTCGGTCATGTATGCTCAAAAAACTCTTCCGATAATCTCACTGCTACCCTTATCGTCACGGTGTCCGGTTTTTTCCCGCAGGTGCAATTCGGGATGGCGCTCTTAATGGACCCAGCAGCGATCAGCGATGCTAACAGCGTGTTTACAGGTTGGAAGCGGGACGACGAAGGTGGACTCGCCTCATTTTATCGATCGCACGGAGAGAGAAGTTTCCGTGTCCTTTCACCTCAGCGTGTGTGGGGAAAGGACCATAAGTGGCAGGCGTGTGACGGGCGACCGTGAGAGATGGGATAGCGCAAGGGACGGGATAAATCGAGAGGAGAAAGGCATGAATAAGAGAGAGAAGTACACGCTGGTAGCGAAAAGGGAGCTGAGAAGTCTAATAGAGGCGCGTGAGGTAGAAGCCAGCTCGATTTTGAGCTATCCACGGAGAGATAAATGCATGCCAGCGGAAATATTTCTGCGATTTCGAAAATACGTTCTCTCATGTATCGACCAAGGTTAAAATCAGGTCATATTTTTAGCGAAATGATGGTTTGATAATGGAACCTTTTTACCTGATGCAATATAATTCTAAATTTACGAAATACTAGCGAAATGATGGTTTAATAATCAAACCTAATTACTCGATGCTAAATGATTCTAAATTTACGAAATTCTTTATGTTTTCGTATTAACACTTAATACATTAGGTATACTTAATACGGAATTTATTTCTTAGTATGTTTTATTCTCAAGTTTTCAAATCTTCGCCGAGCTACTTGGGTACTCGAATTTACGCAGATTTTAACTATAAACCGAAAATCACGATTATTATGACTATTTAACGAACATTTTATCCCTGAACAAATACTGTTGCTTTCAAACTGCTTAAAATGTGATATTGCAGAAACGTAAAGAAAAAACTCACAAAAACAGTTTCTTAAAAGTCAAAATTAATACATCGAATTTTCAAAAGCATAAAGAGAAAAATTACTATTTGAAATTGGGAGACCTGATTTCGAGACCCGAACCCGTCAGGATGTATTCATGTCCACTTCTCCTTGGGAAAAATTACTAATTATTACATGCAAAATATTTTAAGAACTTTCAGCTAAGCTCTTTAACTCGTACTTACGTATTTATGACCCGGCATTCTGAATTAACGGACGGGTGGGTAACGTTTTCTTTCAGACCGAAAAAAGTACCGGTAGCTTCGAAATACGAGTAGGTCCCGCGGTATCTGTCAGTAAGTTATGCCGGTGTATAAATGATTTTAGTAAAAAGATTTTAATAAAATAATCGTCTTAAATTTATCTCAAAATGGTATTTTTTGATAAAACAGTCATTCTAATTCTAATTTTAATCTCTTTCGCGAGTCTGAATATCGCTTAACATTGATTCTGCTGAAGTAGAAACGCATTCTAGTTTATTCTTTATCGTGTTTTAAAATTGTAATGACAGATATGAAATTTTATTGAATCTTTAACTTCAGTCCTAACATCCAATACCTCTCACTAATAATGGAAAATACACTGCTTTAAACTCACTAAAATGTATCCTTAGGTAAACCATTCACTTTATTAAACAACTTGAGGGCCCAATAACATGACGGTAAACATAAAATGAGGAACAGTTAATAAAATACATTAAATTTTTCCCCATTTCATAATATCTGGTAGTTAATTTTTAAGAGCTAAGGTGAATGGAAAGCCTGATAAATAAGGCTACCAAGAACTTACGAAAGCCGTAACAAAAATTATGGTTATGCAATGAAAAGAGTAAATACTATAATAAGGTTTAAGCGGAATACTAACAAAATATGAAACATAAAACTTCATAAGTAATCATTGAACGATGAACGAAATGTCCACGTTTATTTAAAAACCTCTAAATTTAATGTATTCCTATAGAAAAAAATGCTGAAAATTTTATCGTTACGTTCATCTGAACATCTATTACTTTGCCAGTGGTTGGATCAAATTCACGAACATTAACCTCTGCATTCTTCAAATAGTATTATTGATTTTCTCCAGTTTTAATGTAACAGCATTCATTATATTAAATCAAGTGCTGACCATTTCCATGGTTAAATATATCCATCAGAAAAATTAACCGGCTTTAATTCAAACGGCTTTTGTTAACCACGAAAGACAACATAAAATTTCATTATTAAATCCGGAATTCGGTTATTAGCTTCGGAATAAAAATACGTAGTTCGGTGACGTGAAAAGTTATTCGTCATGACCATCCACAGTTTTTCTTTTCGATACTATTGTGTGAAGTTGAAAGAGCTCCGCTTTCTGATAATTCTGATTATAATTATACACAACCCAGGTTTAGCAGAGTTAGGATTTCCACTGTTTGCTTTTCTCTTTTCATATTTATAACCGTTTTTAGCAAGGGAATGCAAAGTAGATGTTCTCTCAAAATATTAATCCCCCAATTCTGCATATGTCTACAATAATTTCGGAAATTAGCTTTAATAAGAGTAAAACCGTGGTGTAGTAATTTTAAAGAATCTTCGATATCTAAGATAATTTCACACGTAAACCCCCATCGGGACCGTTTTACCGAAGTCGAACGCGTTACCTAGATCGCCTTATCCGGTGGTCAGTAATACCTTCAAACAGTTTGAGCTCTGGTCTACTTGGAGAGAAAGTTATACAGGATTCGGAGATATTTTTAATCTCTAAATAGCAACTAGATTTTTTTTAATATTTCTAGAAACTTTTCTGTTTTGAAAATGTTATGCAAAGAAAATCAGTTCACCAACGATTCCCGTGATCACAAGGTAAATCTATAAGAAAATGCATAAATTCTTTGACATGAAGACTCTCATTACATGGTCGTCCTATTTATCAAACTTTATATTTAGTCCTTGACTATCTAAGAAGTCTAAATACGCCAAGAAATTTCGATCAACAGGTGCGTTGATCCTAATTTCTTCTGAACAAGAAGGATACCTGTTAAGCTGAAGTACACTAAAACAACGTCTCAAGTACTTCGAACTGAGGCAGCGTAATCTCAAAGTAAGAGCCGTAAACTCCACCCCCGAATGGTATATTCCCCTCTGATACAACAGTAAAAAGTTTTACAGGCAAAGCGATCAAGGCGAAACGAAGAACTTCCGAGACGCAAGTGTGAGAAATTTTTCTCCATTAAAAAGCAGTAAAACTCCATAGGGTACAGATCGCCTACGTTCATTTTCCAAACAAATTGGCGCATTAAAAATTGAGCACGTTAAGCTCTGTGAAAGAGAATACTGAACACTAATATAAATAAAAAAGAAACAGCAACAAAATGCAAACAAAATCACGTCTATAAAAATTGAAATTTTAAAATAAAACGTGAATATTATGGATTTTTTTTTAAATCAATGCTAGTCTGTATTGAAACTACGTAATTGGTAACTAAGTACAGTTATTCCTAGTCAACAGCGGTTTCAAGTAAACACGTTTTGTCAAAATGTACACATTGTCACCATACGCATAGTGATATTTTGCATATACACGCTTTGAGATGCATATTTAATATATTTTTCTCAAGAGATGCATAAGATGTTGGGGTCTTTTAATTAACTGTACCCATGGAGACGAAAACCTGAACTTTCTAACCACGGTTTTATAGCAACTGTCAGAAACGTATAATCCGCGTTTGGCGAGTGAGTATTGCATCCATAATCCCATAAACTATTGAGTTTGAAAACGAGGTTTAAATCATTCATTCTGTAACAGAAAACTAGAATATTAGATTAATAGTTAGTTTTATTTAACTCAAAAAGATGCATACAATTTCCTATCAAGCTAAGCAATATAGCAGCTTCGCATTTTTAGAATGCTCCTCTAAACCTCATGGAGGTATATACCTCTTGTTTTTTACTAGCCTACCTCTTACCTATTCATTTCACTTACGAAACGTTGCATACTTTGCCAATTTGCGTTTGACCCTATATATTCATTCATTTAAGCTTAATTCTCGGTCTTCTTTTTAGAGCAATCACATTATCATGAATCGCCAGTTACATAATTGGTCTCTAAACGCTTCCGAACAGTAGCACCTTCAATACTTGCATAGCAGCCTTTTTTAATACTACCAATAACTGACTCGACCCTTCCTTTTTCCTTCTAATTTACTTAATTTATAATTCATTCCGAGTGGGTGCAACTTCCACTTATATTTCGCACACTTCTTACTATATTAGGTGAATGAGATGTAAAGAAAAGTTAGAATCAAAATTCTGCCTTTTCGAGTGGTGTATTTTTGTATAACTAGTTGAAACCCCTGCTAAAACAAGTTAAAATATTTGCGAAACGGCTAAAAAGTAATGAATGTGATACGTGTATTTTGAAAACTGCGTATATCCACGCTGTTGTCAGTTAGTGGATAACGTATAAGGGAGCTCGCTTGCAATCTATTGACGCACTTCTAAATCATACGTACCTACGCGTAGCATTTTATATATCAGATACCACAGAAGAAAAGAAAACTTAATAATTTTAGCCTGAAGATGCTAAGAGCTTTAGCGAAACCGCTATACCCGGTCGTATACCGGCCGGAAACCGTATAGCTATAACCGGTCGTATAATAAAAACCGTGTGGAAGTTTCCTTTTCTTCTGTGATATGGCTTTCCACGAAGTAATGCCGAAGTATATTGATTTCATTATCAAATAGTTAACTTCAATTTGAACTGTAGGATATGTTTGTTTCCACTATAGCCATCCTAGCCGCAGACAGTTGCTTCTTTCCTTTGCAATCTTTATCCTTCCTATGTCCCTTCCACCATTCC
This sequence comes from Ladona fulva, assembly GCA_000376725.2. NCBI lineage: Eukaryota > Metazoa > Arthropoda > Insecta > Odonata > Libellulidae > Ladona > Ladona fulva. The sequence continues at coordinate 781,650 of KZ308611.1, forward strand.
TCTTAATACCGTCTTCAGGGGACTTTCGAGCCTCAGTGGGTTCCTCTTAATCTTCAAAGTTTTCTTTATCTCTTTTCAGTCACCCTTCGAATAAAATTCTTACGTTTTCCAGTCTGATCATTTTATTTTCATCATTATTTTATAGCGACAAATCTCAATCTAATCTACTCCTGCTACTGATATGTATCCCTCGCCAAACTCCAATACGTGAAAAGTTGATTCCTTACCTTTTCATATAGCTTTAATTCATTGGTGTTATTCATCACTAAAATAACCTACTAATTCTTAAATATATAGGCGGAATTCTTAAACCTCATTAAGCGACGAACAATTTCTGTATCTCAGCTTACTTCTTGCGCGGATCAAATCTTTAAATCTTCTTCCCGGATGAAATTTCTGCCCTGGAAGAGTAACTGCGGAGTTCCCTTCAAAGGCCTAATCTTCGCTATAACTAAGGGCATGAGTTGAAAGAATTTCCGGGTGGCTTTCCGTCGCAGCCTCCCCGTTATATAATTCAGACGCTATCGATATCATTCTTGCTTTCGTATCAGGTTCCATTCCACCCATTTGGAAAAAAATCTCCTTATATCCGGCCTCATTTTCCCTGTAGAAGTCCCTGAGGGACCTTGAACTCCTTCCGATAATCATTAATTCCTCCCATTAGAGGCCGAAGTCACTTGTATTCGCCAGAGTTCACAGTTCCCTGGTTCATTATCCGAGTCGAAAGAATGAGTGAGGATCTTAACAGCTTATGGCAGTCGCGCTGAGTTCATTACTGAAACCGTTCGAGAAATCGCAAGTTTCCACAGTCGTCTTCAAAACTCAGTCTTTTAATGGAAAGAAATCTTTCTCGTAAAGGAAGATGAGTTCGATGTTATACAATATTCTAAAAGAGAGACAAATTTTGCTCGAGATTTTAGCTAAAAATACATCCTCGGCGGAAGTTTTCATACAATGGATCCTTCGCCTCCGTGATCATTTGTACCCTCCTCATGTTTTATTTACCTCAGAATCAATTCATTCTATATATAAACTAAGACGTAATAAGAGTATTAGTGTAATAGTGTATCGTAAGTGTATTTTTTATTCCAAATAATCTCGTTTTACAAGTATGATATAATTTATTCCTTAGAGAATTGCGGGAGGATCTTTAGGTTATGATTCTACCTTTCATGATTACGAATCCGAATTGTTGAGGATCAGCTCGTGATTCTTTTGGGTTAACTTAAACCTACTAAACTCTTTCTCTTGCTTCTTGATATACTTGGTACAACGCTCTTTGTAATACCTAACTTCTTTTATATTTATCTTCACCTCTATGTATTCCACGAAAACCTTATGTAAATCTTGAAGTATTTGGAGGGTAAAAACATTATTTCAGATAAATGATCCTTCTGGATGCTGAATTCAGAGGAATAATTATCTGATTGCATTCAATCTGAATATATTCTGCATACACACCGATAGTATATTTCTCAGCATCTTTCATAGCAATGGAATCAAAACAAATTATTGTGTCTTTAAGGTATGATTCAACGCTAACAGAATATTATAGACATTCATAGAAAAGAGATAGAAAAAAGACATTACCAGTGTGTCCTACATTTAATTTTTTTGGTCTTCTTCATTATTTTCTTCTTTATTATGAAAAATCTCATTAATCGTCATAAATAAAAATACCATTAATTCATATATTTATAATTAATTCCACTTATACTCAGTCATTGTAAGCAGTAGAATAGTAATGAGTAAATCAGCTGTAATGAACACCGTAGACATTTTATTGTGTAGGGAGCGGCCATAAAAACCAATTAGTTTCCCAGAAAATGTAATGTAAATATGGAAATAAAATGGAATACGTCCATTAAACTACATACCTCTATTAAAAGAAATACCACACATGAATTAGATCATGACTATGTTGAATATTAACGTATAATCGCATATAAATTATGCTTAATTATTATTATGGAATGGGTTACTATATTGAAGCGTAATGTAATGCATTTATAAAAAATAATTATATTTCGTACTGTATGTGCTTTGATTATGCATTGTACGGACGTACTTTTATATACTGTCAGTACTCTGGCAAAGCAATATGATGAGTAAAATAACAACAGATGGATTATAAAAATAATATATCAATAACAAAATATTTCTGTTTCCAGAGAAAAAAAATTGAAACATAAAAAAGCATTGAATACTAACTCAGGAAGGAATTCAATGCTGCATTGGTTTAATAAATTTTCTATTTTTTTTATTCTTCCTTCCGAAAGAACAGGAAGGCCTTCCCATCCATCCCGGGAGACCAGCGGAAGAAGTGCCTGGGGATCCGTGTCCCCGTAAACATTCAGCAGATCCATACGCCAACAGATACGTTGCAGATCCCGACAGAGCGAGATCGAAGCCATCTGCACAAATTAGTGCTAATTGACGCTTGCAAACTAGGATCCGCTTTGATGGAAGTGCTCTCGACCTATATTTCAAAGGGCGATGCAGCAGGTAGCAGCCTCAAGAACCCGGCGCCGGCGTTAGCCTACTTTCTACACGTCACGAGCGGGAAGGAAGATTTATCTTCTGTCCTTTCCCTAATAAATCTGCAGAAATTTTTAGCACGCCCGGGAATTCAATTTGCATCTTCGAAATCGCGAGGCATTCGCTTCTAAATTAGGAAGAATTCGAGAGGAATCGTTATTCTAATTTTCCCTCATTCCATTCTTCATTCCTAGAATTATCGAAGATCGCCGAATTTTGAACTAAAATAAGATTATCTTTAATTACCGCGAGTTATTAATATTCATTCTATCACTCCCTTAAGCTCTTAAATATTCCATCCTCTCTTTTCTGCCTTCATTCATAATTCAAGAGCGTCATATTATGAATGCATGGTGATGATTCATATCATTTCTGCGAAGAGTTTTCGCAAAGGTTTCTATCCATACAAAATGTGAATTTTAAGAGAATGGTAAACGGTAAAATTCAATGTTAATAGCATTCGCTTACATTGCCATGGAATATAAGAAGGTAAATTTTCAGTGCCCAAATCTTTCTTTTCTTGAGTAATTTTAATACTTAGTGCTTCATGTGTATTTTGTTATTATATCCACTATCAGGCTATATCACTATAAACATTAACGACTATTCTAGAAGACTGGTTATCATCAGATGGAACCTCAGATATATAAATATTTATACTCGTAAATAATAGGCTACCAGCAACTAAGGGTGTTTACAAAAATCATACGCAGCTCCTGGAATAATAATCGCAACTACTTCCACAACTTTACATATCCAAAACGGTGTCACACTAACGGTATAACAATAATGTTACAAAGAATAACATTGAAGTATTAAGATCAAAAAATTATACAAGGGAGGTACATATAGCACCGTTAAATTACAGAAATTATAATCAAAATCCGTCTAAGATTCAAAGTAATAATACAAATTGATAGTGATGTACTTATAAATAGCATCCCTCCATTACCTATGGGTATAGTAACAATTCATTGCTATAAATGCTTTTGTTGTCTGATGATGAAACTAAACTCGAAACCTAGGTCACGCATTTTATTATTTCTAGCTCCATGGGTCAATATTAAATTTTATCTACAGGAAAAGGGTTAACGTGACTTTGCACTTATGCACGTGCATCTAGTAAAACAGATAGAAAAAAGTCTCACAGGATTAAGACTCGAACCAAGGATCTTTCTTTGCGTGGGTGGGTCCTTTGTCCAATTAACCTACAGAACCATAACATTCTCTCGTGTCGATTTGGTAGACTTTGTAATCAAGGGCAAACTTTACTTTAGAAAAATTTTTTAATTTAAGCCTTACAAAGCTCATTATACCAGAACGTAGGCCTCCACCGGGAATCGAACCCGGAACCGCTTTCAACAAAGTCAACCCCGCGAGCCGGGATCCTTAAGTTTATCAGTATCAGTAAATCAGCTCTTTGGTAACACAATGGACAAATATAATAAGTGAAAAATTTCCCAACGTAAAAAGTACCACTGGTCCTGCTACCATATCTTGATGAATGAAATATTTATCATTTGTCTTATGGTACGGGATAGAGAAAAATGTAGGTATCTTTTACATACTTTTGTCTCTGTCTTGGTCAAGGCTATGATGATATGAAAGCTACTGAGGTATGAGTTATGCTGAATATAGCATTCATCAATGTTTCTCCTTATGCAATGTTACGAAAAGTGTTACTCGTAGAGTCATTGTGTTTCACCAACTGGGCTTCCTCTGCTTATAGCATTCTCAGTGAGGAAAGCAAGGGAAAAAATACCTCACTCCTCATCTTCCTCATCGCCTCATTTCCCTCTCCTAGCTCTTCGTAGATATGGAGGAGGGGATGAGGTCCCAACCACCCTTCAGGATGAATATTTTATAGACAGACTAAGTACTACATTAACTATACGTGATAGTAAATGCTGAGAGAGGAACTACGAGAATAATTTTGCCATATGTTCATGCGAACAAATACCACCAGCTATGGTAGCTTGACACTTAACGGTAGAGTGAAGAGAAGAAACACAATCAAATTCCGGCACGCAAATTTCCGGACCAATGGAGATGATGATTTCGATAGGCTCGCATTGAAGCATCATCCCGTGCGCGAATTCCTGGAGAGATAAATTTTTACCGACCGCAGAGTTCACGAGTTGGAAGAGCAGATGTAACCAAAGTTCGCGACTGGAAATTACGTAAATGGAGAGATGTGTTACGGCAAACGTCCAGGTTCCATTAGCAAAACAGCGTTTTAAATGCACGATATCGACCCGGGAGTGTTGCAGTGCGTGACAGTGGGAGAGTGGACAAGGGGAGATAAAAACGGGGTAGTCAAAAGGGAAATGAAAGGAAAAAAGGAGGCAAAACGATAGACTCGTAAAATGACAGTGCGCAGCGTTAAATGGCGCCCTCTATTGAAGGCTGCCCGACCACTTATTTGCGACTCATTTAACTATCTGGGGCGAGTGCAACACGTGGCGTTGCGCGAGTTTACGCGGAATAAATCAAATTTAATTATGATTTCCGATTAAAAACAACTATTCATTCAATTTCCATACGGGTTTTCTTTATTTTCTGGAAATCGACTACTGCGCGATTCTTTCTCAAATAACTGGGATCGGCGCTCCACCTTTGAGCTATTAATCAATCATAAATGTATTCCAAACGGGGAAATTAATAGCATCCGTTATAGAACCAGTTGAAGCAACCTACTTGTTTAAACGCAATTACCTAATGAAAAACACCATTATAAAAACTAGGTATGAAAATTCCACAATCACATTTTGTTTTCCAAAATAACGGTGGCTGTTTAAAAATTCGTTCTCTCGGAAAATAAAACCTCTTTCTATTATACTGTTTGTTTTATTGAACTCCTAATTATTGAAATTATATTAATGTTATATTAAACTAAATATTATTTATATTTGTTTTATGGTTCTACTTTTTATTCTTTGTTTTATTGGACGAGTGGAAATGTATCATAGAATTAAGAAATAATTAAAATATGTTTATAAATAAAATACGTATAAAATGATTAAAATTTGATAACCAACATAAAGAAAATAATTTGCAATAATAAATCGCGAATCCTGATTACTTTAGAAACGGTTTTGCACAGAAATGTAACCACATATTATAAATTTTAAAGCAATTGTGATTACATCGATCTCCACCCTAAAAGAGCATAGTTTTTGTTGTTACAGCTGGACTGTAAAAACACCAATTATAACGATGTCGAAAGATAATACTTACAGAATTGATATTCCAAATTGATGTAAGATCGGCGAGGAAATGTTTCCCAGGTTCTTCCTACCTAAATATATTACTTTCGTCCAACCTTTGCCATAAAAGCGCCAAAAGATTCTTGAGTTTCCTGGTTACAAAAGGCCCGATGTATGATTAAAATATGAAACCCTTCCGGTTGCCTTGCCTCATTAAATCTTTCGTCCTGTGCCCTATCAATCTCACCCCTTCGTGTTCGGATACACGATGCTCATAAACTCTTATTTTGGTGATAAAGGAAACGGACTCTTATAGAGTAGTTTAAAAAAATAAAATGGCGAAAAATCATCAATGTTCAGACAAACATTTCTGATCCTTTACAAAAATAGAGGCAGGAGGAAGATCTCCAACTAGAACTCACATCTAATTTAATTCTAAAACAGGCATGTAAAGTATCATTACTTTTTAATAAACAGAAAAAACGAAGACATAAATTCAATAGAGAATAAAGTCTTGAATACGAATTTAAAAATAAACTTTCGTGGGAAAAAGTTTGAAAGGACTACACGGAAAAAAAGTATATCAAAGATCATGTCTGAGAACAGAAAAGAACCTACGAAACAGTAAAGAGTTCCATAAAAGAAATCCTTCCTATAAGAAAGTGAAATCTTGAACCCAAGGACGAAAGCAAATGGAAAATAACGACGTGACTAAGACTTAAACACTGGTCTCTCATGTTTCGGCCAGGTATTCTAACCACTAAACTACCATTTGGATTTAAAGGCGCGAAGCTCACCTCCTTTCCCCTCATCCTTGACAATTTTGAGAGTGATAGAAAGTTTCATTCCTAACTAAATTGATTCGAGTAAAGATACAGAGAAAAAAAGGGCGTACAATTGTACGAGGGATTACTTACATTGAAGATATTAAATGGTGGCTATTTACTTCAAGGCGACATGGATGAATGCAGGAAGAAGGAAAACCATAAATCACTAGAAAGATTGCTGTTAATTTTAATACAATCAATGGTAGATACCGTCACTTTGTGGAATTCCATCAAGTAGTAATTAAAAACACTGTGTAAAAATTCGAAAATATATTTCCTTAATAAAACCGGTTTCAACTAGTACATAGTCATCATCACCTGATGATGATAATATGTACTAATTGATGATACCACCTGATGATGACTATATACTAGTTGAGACCGGTCGTGTTAAAGAAATATATTTTTGAATTTTTACACGGTGTCTTTTATTCCTACAGTTAATTTGTTAATTTTAATATTTAATTTTTAATAGATCCTCTTAAAGCATGAAAAATCAAGTCAAATAAATGAAAAATCCTCCTAAATAAATCCCGATGGATTTATGAGATAAACATCTTCAGAATATATTTATGGTTTACATGCAGAATAAATTTATACCGCTTGAATTTGTTATAAACTCGATAAAACTCTCTAAAAAATTCCCATTTTCTGAAGCAATATTTCCAAACATATTCTCCCACTTTATCTCAACATACACCTATCAAATTCTGGAAACTATTCGAAAGCTCAGGCAAATGTTAATACCCTCAAGGAAATTCTATTAGATTTAATACGCGATGCGGAGAAAAACAATCTAAATATACATGTAATAACCAGAATACCTCCTTGAAATTTTGCATGAAATAAGAAGACAAGACCGATGAAATAATTCTCTTCATTATGTCGTGCGGCTTCTCTAGCAACAGGTGCGTTTTCATGGAGATATTACCCGACTTCCTCGACTGCTGCCAGTCAAGATTCCGGAATCCATTCAACTAGCATTTAACTGCTCATAAATATTCCCTGAAAATGAAGTGCTGAATTGGTACTTAGGGCTTCAAATCAAATCAATTTAGAAGACGGAAACCGCCGAAAGCCAATCATCTCTACATAGTGAAATGGAAAATAATACAATCGGGTACTTTTCTTAGGTAACGAATAAGTGTGTGATGTGGAGTTCTCGAAAATTATGAAAATATGAAAAAATGTAATCAGGTAAGTTGCTGGGGTAATTAAAAGTTGAGGAAAAAATTCTTGGGAACAATCTACGTTGAAAAAGTTATGATGAAAAACGCGATGAGTGTGCACACAAAACCAGCAATATTTAATACAAACCTAAAGTATTATGCATGTTTAGCAGCGTTTCATTATCGATTACTTTGTTCTCGAATAACCGGATAATTTTTGAGTACTGGAGGCTTGGCGATTTCAACGAGACATTTTTAAATAAAAATTGAAATTTTTAATTTACTAATGCTGCCACGGATTGAGATATCATTACCTTTTTTGAAACTATGGAATCCTGCAATCTCAGAAAGTCGCCCTTCGGTCATCAAAAACTTAAACCGGTTCAGTTAATTACGACCAATAATTCAAACAGCTAAGGGCAGATAAAAGCTTAGATAATTCGATACTGATAGGAAAAAATGTATTACCAACATGGAAAAACCCTATCAAGCATTAATAGGGCTACAACAAGGCAACTTCCTATCTTTCAGATAGCTTAAAGCTTTATATTCACACTCATATCGAGATTACGAACTTTATGAACAACTGTTACTCAACGGAATTTAGCCAGCTAACTTTCCTTTCCCTGTGTTATACATAAAAGCTTGAAATTGTTATCGTAAAGTGAATAAATATTTATTAGAACTATTACGTATATTTATCTTAAATTTATGCCATTACAAAGTATTGTTATTCCTAGAAAATGTGTGTTAATTTAAGTTATTTTAGAAAATTATCTCCAAAAATAATACGCTTACTTGTCAACATGGTAATCGAGTAACTTATAGTAATATTACTTAAGCGTCCGAATACAATTAATTCTAATAGTATTTTGGAAGTCTATTAAGCTCAAATACTTCTGCCGTTTTCAAACTGTAGTCATTAGAGCTTTCGGAGACTTTCATAACTGTTTGTTTCCCAGATATGCACTCAAGTACGGACTCCTTTCGCTGTCAATTTAATTTTTGGCCTACGCAAAAGCTGCAATGAATGTGGCTGGTGCGCGCAGTCTTTTGTTCGTCGAATAATGGCGGACTACAATGGAAGCGTACCGAGCAGCATTGTCAAGGTTTAAAGTGAAGTCCAGCGTTCAATCATTCCCTCTTTTCACTTACAAAGGCTTCTCAGCATTCAAAACACAGGAGTACACCCCAAGCACAGCCATATTATCCGATGAACGGCTTCCATGTTACGTTCCGATTTTAGGAACATGGACCAACGTATCTTCGAACACATTCGAGACTTCCACGAGATTCACAAATGATAATTACTATATCTTGGAGAGACAACTTTAAAGTTACAACTGTAAAGTTTACAACTGTAAAGTTTATCGAAGCAGATGGAAACGGAAATAAATTCCAATAAACTCCTAAAAAATTGATAAACTGTAACGGAATTGGTTTACATTAAAAATTTTTTAAATTGAGAATGTCTCCTTTTGCAGTTACTTTTACGAATTCTAAAATATACATAGGGCATAAAGCTAGTTCCCCGATATTCAGTTCCCCTCAAAAATGTACGCTGGAATTAACTCGTCATTCTAGGTTAGATTTAACAAATTAGTAGTTTTCTTCGTAAATGGAAACTTTCCCTTTTGGCGAAGTCTTTACTGTATAATAAAAATACACATCTGATTATTATGTAATTCTCGATCAACTTTCCCAGAATAAAATATGCTTATTACAACCGCAAAGACTGTCCAAATTCATTGGAGTTTCCAAGATAAAAAGAATGGCTTAAAAAAACTAGCATAATTCCATACGAAAATTAATGCTATCACAATATCCTTCTTCTTGAAATAAATTCTCGCTATCGTTACCAGCAAAAGGATAATGAAACAGTAAATTCTTCTCCTTATTTATATCATTCAGTGAATCTGATTTATAATTCAAAGTGATTGAATAACCAAATCTTTATCTCTGCACGTTTCAATTCAAGATCTATTTTCATCGTTTAGTATACAATACAATGAGAGAAAGTAGGTCTCAGCTATACAAGATTCGGTGGATTAGTTAACCTTAGCATAAACAAAAATCCGATTTCTCGAGTTGAAATAACTTTATAATGCAAGAAAACAAATCAAATTCGTTGTATTATATATGTAATATTTGATTGAATATTTTTTTATAATAAATGGTATTTATTGGCGAATGTGACAGAGCTTAGCTATTGCAAATTGAAAAGGTTTGCGGATTTACAGCTAAATTCTCAGTAAAGAGTTGACCTCATATTTTGTCCGAATATTCCCTTCAGTCTTAGAGAGTCAACAAGCTGTTTCACCAGCACATCAGTAAGACTTTCATAAGAGTTCCAGTTATTCAATTTTAGAAAATTCTACAGCGGACAACTCAAAAAGATGAGAGCTCATTACGTGAAAATAAAATCGACTCGCAGATGATCCTTCTGAATACGCACGGTTCAATTCCTTATCAAAGGTTTCAAAACAGAGAAAAATTTTCATTTCACAGTTTTTTTGTCTCAGAAAAGCAATCATTGAAATTCAGGCTTCTCATTCCCACTCAACCGGGCGATAGCAGAAAAGTTCGCAAACACATTCTCAGGGATACATGCTAACACAAACACACAAAGGCAAAAAAGGCGTCAGAGGGACAAAAGACGAAAGGTGGATGGAACAGAAGAGAAAGAGACATCTGAGGAGTGGAATGGAGACGGCGAGGTAATCAAACAGACAACTAATTCGTGGTCGCACATGCGACTCTAAACGAGGAAATCTGCGCCGCTCAATGCGGAGTCCCTGTAGGAAACAGCGCCGCCGACGGAAAAAGGTGGAATCTCCGCCTCTCGCATCCTCGGCAATGGCGCTAGCTGGAGAATTTTGATAAGTTTGCTGGCGGCCGCCGAGGTAATGCTTTGGGAAGCAGGTTGGTCGCTCAAAGTAATTGTTGTCATTTGGGAATTGTGAAAGGCTCTGGGTATACCTTTCATACAGCAGGTCGCATTTGTTATCGTTTCATATCCTTGAATTTATTACGCGCACGTTCCTCGTTTGTTTTTCGAATTACTTCTGATGAAGATTAAACATGCTGTTTCGTCACTTCGAAAGTATATCACTTTATTTTTTTCTGTAAATCTCTTTAAAAGAATTTTGAGAGATCGGTAACCTAATGTTTTGCCAGCAGCTTTCACTCCGTGAAATATTAGCGTGTGAGACTCGAAGTATTCACAAGTATTGCAATTTTTTATCGAATGGAACGATTTAAAAAACATCAAAAACTCACGCAAAAGCGAAATGGTTTTAATAATTACAGCGGTAAAATAAATTTTTTTTTTAAATAAAATCTTTTTCAGATAACATTTTCTACTGTTCTATGTATATGTGTGTACCCTGCAAGCCGCCTTTCGGCGTGTGGCAATAGGGGTGTCATGGTGCATGGGGTGCATGCACCATGACTCTATTTCTGCAATCGATTATTTTCGCGTATCGTTCTCGGAAAAAAATGAGTTCTTGAATCGACTGGTTCTTGCACCTATATCTCTGATCTTTCTCGCATTATCGGAACGGCCTATGTAACATGGTGTACGCATTATATCGGCTACATCATCTCTGAACCTGCTTTCTCTGAATTTATCCAGTAAATTGATCTTTATTGAAGTCTTCTAACTTCCAAAGATTCCCATTTTACGTCCTGTAGCATCTGAGTGACGCTCACTGATTTATCGTAGTATTTCTTCACAAAACGTATCGCCTTTCGCTGCACCTTTTCTAATTTTCGAATACAACACTTATCGGCAGGGTATATATTAGGCTATACGCTACACGCATACTCAAGATGAGGTCTAACTAACGCAAAATAACATCGCTCGCGAACTCTTCCGTCACTCCAACCGACTATTCTCTTAACGAAGCCGAGTTTTTTTAAATTACATATACATATATCCATCCATGTACTGAATTTACTGAGGAAAAAATGCATCGATAGTCTTTAGAAATTATACAGTGGGTTCTTTCACTTAGGATAAAGATTAACTTTAACTATATTTCTAAAATTTTTGCCAGCCGATATTACTCCGTGAAAGGCGTACGCCTCGCGTATCGATTATTGATTTGAATAAATAGTAAACATTTAGCTTAAATACTCAGATACTTAAAAATTTTGATGAAAATATATAATAAAAATTATGATTAATTTTATGGTATTTTATCCTTATAATTACTGGGTGGATTAAATTGATTTCACGATGAACTCCTCTCTATAATGTGTAGAAAAAATGAAAGTACCACGTACGGAACGATTTTAGGAAAATCTATTATGGTATATTAAAATATTTTTGACAAAGATTCTTACTTTAACCCCCGAGTGTTTGAAAAATAATAATTATGAGGTTTCAAAGCTTTTAAATTCAATTGAACGTCTTTCGATGACATAAATGCATATAATTTTTCCACATAAATTTATAATTTAAGCTCATTTTTTAAATCAACATTAAGCAGACTCCTTCTAAAGTTTTCCTCTCTATTTTTTTTTTCACTATACACAAGTCTTTATGTACATAAAATCATTGACACAAGGTTAGATGGAAGAAGAGACTTTTCAGTCTCAATCTCGCCTTTAATAAAGATAAAGACCTTATTATTTATATAATTAATTCGTTTGTTTTAGACCGCAATATATTGTGTATTTGACTCTGAACCTGAAAATGCGAGATTTTACCAGATTTCGTACAAAAAGGTTACCTTTGAATAACTTCATATTTGTATGTGGTTGCTAATACATGTAGAATGGTTATAAAATGAAAAATGTTGTAATTGTAATAAAATGAAATGTAGATCTGTAATTAACGATTATAGTATAATTGCAACCACCTATGACAATGACATGTCCTATATATTTATGTATGTCGTTGGGGGAATAAATGTATCATAATTTGTATTGGATTACTTTCACTGAAAATTCCTGTTGAATATTTAATCATACACACAAAATGTCGTAATATAATCTGACAGGTATGCACGGTAGATATGACTTTCTATTCCCAATTTTTCCCAATAAAGACGTTCGTATTTCTTGTATAACAGACGCTGAATTTCAAACATAATAAAAACGAATTCTATCTAGCAACTTCTTCAAATTTTTAGATTACACAACAAAATTTTCTGCGAATGAACGCATTCTTTGTATTAACACAGCTTATTCCATTTAAGGATGATAATAATGATAGATGATATTCGATAAGCGTGGAATTCCAAAGTACCATAAATTTAAAATTGAGGAGCAAACCTTTTTTCAGGTTTCTTACAAGAAAACATGATTCAACACAAATCCTAAACTCTACTGCAATGCTGAATCAAAGCACAGCGCTTTAAACCGACACAGAGTTTGTCCTGGTGTTCAGAAACTCCAGTCCCTTTCACCCGCGGCCAGGGGCCGAGGTCGCAATGCGTGTCGCGTGACTACGTAAGCACTGCCTTTCTACCGCAGTAGGGGCTACCCTAAAGTTCTGGGGACGACCAAACACTGAATCGTGGGAAACTCCGAATTAGCTAGGAAAACATGAATCATGAGAGAGGTTAAGAGCGACGAGAAATAAAAGAAGAAGGAATTAATTTTTTTTTAATTAACGATCAATTTGAGATCACACAAATATGTCGATTATTCATGAAATTTTTAACCTTTTTTAATTAAAAACTGAATAAAAGTTTCGTTAATTGTATATAATTTACGAAAACTGATCAAATACTGCCTGTAAGTTCAAAAATTATATATTTAAAGATAAATAGAAATATTTGACTCTTCAAAAATTTCTTTCGTGGAAAAGAAGCAACTGCTCGGCAAAAGCTGTAATTGCTTGTTTATAGCGCGTTATTATATTAAGGTTGCTCCAAAATAATTTTAGGATAGGAAACTTTTACCGTTATTGATTACAGAGTTTCAACCAAAGCAAGGAAATATTTCAATTCTGTATAAGTGACATTAAATACGATTTGGTAGCTTTAAAATATAATACAAGATAAAGCTTTGAAAGTAATTATATAATAGAACATATATTGAAACATCAGGCAATACAAACGTACGCCAAATCTATAACGCTTTTTGCGTAATACTGCATAAAAAATTAAACTTGTAAACTTAATGCAAGGCAGAGACAAGCTTAAGAAGTAAAGCTTAATTAGAAATAATACCAATATTTGCATTGCTACTTCGATGAGGATTGTTCCTAATCGTAGATAATATTATTACTTATAAATTCGCTGTAGCACATAGCTTTATCCATTTCAATGGCAAAATTGAAGCATAAATTGTTGAGAAGCTGTTAAACAAAAAACCTATTGACTTGGTCTTGTGTGAAGAAATCGTGAGGAATTATTTTGCTCATTTTTCTATAGTGACATCTAATTCTCTATCTCTAATAAAATCTTCCTATATTACGAAAAATTCCCGAAATTCTACTTCGCGTAACCGAAGTGGTATGTAGAGATCCTTTGTAATATTAATAACCAAAGCGAGTCAAACCGGAATGAAACCGGGACATCGCTTTAAAACTTAGTCTGAGTAAATTTCGTGAGCTTGCAAGACACTATTAGTGAGTGCAGCGTCGATACTTTACGAAAGTTTGCGTTTACATGATTTCTATCGATGAAATCTTCGTATCTTACATTGTATTTTTTGTCCGATTTTTTCGTCAAGCAGGGACAGTAGAAAATTGTCCGGGACCATGCGTTAAAATCGGTTCAGTCCTAAAATGGGACGTATGGTGAGCCTAATCATATCTAGAATAAATAAAACTATAGATTTTGTTGAAAGAGCTGTTCTGGGTTGAAGTAAAGTTAAAAGATCGAATCAGCATTCTAAATTCAAGTTAATTAAAATAAACTTCTTAATTTTTGATATTCGGTGGAATTAATAACATATGGTGTTCAAAACGAATAATTGTTCTAATTCTTGGAATAAACGTGTATGTGGTCACATTAGCGACTTCGACAGGCCAAAAATCCGCAAATACCATGTGAAGTCAAATACAAAAGCCAAACAAACAAAATTTATCCAAATTGTGTGAAACTTGTCTATAGCGGAACCTGTGTATAGCGGCAACTTGTCCGTTGCGGAAAAAATTCTCGGACCTGCGGGATAGGAAACCTTATTCAGTACTTCAAACCTGTCTATAACGGAAACTTTTTCTGGCAACAAGCGATTCCGCTATAGACAAGTTTCACGGTACAAATTCCATACCATAAAAAAACAAATATAAAAGCCACAAATACCACATAAAGAAATAACGCCTTTAGAAACGTCACAAAGTATATTCCACGATGCGACTCCAAATACGTTGAATCATTATCTTCTTCTAATTCACTCAAGGATGTTATAGATTGCAAATATCAGTTTTGTGACTATAATTACATATTTTCGTGAATTACCACTTACATTATAAATTGAACATTAGGTCAATCGAGATTAGTTGATCGTAATTTATTGCGATATTTTAGATCTCGACAACGAAACACGCTCAACGAGAAATTATGCCTGGAATCTGACCGAACAGAATGAATGCCGAACTCGCAAAAGGTAATTAAAGCAACGCATAAACCCTTGCTGGTAACTTAACCTCCGTAATATTCTTCCGCAAAAATGTTAAGCTCCCGGAATCAAGACTACTACAGCATGTGCTTGTATGAAACAAATTGGGGCGACGCTTATAAAACCCGACGGCGTTTAACACGCGTGAATTTCCGGATAACGATTCCCGGGATAACGTTCCGCTAGTTGGCTAAGGTTAAGTAGGGCGACCTTTCCATAACCTTCAAAGCTCCACACTCCATGAACAGCCCTCGTCCTACGACGGATATCCTCCGACGTCCCATTTTACCGCTGAGCTCCCCCTATCGCCGCATTCAACGACCGACGCGAAAAACTCAGTGTGGCTTACTTTACTGGTGACTTATGGAGCCTCCTCGCTTTATTTTCGAGGCTTATTCCCGCTGTAGGAAGGTCCTCTCGCAGCGACTTTGGCCGGAACGTCCTCACACGGGAAAAAACATTGCGCAATTTCGGCCGTCATTTTTTATTAATACTCAGCAGACAGAGGGCGTGTGTTTTATGCCACCTGACGACATTCCTAGCTTCCTTACTCTCTCATATGTACGAAGAGTTTATTTCGTTCTGTATTAGTGCTGAGATGTACGAGAAACAACCCTTCTCTCTCTGTACTATAAACTTCTCCGTAATCAAGGAAGATCATGCTTGTCAGCTTAATTCAGGCCTTTCCATTCGTTAAGCAATTACACACAATGTCTTTAGTTCAATTTCCTTTAAATTCCTGGCGAGGTCTATTTGCCGAATGAAAGTGCTGGAATTAAATCTTTCGTGTCTTAAAAAATAAGGAATACCGACTGTAGGTTGTTCAGAAATGAGTGGTGTCTTTTTCTGTGGTTTGTAAAACGTAAGATGGTTGAAAGTGCATAACTAATTATTATTGGATGTAAATCTGAAGAATACTGCAAAATATATTCATTTTATGCGTAAAACTGATGATCATAAAGATTTTTTCTCCAATATTGGGCGAGTGCTACTTCAAAAACGTCACCAATTTAAAAATATATCATATAAATCCGAAATTATCAACATCAGAGGAAAAATACCGCCTTTCTTTACTGTATTCACGAACTTCTTTATTTTTTGTATCATCTATGTTGTCTTAGATTTGGCACACCTTGTGACGTAATTTGTTCTGAATTTTTAGTTTATGATTAATATCCGTTGATTTGTTTTTCTTGGTTTTTTATAATTATAAGTATGCTTTTAATTTGCAATGTTTCTTTCTATCATTTAAATACTTTATATCATTTATCTCAACAATCTGAGCATGAGCTAAATTTAATGTGGAAATTACTTTGCCTACGGAAGCCATTTGCTATTATAGTTGCCATTCACCTTTGATGGTATTCTCTTGCTATGAAGTCCCTGTTTAGACAGGTAACTTCCCATGTAGGAATTCTATTAAGCATACGGACTCACAGCAAATTATTACTACGCCAAATCTATAACGCTTTTTGCGTAATACTGCATAAAAAATTAAACTTGTAAACTTAATGCAAGGCAGAGACAAGCTTAAGAAGTAAAGCTTAATTAGAAATAATACCAATATTTGCATTGCTACTTCGATGAGGATTGTTCCTAATCGTAGATAATATTATTACTTATAAATTCGCTGTAGCACATAGCTTTATCCATTTCAATGGCAAAATTGAAGCATAAATTGTTGAGAAGCTGTTAAACAAAAAACCTATTGACTTGGTCTTGTGTGAAGAAATCGTGAGGAATTATTTTGCTCATTTTTCTATAGTGACATCTAATTCTCTATCTCTAATAAAATCTTCCTATATTACGAAAAATTCCCGAAATTCTACTTCGCGTAACCGAAGTGGTATGTAGAGATCCTTTGTAATATTAATAACCAAAGCGAGTCAAACCGGAATGAAACCGGGACATCGCTTTAAAACTTAGTCTGAGTAAATTTCGTGAGCTTGCAAGACACTATTAGTGAGTGCAGCGTCGATACTTTACGAAAGTTTGCGTTTACATGATTTCTATCGATGAAATCTTCGTATCTTACATTGTATTTTTTGTCCGATTTTTTCGTCAAGCAGGGACAGTAGAAAATTGTCCGGGACCATGCGTTAAAATCGGTTCAGTCCTAAAATGGGACGTATGGTGAGCCTAATCATATCTAGAATAAATAAAACTATAGATTTTGTTGAAAGAGCTGTTCTGGGTTGAAGTAAAGTTAAAAGATCGAATCAGCATTCTAAATTCAAGTTAATTAAAATAAACTTCTTAATTTTTGATATTCGGTGGAATTAATAACATATGGTGTTCAAAACGAATAATTGTTCTAATTCTTGGAATAAACGTGTATGTGGTCACATTAGCGACTTCGACAGGCCAAAAATCCGCAAATACCATGTGAAGTCAAATACAAAAGCCAAACAAACAAAATTTATCCAAATTGTGTGAAACTTGTCTATAGCGGAACCTGTGTATAGCGGCAACTTGTCCGTTGCGGAAAAAATTCTCGGACCTGCGGGATAGGAAACCTTATTCAGTACTTCAAACCTGTCTATAACGGAAACTTTTTCTGGCAACAAGCGATTCCGCTATAGACAAGTTTCACGGTACAAATTCCATACCATAAAAAAACAAATATAAAAGCCACAAATACCACATAAAGAAATAACGCCTTTAGAAACGTCACAAAGTATATTCCACGATGCGACTCCAAATACGTTGAATCATTATCTTCTTCTAATTCACTCAAGGATGTTATAGATTGCAAATATCAGTTTTGTGACTATAATTACATATTTTCGTGAATTACCACTTACATTATAAATTGAACATTAGGTCAATCGAGATTAGTTGATCGTAATTTATTGCGATATTTTAGATCTCGACAACGAAACACGCTCAACGAGAAATTATGCCTGGAATCTGACCGAACAGAATGAATGCCGAACTCGCAAAAGGTAATTAAAGCAACGCATAAACCCTTGCTGGTAACTTAACCTCCGTAATATTCTTCCGCAAAAATGTTAAGCTCCCAGAATCAAGACTCTCTACAGCATGTGCTTGTATGAAACAAATTGGGGCGACGCTTATAAAACCCGACGGCGTTTAACACGCGTGAATTTCCGGATAACGATTCCCGGGATAACGTTCCGCTAGTTGGCTAAGGTTAAGTAGGGCGACCTTTCCATAACCTTCAAAGCTCCACACTCCATGAACAGCCCTCGTCCTACGACGGATATCCTCCGACGTCCCATTTTACCGCTGAGCTCCCCCTATCGCCGCATTCAACGACCGACGCGAAAAACTCAGTGTGGCTTACTTTACTGGTGACTTATGGAGCCTCCTCGCTTTATTTTCGAGGCTTATTCCCGCTGTAGGAAGGTCCTCTCGCAGCGACTTTGGCCGGAACGTCCTCACACGGGAAAAAACATTGCGCAATTTCGGCCGTCATTTTTTATTAATACTCAGCAGACAGAGGGCGTGTGTTTTATGCCACCTGACGACATTCCTAGCTTCCTTACTCTCTCATATGTACGAAGAGTTTATTTCGTTCTGTATTAGTGCTGAGATGTACGAGAAACAACCCTTCTCTCTCTGTACTATAAACTTCTCCGTAATCAAGGAAGATCATGCTTGTCAGCTTAATTCAGGCCTTTCCATTCGTTAAGCAATTACACACAATGTCTTTAGTTCAATTTCCTTTAAATTCCTGGCGAGGTCTATTTGCCGAATGAAAGTGCTGGAATTAAATCTTTCGTGTCTTAAAAAATAAGGAATACCGACTGTAGGTTGTTCAGAAATGAGTGGTGTCTTTTTCTGTGGTTTGTAAAACGTAAGATGGTTGAAAGTGCATAACTAATTATTATTGGATGTAAATCTGAAGAATACTGCAAAATATATTCATTTTATGCGTAAAACTGATGATCATAAAGATTTTTCCTCCAATATTGGGCGAGTGCTACTTCAAAAACGTCACCAATTTAAAAATATATCATATAAATCCGAAATTATCAACATCAGAGGAAAAATACCGCCTTTCTTTACTGTATTCACGAACTTCTTTATTTTTTGTATCATCTATGTTGTCTTAGATTTGGCACACCTTGTGACGTAATTTGTTCTGAATTTTTAGTTTATGATTAATATCCGTTGATTTGTTTTTCTTGGTTTTTTATAATTATAAGTATGCTTTTAATTTGCAATGTTTCTTTCTATCATTTAAATACTTTATATCATTTATCTCAACAATCTGAGCATGAGCTAAATTTAATGTGGAAATTACTTTGCCTACGGAAGCCATTTGCTATTATAGTTGCCATTCACCTTTGATGGTATTCTCTTGCTATGAAGTCCCTGTTTAGACANCATTAGCGTATCCTCATATTCATCGAATGAATAATTTTAATCTACTGTTCATATATATCATGTTTTCTACCTTTCGGTAGGTTCATGTGCCATAATATTTTCCACTAATCGCCATTTTCTTCATCTCCCTGTAGTCCATCGCACTCTTCATCTTATCTTACAACTTTTCTCCTTGTCTTCCCCTCTGCTTTTTCCCCTGTATTCTTCCCTCAATAACATTCATTAGCATTTCCTCTCCACTCAATATTTGTCCCACCCATTTCTTCTGTCGATGTTTAATTACTTCAATCAAAACCCTCTCTTCCCCAACCGTCTCTAGTACTTCTGTGTTTATCTTTTGGAAAATTGAGTTTTGGGTGCAAAAAACATCTAATATAACTCACTACTGTTTAGAATTAAAAAATATCTATCAACGATACTTATACAATAGTAATAATTACTAAAATAACTATAAACGTAGATAAAGCAAGACGGGTATACTTACGAGGATGAGCAAAAAGCCGTCAAGTTTGTGGAAATAAGGTAAGACTGTTTGTAGTATTTGGAAAATACGTGGGATGGCAGGAATTTACACCTCCTTAAGTGCAATAAAGGGATGATTGAGAATCATTTCTGGCGACACTTTGCTTGAAGGTACGAAGGAGAACTTGGAAGAAGAACAAGTTTGGAAGCTTTGCATCAATTAATTGGCCGTGACTTGTTTAGTAAAAAGGATGTTACTCTCTTGTTTAAGAGAAGCTGAGAAGATGTTTCTGAAGAAGCTACCGTTAGTTAGAGAAAAAGCTTGGAACATAAATGAAAAAAATTTATGTATCTACTGAAGAAAGAACTGAATTCCCGTCAGGTAATACCAGTGATATTCAAGAAGCACACCTGCTCTGACCAAAAAGAAATTTCCCTTTTTGAGCAATCACCTCCAACAGGAAAACATTGAATTTGAGAAGCGTTCGAAAACACTGACAATAAGTGACTAATAAAATCTTTTGTAATAAATTCAATCGAATAAGCATTAACACAACATATAAGGACAATAAAAAGGAAGAATATTGTTCCTGAATACTGTATAGAATGATCAAGAATCTTTTTTGATGTAGAAAAACAATCAACGCCACTATTGACGAACTTGCAGATTCCGAAATTATTCTTATGATTTCAGGAACACCAACGAATAATTATGGAGACTTTCACAAGATTGCCGGTTTACAATTCTACGATTCACAAGCACAATCACAATCTTTTATAAAGGAAACAACACGTATACTACAATCTACGGAGGCAGCCGTGATATTGTGGAAATTCATGATATTACTACTACTATTATGGCTATGTATCCGAAACCGGTAGTTACCGAATAAATTGCAGTGGAAAAAGTACATACCTGTGTAATATATAATATAACACGTATACTGTTTAATAACTACTAAGATTTTGTGTGGAGGATGAATAAATATTAGGAAAATTTCTATAAATCTTTTAAATGAATTCTTCGTCATCTTACATTCTTGATTTTTTACACATTTTTCTTTACTTGAAGAAATTCGAACTAGATAAATGCTATCCATATTACCCAGTAAGCTTAATGATAACAAATTATATCGTTAAGAAAACTCAACATGCAAGAACAATAACAAGGAAGAATATTGTTCCTGAATACTGTATATATCAGACATATCATTGTGTAATCTATATGCTTTAGTAGAACTTCGTTTGACATTATCCCTGAACCAACCAATTATATTAAAAGAACTTTTAAACTCAATGCAATTCCTGTACTGGAACGATTTCAATAACGCATACATCTTCATATTAAATCAAGAATATCGCAGTAATAGAACTACTATGTATGGGAGTTAATCGTATTAAAAAAAGGCTAAGGAAAAAGGAGTGAAGTATTACCGCTGAAAGCCGACAGCGGTCGTAAATAAAAATTGTAGCGGAACTGTACCAAGTCGTTTTTTACTTATCCTGGCATATATTTATGACGCCATTAAAAATTACTTCAAATGAATTTCCATTTTTTTTGCAAAGCTTTATGACTTCATCTAAATATCATTAATGCGCGTGCTATCATGATAAGATAATTTTGGCGATTTTTTGTTGCGAACCTTAATCTTTCACGGAGAGGTAATTAATTTAAGTGGACCGTTCCTGGTCTGCATTCCGGCTGTCGAGAAACGTTCTATCACGTGATTTCAATCGTTTTTGTAGCCGTGGAAAATTCGATGGGAGTTACCTCGACGTTTTCCCTTTCACTCATTTCACTTGGGAATCGCAGCTTATCTTCCTCTTCCTCCATTGAATATTCAATTTAATTGGAACTTTATCAGTACGGAACGAGGTTACGTATATATCCATACTCTTTTGATAAATTCAAAGAGAAATTTTTTATGGGTGAATGTTAAATATTATCTTTCTGAAATCCTAGCTGAATAGTTTTCCTTATACTTGCCACTATCATCAAATCATAAATTACTAATAGGTATCATAAAAATTTTAGGGAAAAGCTAACCCTCCATTTAGTTGTGTGGGGTAGATTTTTGGACATTGATCCTCTTTTTTTATATCTATTGCCTCGAGATTTTCAGTAGCTGTAGGGACACGTGTTTAAATTATTTTTGCACAAAAATGTTTAGTTTTATGCAAAACGCTTTTTGATGAGCACGTTTTTTCTTGAATGGAGACGAGCTGTGGCACCAGGAGTCTGTATATACCTCTTTGGATTCGGACATTTTGATTAAGACTGAATTATTTCTGTGGAATATTGATGTTTTAACAAAACTACAAATTGGGAGACCCGGGTTCGAGTCGCGGTCCCGTCAGATGTTTTTCTTGTCCGTTTCTCCTTGGGAATTTTCCTAGATGCAGGCTTTATCGTGCCAAGTCACCTAAACCCTTTTCCTTGAGACAAATCTCTTTATTGGAGCATTAGCGTATCCTCATATTCATCGAATGAATAATTTTAATCTACTGTTCATATATATCATGTTTTCTACCTTTCGGTAGGTTCATGTGCCATAATATTTTCCACTAATCGCCATTTTCTTCATCTCCCTGTAGTCCATCGCACTCTTCATCTTATCTTACAACTTTTCTCCTTGTCTTCCCCTCTGCTTTTTCCCCTGTATTCTTCCCTCAATAACATTCATTAGCATTTCCTCTCCACTCAATATTTGTCCCACCCATTTCTTCTGTCGATGTTTAATTACTTCAATCAAAACCCTCTCTTCCCCAACCGTCTCTAGTACTTCTGTGTTTATCTTTCTAGCAACCCAACCCACTCTTTTCATTCTACAACGAACCCACATCTCGAATACCTCTAATCTTTTGATGTCCTCCTTTCGTAGGGTCCACGTTTCATACCTACAGAGCAAAAGACACCAAGGATTTTACCAATCTTTTCGTTAATCTTTTATGGAAACCTCTAGTGATGAATTCCCTTCGTTCCACGAAAGCTTCCTTGGCCAATGTTATTCTTTTTCGAACCTCATCTCACACCTACCATCTCAAGAAAGAACACTTCCCAAGTAAGAGAAATCCTCTATTTGTTCTAGTTTTTCGCCATCAATCTATTGTTAACAAGCAGAAAATATTGTAGATAAATATCGTACAATCGTTTACATTCCTCTGATATAATAACAATGTACCGTTTGATGATAAAATAAAGATGTGATATAACTCGTAGAAATTTACCCCACACGACCAAAGGCGTAAGCGAAATTGGCACGACTAACGTAGGGTTAATATTGTAAGAACACTGTCTTTCGAATGAAAGTTAGCATTAATTTTGGAAATTTTTGCTTATGTCTCCAGAAACTTTTTCGCTGATTCTACAGAAATAGGCACAAAGCTGTACCTTGGCAGAATTTAAAAATTTTCCACTCACATTTACAGACAGATTTTTTAAAAAATGCGGACTCGGATAACGCTAACGAAACGATTTAACTTATAAAAGTGCTACATTAGCTGAGGTGATTTCGCACATATGGGCCCTCACCAGGAATCATTCCTGGGTCCGCTTTCACCTATGGCGAACGCGCTACCCATTTGGATATGAGGGAATCCCCGATTTTAAGAAATCCAAAAGCTTTGCTATCGGTGCAAATCACAGTTAACTTGATCACTGTGCGATTTAACAAAACATATCAATGAAATTGACATTCAATTTTAAGTAGAGCTCTGCAATTTTTATCTCTTCCATTAGAAAGAGCAAATAATTCACATAAGGGGAAACAGTTTTTTAATGAAATATCAATTTATTCATTTATCAGAAAATTAAAACTTTCTGCGAAGAGAAATACACAGTTATGAACTACGATAAAATTACTTNCATAAGGGGAAACAGTTTTTTAATGAAATATCAATTTATTCATTTATCAGAAAATTAAAACTTTCTGCGAAGAGAAATACACAGTTATGAACTACGATAAAATTACTTTGATGACTTTAGAGATAGCGGGTTTACCTGAAATTCCGAAATGATTGGCCGTCCGGGATCGGCAATCCGGTAGCTTGCTAAACATTTTTTGCAGGATGCACGATTTTGCTGATACTATCGGATGTGAAAAAAAACGAAAAATCTAGCAAAATGGTAACTATCCGCATATGCAATTCTCACGTGTACCCCAATGACACGTGTGCTATTCTTCGGTAGCCTAAGAATCAATGCATATTCCCAAGGAGAAACGGAAATGAAAAAAGTCTGACGGGACCGGGACTCGAGCCCGGGTCTCCCAATTGCCGGTCAATTTCTCCATCCATTGAAGTATCCCACCAGAACAACGGAACTCCCAATTTCCGGTTGGTTGCTCTATCCATTTGGAGACCCGGGGTCAAGTCCCGGTTTCTCTTTGGGAATTTTTCTAGGTGCACGCCTTACCGTACCAAGTAGCCTTAACCCTTTTTCTCAACGCCTAGAGTATACTATACATATATATATACACATTCATATTCATACAGATAATTAAAATCAGGCACATTTTTATTTGCTGGTACCTATAAATGAATAAATTAGAATCCTTTCGTTTTGAGGCTATTTGGCGCAATGCGCTGGGAAGCAAAACCTGGCTAAAAACCGGTGTCATTATGCCGTCGCATTCCAAGTTCAGTAAGCATTCAAAATTGGCGGAATCTTCTCGTTCCAGGCGTTCATAACCCTCCAGAGAGAGCGAAAGCCCTGTATATAGTCTGAGCTGAATTATTTCCTACCCTTTCCCTCCGCATTAAAAGCCGAATCCCTTTTTCCCTTATCAAGGGAAAGCTGCAAAGAGCCGTCACTGCAATTGGAACGGACGCACGCCAACGCAACTGAGCTTGCGCGCACCTGCAGAACCGCCGCTTTCGCTCCCTTCTCAGCCAATCAGAGAATTTCGCATGCCCTTTCTCTGCTACGGATGTTGAAAATGCGTACTCGCCGAGAATATGCGTAAAGTTCTACCCACCACCCAAGGAGAAAGATTACTTAATATCTTATATTGGTTGCATCTTTCCGTAGATAAGGTAATTTCTACGCGGGGAAGGTAGGCCTACTTCCGCATGCCTTCGAATTAATCTCACGCCCTTCAGAATTTAATTATGTGCTTTTAGCTTGATAATCTGAGAGCATCTCACGCGGTACTGAGGTAATGTGGGTTTTCCCTAAAGCTCAATACGCGCAAATTTAAAAACAGTTGCGTATTATCCTGTTTTCGTAATTTTCGACAATATGGAAGATTGTCGGCACCTAAGGTAAATCTAAAATATCAGTACCCGCCAGTTTTATGATTTCTCGTTTCGAAAAATGGTGAGAAATTAGTTCAATAAATAAAAGGACAACGAGCAAATAAAGCAAATTTTGAGGAGCGATTTCAAAAATTTAATGAATCTTCTGTGCTTTGGTTAGTACCAATACAGATTCATATATTTATATTTTTGCTTCGCGGATTACATAAAACAAATCAAAATCAAAGTTCGTTATGAAGTAAGTTAATAACGTATTTTCCGGTAGATAACCCGCGTGTTATCTATACAAAAATATAGAANTGTTGCCTTTATTTTTTACTCTATGTCAAATTTGAACTGATAATCGTGCGAACTCGAGAGAGTGGCCAAAGAAAGCAATATATACTAATAATTATAATCAAGACTTTTTCCTACGAATTTTAGTCCAGCTTTTTTCCTTATTAATTTGTTATTATAGCAAATTTTCTCTGTCCTTCGATATTCCATTGTTTCTTTCTCCTTGTTGCTTTATAATTTTTTCTGTTAGTTTCACTCACAATCAGTTTTATTTTATGCCGATTCAACATTTCTCATTATCTGTATTTTCTGTATGAATTTTCATTTATTGATTATTTTTTCAGATTTGTTACTGACAGTTTCCCTTTTCTTTTTTCCGCGTTCTTATCAAATTTTAGTTGCTGCCGTCGGTTGATTTTCGCAGGTTTTTCACGTACCCCTTCCCGTGGGTGTTTTCCTGCAGGGTTTTATTTTTTTCCAAAGTGCAGACTTAGGTTTTTTTCTTACACCCACATAATAGTTCCTTTTTTTTCTTTTTTCAGTACAACTCCCAATACTTTCATTCTATTTGTAATTTATGAAGTCTTACGTATATGACTAACGGTTAGATGTAAGAAGAGACTAATTCGTCTCAATCTCACCCTTAAATAAAGACGTTTTATTATTATTATTCTTATTATTATCACCATCATCATCATTATCATTATTATAAATAGATGGTGTATTCCGTAATCATTAACAGGATTTTTCGTTCACCACCTCTCAGGCTACGTCAGATATAGTTACATTAACCTAAAATATCGTTATCGGCATATCAAGAGAAAATAAATTATGCGAATAATCTCCACCATAAAAATTAAGTCATTAGTATTTCAAATGCTATGTTCTAATGGTATTCTCTCCGGATGAAAATCACACGGATTTTCGTGAATAATTAAAAGAAAAATCCTGATTATGAGTTTCTGAAATGGCATAGATTAATGCGGAAAATCTGCGGATGTTTGACATTATTTTGCATTCACAAAAATTTAGCTGTGTTGAAATTATTAAAGATTTAATTTCCTGAAATGAATCCTGAATTTCTGAAAGAGAATAAATTATCGGAAAAAACGTGCGGATGTTTTGACATTACTTTGCATTACCAATAAATTTAGCTGTATTGAAATGATAAAATATTCCGAATTTCCGAACCGACATCAAAAAATAAAATGTGCAAATTGTAATCTAAATTTAGAAAAATAATGCCAGAAACCATAATCTAAGTCAGTTTGCACTAAAGAACCAAGATACGCTAATGATTCAATTAGATAATTTTTGAGGTCAACGAAGATCGCATATTATTACACAGACTACATGACCTCAATCAAAACGTTTTAAAGTACAAACGAGATAAAAACATCAGAACTGGTCTACGAACGATTCAAATTTATCCAAAAGGAAATGAGCGGAACAAAGGAAAGTTTAGCAAACATAACATTCGACCGAAAGCTCTCTCGTGGCCCTGAATACTGCCGCTTAATGAAGAAACGGGATGGAAGTGGCTGGATTCTGGCTTTTGAGAGCGCTCATTCTCGGAAATTCCAAAAAAAACCTGCGGAAATTTTAATTGCCTCCTTCGGCAAAGACCTAGGCTCATTTCCAGGTTTCGATACTTTCGAAGGCTATCCCTTTTATGAGTTTTCAAGGACTTTAGATCCCTAGAATGAGGCAATCGATACTTTCGTCAATAACCCCCAGCAATGGCGCTCGGTATCTCGAGCAGGAAATTTTACAAAAAATAGTCTCCTATTCTAATCTGACAAAAGACCACGGAATCAATATCGAATTTTTTTCGTCTAAATCCGAACGTCTCACATTCCAACGGAATTCCAAATAGCCCAAAGTCAGGAAAAAGCGAAATGATTAACTCCGTATTTATCGATACCCGTTCAAAATTAACCATCCTTACTTTGCAATAACGCGGTGAAAAGTATCTTTTGATACAAAAAGACTCGCTTACATACGTGTTGGAATCGAAGTGCTATTCAAAGGAATAAACTCTGTGCAATACATAAAACTGCAATATTTCGCTTGTGTGTGAATGTACGGATGTATCTATAAATTTAAATGTACGTATATGTAAATGTATGTATGTATTTAAATGTACGTATATGTAAGTACAACAAAAACAGGATTTTGCTATGCTGAATGAATAAATATATATCTGTCTCAAATAAAAGTAAAAATGTCATTATGGCGGCTACAATCCAGTGGAATAAGTATGGTCAAAATTTCAATTCAACTCCTTTGAATTTATATACATAAATCAATTGTTTATATAAGTTATTATATAAATTTATGTTTGAGAACTTCACACGTCAAGTTCTCAAACGTAAAAAAGCATAACCATTAGTTCAAAATAGGCTGATTATGTCCAACCATCTCTCCAACCGAGACAAGTAATTCGCATAATTTTCGAAGGATATTTTCGTAACTTCAATATCTATATCATCTGAAGGATCTGATTTATTTACTAGCACATTATTTTAACTTGACCAGAAAATGATATGAAATTATTTTAATTCCTATGCCTTTGTTAGCTCGTACACTTTGAAGAATGACGATGCTATCATAAAAAAGCACAGTGGCGGTAAACACAGAAAGAAATTTCAATTCTGTTGATGTTTCCCTTTTAGTGATATCTCAGCATAATGTATAATTTTATTTAAATGTATCTAAGTTATGGCTCCTGAATTTTAAAGGTGGACTTGAGATCTATTTTTTCTGGGGCAGATGAAGCCTTGTTGCCCCCTCATCCCCTGCCCCAGGGTCTCTCTAGTTGTATGTTACATAGGCTACAGAGAGTAAAGTCAAGTACAGGTTATTTTACAAAAATAAATAAACATAAAGAATACGATAAATTATTATACATAGAGGAGACGTACTCTGATTCACATAAAAAAGTATAATAAATAGATAAATACTAAAAGCATTGTATACTTAGGTACGAATTAAAAAAACGACAAGGTTCTAAGGAAGATTAGTAACGAAAACGATGGTACGGAAGACAATATATTGGACTTTCCCAGAGAAAACGAAACATATGAAAATATTTAGCCCAAAGATTACTCAAGGTTAGTAGCATTTAAGTCACGATGCAGGGAAATAGCAGTCGTTCTGTATAATTGAGAATGAAGCTCTAAAACCTATATATTGGAACATTTCAATCCAACATCGGAAACGATATCAAAACTCCTTAGATTGTAAAGCGACCAAATTTACCCCTTGATATTCAAACGGTTACTGTGTCAAGGATAAATTTGTATTCTTTTAAATTTTAGGATATCTTTGGGCAAAAAATACAGAAAAACAACCGATAAGTTCTCTATGAATACCTCACTATCGGGAAATTTTTAAAGATGATAAGAAGAAGAATCTTTTAGAAGAGATAATTGTTAAGAATAATCACATTTGATCTTTAAAAGGGTTACCTCTTCCTTACACCATTTAAAAAGACTGCCTACACCGGTTGCGTAATCCCATAGATACACACGACACGATGGTTGATGTTATTGAAATTTCTATGCAAATTATACAAGTCAAATCATCTTACCGAAGAAATCTATTACAACGATACGGGATGAAAGATGTTGTACATGCAGCCATATGAGAGCAAATTTAAAAATAAATCCATCTCGTAAGATTTTCTATATTCCAAAGCGTAGAAAGAAGGATATACTGCATAAAAATTCGCCGAATGCTGGAAATTTCTAAACTCGAGCTGGAAAGGAAATTCTTCCTCCGTTTGAATGGGATCCTCAGCATAAAACTTTCCCTCTGTACCAAAAAGTGAGTATTGTTAATGACCTACATTTCCACAAAGCTGGAAATACGGTTTCCACCCGAGTATTCCATCGATAAAACTGAGCATTTTTCTCCAGGAGAAGATGCACAGAGATTTTATATTTCGCATAAGATATTTAAATTCATGCATCAGAGATATCTGATTATTAGTCATATCCCGCTATTTAAATATAGATCAATAGAAAAACTATATCGCTTCATTTTCATTGAAATGCAGATTAAGTGCTCCTCATATTTAGCTGTTACATCCAAAGTATGAATGAGGCCAGGGTAAAATGGGATTCGATAGTGAGATAAGCGACTTTCTCAAACGGTTAACAGAGATGCGTGCTGCCTCGCTGGTTGTTTGAAGTATACGTGCCGGGAATGTGTGAGAAGCATACGAAAATCTAAGACGTGCTTTTTTATGGAAATTTCGATATGACGATGCTCTTCCCCGATGTCTTCATTTGAGAGTTGTAAATGCAATTGCATGATATAAGAAGCACTGAGAGATTTAAGGAATAATCCAGCTAAAAGAATGCTATTGCTCTCAATAGAATATTAGAATCAAATAAATTGAGCAGAAATAGTGAGAGTATAGTAATGAGTATAGTACTTTTGGTGGAATGCTCCCCAAAAATGGAATGATAGTAGAGAAATGGTAAACCTTATGACTATAGGTCATGAAGTTTGAATTCGAGGAATTTTAGGGAGGTGAAAATGGCTGTACATAGAAATTCGCTAACGTTCACCTTGTTGTATAGTAATAGGAATAGTTAGGAATTCAACAAATACATTATTAAAATCAATGAGCGGACAAAATGACATAGTCTGTGATGACTTGGTAATGAATGGATACTGATTAACAAATGAATATGAAAAGAATAAATTATCTCAAAAAAGACAAAAACAGATAATGTGGAGGGGGGTTAATTATATCAATAAATCTGTTACATAACCTATCCATATTTGGACAGTTATAGAAGCTGAATTTTGAAACTGTTTTACGTTTACTTAAATAATAAACAATTATAAATTTAAACCATAACAAGAGTTAAAATAACAGGATCATAAGAGTGAAATCCCAGGAAAACATCCAAAATCTACTCTGCATTTTTCATTATTTCAAAGGGATACCTTGCTTGCACTCCACAAAAAACAAGAGCTTAAGGATAGAAAAAATGAAGTACGTGCTCCAAATTTTTTTGATCCAAACTCAGAGGCCGTCCACATATTTCGAGCTTTCTTGCAAGTACAGAAAGCGTCCAAACGTATCCCGTCGACTATTAATTTGATAGAAATTCACCGAATCCTTCAAGCGCAAGACTTTTATGGCACGAGCGTGTGCGGCTCTAACGCACCCAGTAATAAAAAGCACATAAATTCAGAAGCTAGAAAATAATAAAGCCGAATCGAAAAGGAGCAATAAGCAGGCACTGCTGCAGCAAGACGGCAGCGCAATCGCGAAATTCCCCAACCTCTTAATTAATCCCCGGCAGCGTTTCCTCCTGAGCCGAAGTGGAAGGAAAATGGAGAAGAGCAATATGAACTGGGAGGACGAAAACAATGGAGTGTCACGGCGCAACGTCATTGGTCCACGCTTCTTCGCGCCCCAAGGCAAAAGTACTTCCCTCTCGTGGATAAATTCGAAAGCTGACGTCGACAGAGTTGGTGGCAGCACAGTCGTTTCTCCCGCTGCTTTTTTGCTACTCTGCATGCCCGCGGGGATCTGGATGGGAAAGGAATATGATGCAGCCTATCGAAGAGGATTCTGTCTTTTCGAGTTGGAGATAAAAAACCATAACTTGACACTTTCGAAAGTTAATGCGTCTATCTATTGAATGCCTTGGACGAAAACAGTCATCGCCGATGAAGTTCACTGTTTAAGAAGTTGGCGCATTTGTTTTGATCTTAATTCGGTTCTTTTAGGACCTACTATTAGAATCTCGCCTTTTGATTGGCTTTAGAGCCCCTATATTTCTCGTTAGAATCCTATGTTACTTGATATTGACCCATAATATGAAATGATAAATACTAATCCTACAAAGCAGGTGCTCAGGTAAAGGTAACAGCCAAATATTTATTTATTGGGGAAGATAATTCTTGTGATATCTAATGAACTTAAAGTTCAATCGTCAAACTTTTCGAAAATGTGTCTGTAATTAAGGAATAATAAACCCATTTTATCAAAAATTTCAACATTTTCAACCGACCTTTAAAATGCACATGGATCCATATGAAGTTTAACTCTCTTTACTTACCTTACCTATAACGTTTCCGAGATATTTGACGATTATAACGCCCTTTAATACCATTATGACATGTGTCGAAAGATTCCTCTCCCAAATATTTTAATGTAGAAGGATACACTTGGTAAATTTTCCACACTGTATTTATTAGCGACCGGTTTCGTAAGTTGACTTACATCTTCAGGCAAAGGGTAAGATTTTTGCACATCATATATAGGGTGGTTGAGGGGAGGGAGGGAAGGAAGGAGTGGGTGCATCAGGGAAATATTAATATTTTGCTCGGTAAGGAAATTGTTCCTGAACCCTTCACTCCTTCTTTCCTTACCGAGCAAAATATTTCCCTGATGCACCCACTCCTCCCCTCAACCACCCTATATATGATGTGCAAAAATCTTAACCTTTGCCTGAAGATGTAAGTCAACTTACGAAACCGGTCGCCAATAAATGCAGTGTGGAAAATGTACCAAGTGTATCCTTCTGCAATGGCTTTCCACGAAGTCACGCCTGCTTATATCGATTTTATTTTAATGTAGTTCCTTTTCCGCAATTTTAACAATGAAAACAAAGTTACAACATAAAAAACGTTTGAAACGTATCAGTAAACAAAGTTGCGATGTAAACAATGCTGCAATGTTCACGCGAATGACGCGTCGATATAAAATATTTGCCCTTCCTTGAATATCAGTTAAAATGGGCATTCTATGAGTATTAAATCGAGGGAAAGTTGGTAGGCCAATGACGTCATTCTAGGTTCTCCTCAC
This sequence comes from Ladona fulva, assembly GCA_000376725.2. NCBI lineage: Eukaryota > Metazoa > Arthropoda > Insecta > Odonata > Libellulidae > Ladona > Ladona fulva. Next base: position 814,150 of record KZ308611.1, read on the forward strand.
CTGTCATCTGCATGAATATGTGCTTTGAAGCGCTGCTTATGAGGGCACGTCAAGCTGCTAGCATTTCTAAATGTTTACATCCTCGTCACACGCGAACAATATTCTGCGCTCAAAAAAATTTCGGCCAGAATTTAAAACGATAGCTCTACCTATAAAGCTCAAGGTGTACACATCTGTTTCTTATTATCTTTCAACTTTTTAAAATGAAGTAATCATTCGAGAGATTTTGCCATGAGGACAAACACAACAGAACAGAAACGCATTATCATCGAGATAAGAGAATAATGCCTGTTAACGAAAAAGATTATTCTTGTAAGCGAAGGAATTGTAAGGCCAGAATGACCTACTCTCGAGTGATACATGTTGCCTTTGTCCTGTAGAACTCAAAGCCGAAGAAAGCTTCTTCGGAATGCTCTAAAATTGTTTTCTTTGCTGAATTGATATCGGAAATAAGCATTACGAAAGATACATGAACAATTAATTGTAATTAATTGACTAATAGTTACTAAAATTTGCCAATAAGTAGTAGGTCCATCACCTTTTCAAAAAAGAAATCGCCGTATTCCCACAATTACCGTCTGAACGGTGAATTAATAAAATCTTCCGATCGCTGCAAGTACTTAGGAGTCACATTTGATAAAAACCTAAGCTGGGAAAAACACATCAATTTAATAGTAGCGAAGGCGTTTAAAATGTTACACTACGTGATGAGGAACTTGAAGGGCAGTAGCAGGAAAGTAAAAGAAAAGGGATACATATCACTAGTGAGACCAATTCTTGAGTATGCGACGACNAGTAAGACCACATAAAGAAAACGCAGTCAAAACAGTTCGTGCAAAGACGCAAGTAATTTTAGATTTAAAAAATGTAGGGGGACCATGCATCCAGAACAGCCTTCTCAAAAAGCTGCATTGAATGCAATATCTCTGAAATGTAAAAATTAAAATGTGAGCAATATCTTTCCACATATCGCTGCTATTTAAATAGTTTACCTACTCAATTCAACAAATGTGATAAATAAAGGATTACGCACCTCTTCTACCTTAGTGAAGGCATTCAAAACGTTACTCATTTCCCATACTCACGCACTGAATTAAATAACCAATACCTTTATCATACCATAGAAATGTAACGAATCATTTACGTTCTCAAACTATGCTTTAATGCTGTCAAATGTAATAGCTGAACTATGTAATTATTGTATGTATGAATGTATTTTAGGTATAAAACTGCCACCAGGCTTCCAGCCTAACCGCAGATATTGTGACGATTAAACGATTAAACGATTAATAAAACTTCAATGTAGATCATGATTAGTTAGCTTGAGAACTTCCAAGTTTAAAGCATAAAACCTAATTTCAAAAAACTATTCCCATAATCTAAGCACGCAAATGTAGGCATTCTTAATTATTGAATCTCTATTTCTAAGATGGGAGATACCGTCGATAAGGTTTACACCCTTCAACATTTAAATCCTTGTTTCCGTAGGATTTTGCATCCTTTCAAACAGAAAATTGTCTCACGAAATTGTTAAAAATCCTTAAATTTTTGTTTTGGTTTGATAATAAAAACAAGCGAGGAATTGTTGGAAAATATTGAAGAAGAAAGGGCTTACTATGAAGAAATATAGTAAAGTGGGGGCAGCGAAAATGGATGGGTCAAATATTGAGAGAGGGGATTGTTAAGGAAAGTGATGGTAGTTAGAATGCCAAGGAAAAATCCAGAAAGGAAGAGAAAGGTATTAGATGATATAAAGGGTGGGATAAGTTATCAAATGTAAAGGTAAGTGCGTAATGGGGTAAATGTTATGCATATGATCCTACCGAGAAGTATAACACACATACATGTAAATGCATCTATCTATCAGCATTCTCTACTAACAAAAGTAATGGAAAAAGCTGTTACAAAAGAGAATATATTTACCAACTCAAATCGAAAAAGTGATATCTGAGTTAATAACTAGCAACTGATACCTATTAATTTACCAAACAAGGCTGAAAACACGAAGAGTGTAAATATGTCAAAAGTTGATTTTTTTACAAAACCACATGGCATGCAACTAGAAGAAAAAACATCCGAACTATATTTTTTTAAATAACTTGAATACGTAACAGCTATTTCATGTATGTAATAATTGATTTGGTTTTTGTTTCATTTTATTTATATATATATTTATATTTGTTAGAATTGTATATTTCATTTGAGTTATAAGTTGTTTTTGCATTTATGAGTTTTATATTAAAAATTCAGAG
>KZ308611.1:823649-862609 GCA_000376725.2 Ladona fulva
TATATATTTATATTTGTTAGAATTGTATATTTCATTTGAGTTATAAGTTGTTTTTGCATTTATGAGTTTTATATTAAAAATTCAGAGATTATTTGTAAGGGAGGCCCATTGGCCAAACCTCACCAAAAGGGTTAAATAGATGAAGAATAAAATTAACTGAGTTATATATGAAAAACGATGGATACAGTTAAAATGGTTAACTTGAGTAAGCTTTTTAAGAAACAACTTGTATGCTAATAATAAAATAAAACAACTCAGTTCTGAGCATAGAGAGAAACTACGCTTAAATTTTCAGTCATAAGAGAATTTGTAAACATTGTCCGATCCAGCATCTTAAATTAGAAAAGTTAGATGTGAAGTTATATTGAGTCAACTTCTGGAAACATCTGCGTCGACCAAGTTTTTCCATTTATTTAAGCGATAGTTATCTCAATTTGTTGTAACAAAATGTCCTGATTTCAACCGACGAAAATAAAGATATCTTCAAAAGTCTCAGACGTTTACGAAAATCTTGAGGTACCATGAATCTTACTTACTATGAAGGGTATACTTCAATATTCTATTTAAGTAAATCATTGCGTGCATTCATTTAACAGGGAGTATTGCCTCTGCATTTACGCACCTCTAGCAGATCTCTTTCTCATCAATACTGGTTTATCTCTTTGATATATGGACAATTGCGCCTTTACGATCAAAGAGCCATAGAGATTAGGACGGTTAATAATAAACGACACATGTCGTTTCCTGTAACTCAAATAACCCTGACGCAAGCCCTTATCTCCGGTCTTACTACTACGTTTCCAAAAATAGCTCTATTACTCCCAATCGATTACTTATCCTGATAACACAGCAGTTACAGAAAATTACAAAGCTTTTTCCCTGATCGGACTAAGAAAATTGAGACTGCATTTTGATAGAAAAAATGAGATTATACTTTGAACCCAATATTCATTTCTAATCGAACGATAATATTCTAGTCTGAAACTATGAATTAAGACAAAGAAGCATATTTATAAAGGCGGCCATCACCTTAATATAAATAATGAATTGTTTGACCTTTAATTAAAGTCTTATTGCACGTTAGCCCCTCTAAAAATTTCCGTAATTAGTCACGTGGTGACGCATCGGATCCAATTATTTTCGTAAGAGGAACGTTAAATTGAATCTTCAATTACCTCTAGCGGAAAAATTGGATGACATAAAAAAGATTATAACACATTTGAACAGTTTTAATTTTTTTTAACTTCAAATACCCCAAACCAAAGAGCACACAATTATTTCGAAATCATAAAAAAACCATTGCTGGTTCGCCAATTTTTTGCTATATATTATAATCAAATTGCACCTGGTAGCAGTTAAATATTATCGAATCGATATACATTTTATATTATACTTAAAATAAGAGCTTATTTTTCTCAAATAAAAACAACTTAAATACAATCGAGTAAAATATTATTGTGAATTTCAGCAATGGACAACTTCCTCAATTAAGAGGCATATAATGTAAAAATACTTTACGGTTTCGCAGTTCCAATTTGATAATTATAAAATTTTTTATGGATTTGGCTTAAAAGAGATGAGATGTGTAATGAGCAGTCACTTGCGACTAGTTTTAAACCCTTAGTAATATATGAAAGAAAGAAGGAAACAGCATTACTGGAGCGTTAATCTCTTTCGTTATTTATAATATTTCCAACTGCAAATGAGAAATATAGTGCATAAAACTTATTATTTGGGCTCCCGAATAGCCAAGTGAGCAACGCGTTCGACTTCGGCGAAAGCGATCTCGGGTTCGATTCCCGGTGGGAGCCTACGTGCGAAATGACCTAAGCTGTCGAAGCACTTTTAACATACTAACAATACTAACTTATTATTTGTCTTTAAATAAGATTAAGTAAGACCACATAAAGAAAACGCAGTCAGAACAGTTCGTGCAAAGACGCAAGTAATTTTAGATTTAAAAAATGTAGGGGGACCATGCATCCAGAACAGCCTTCTCAAAAAGCTGCATTGAATGCAATATCTCTGAAATGTAAAAATTAAAATGTGAGCAATATCTTTCCACATATCGCTGCTATTTAAATAGTTTACCTACTCAATTCAACAAATGTGATAAATAAAGGATTACGCACCTCTTCTACCTTAGTGAAGGCATTCAAAACGTTACTCATTTCCCATACTCACGCACTGAATTAAATAACCAATACCTTTATCATACCATAGAAATGTAACGAATCATTTACGTTCTCAAACTATGCTTTAATGCCGTCAAATGTAATAGCTGAACTTCTATCCCAGAGCACAGCGTTACGATCGAGAGTGTTTCATGTACAGTTATTTCCATAGAAGTCGAACGGAATATTGCGTGGTGCATAAGATTGGGGGGAGAGGAATTTCGAGGTTTGCCCCTTCCACTTATGCATTTGCAAATATATATTTTAATTATAATTTAGATTCCTCGATATACTTGCTGAGAACACTGCTCTATTTATTAAATCATATCAGACACGCATAATTAAAATAACGTGGAATATCAAAACTTTTACATAGATGTTTCCAAACAACGCCAATTGATTCTAGCCTTATTTACCGTTTCCGTTGGTTTTCCAATACATGGATTTAGGATAACGTATTCTTTATTCAAATTCAACCTTCAAAATGTAGGCCACATCCAGTTATCGAAGTAATTATTTAGGAACTTCCCGTTTCCGAAACGAAATCCCATATAAATGAGACCCCCAAGGTTTTTTTTTCCTCTGAACAAACCGTAAACTGTCAAACACGGATATCGATACTGGATGAATAGAATTTGAAACTTCAGGCCAAGTATTCCGATTGAAAATTCTTCATTCTCCGCGATAATAGCTCGAGGCGATCAAAAAAAGATTTTTTTTGTGAAATGGATGTTAGGTAAAGGCCTCTCACATAAAGGGGGGTATGGAAGAGATTTAGGCAAGAAAACTGTTTCATCCCGAGACACTGGGCAAAACGTTGAAGGATGACGAGATAAGAAGGAAAAATATTTTTTTAAATAAAGTGTATATTTCAGTCATTGTGAACGCAGAAGTATTACCGAAGGTTTTGGAAGTTACAATACCTACCATTTATTGGTGGATTCCTTAGTAATCTAAGAAATTTTAGTTTTTAATTTACCAGCTATATTTAGAAGAGATCTTCCTTACGGGAATGAAGTTTATCAAAGCTAACGATTTTAAATTTAAATGCGAAAAACTGAGAAGAGACGATATTAAGATGAACTACCTCTGGCTAAACAGTACAGTATTGCGGATTATACAGATTTTTCATATAAAAAAAGTACCAATAGTAGCTACAACGTGAACTTGATTTCAATAAGCTCTAATAAACAGATAGCAGGAAAAGGAATTTAGATTTAGAGGCACAAAGAGAAAGGTAGCTTTCGCCCTGATGATAATATTATTTCGTCAGAGTAAGTAGTAGTATAATAGTAGTGAGAATAAAAATTATGAAAACCACTATAACAGAAATTCAATTAACTTTATTCTCAGGTTCCATGTGTAAAATTAAATTGAACTGAAGTGAATAGTGACTGTTTTAGGAATTTATTAAATTCCATAAATGTTAAAATATTGAATGTAATAAAGCCTGGAGAATAACAAAAGTTGCTTAAAACTAAACTAGAAGAAAAACTCATTTTTATTCTCCATATTATTCCATTTTAAGAATGACGCCATTATAACGTAACGTACTTGAATATTTATATTTATCCGATTACTGTATTTGTAACAAATCCACCAATTATAATTTTCTCCCAATGACACCAGGGTTCTTTATACCTTAATCGTTCCAGAAACGCTATTGTAGTGATTCGGCAACAGTTGAATCATAATACAGGTATACAAGCAATGAATCAATATATACAAATTCGCCCTTTGAAAGTAATCCCAGCACACGAATCGCCGTGAACTGTAAATACCGATGAGAGTACCAAACATTATCACGAACAGTTAAGCGCGTCCGGATGTAAAGAACGTGTGCCTGATTGTGAATTAAGGGTTTAACACTCATTGTGTGGGAAGGATTACCTTCTAAAGCATGCACAAGGATTGGTCTGACGCATCAACGTTTCGCGTTTCCATTTTTTACCGCTGCAAGCCGCTTTGACCCAAATGCGGACAACTCCAGGTCTCTAGCTGACACATACTACGCCGCAGAATCACAGCACGGGAGAAAATCTCGGATTTCCGAATTTACACCGTGACGCTACACTTTTTCAATCCCTATGCATAGGTGAAAGTAAGGGAGAGACGTTTTATCCTGTTGATTGTATCTTGTTGACTCCATTTCCTCCGTATAGAAAACGGAAAATAGACAGTCGCTATCAACTGCATTCTTTCCTTTGTCCTCCTGCGGAATCTTATCCCAGTCATCCCTATAGAGGGCCAAAGGCATCTCATTTTCCGGGCGTGAATGGAAGAGAAAATTCTCTTTATAGTCAGGATCCTGGAAAATATAAGGGAGAGGACAATTCTCTCCGCAGAGAACGAAAAAAGGATTGATTCAATCGGAAGTGAAAGACCAACACCACTGCGATGATTGCGCAAGGAGAAAAAAATCTATTCGAAATGAGTTCGGGGTGTTTTAATTAGGAAAAATGATCGTCTGCTGAAGTTTAATAACGTCAGAGATTTTAATTTTAGTCCTCTTTCGTCCTCACGGCTGGAGAGATTACCGAAATTACTTCGATCAGAATTAATGCACTAATCCTCGCACTGTGTTATTCGTTGTTACCCAGCGTCGATTCCGAAACTTAATGTAAGTGCAGATTCCATGTATAGCCATAATTAATGAGTTTATCTACGTCCACAGCTTCATAACTCGTATGATTCCAGAAATAATAACTCGTGCAACAAGTTAAAGCATTCATTACTCGAAGAGTTAATTGCTTTTTAATAGTAATGACGCATACCCTTCATTTTGATAATTTGAAAACACCCAGCTAGTGTTAAATAAAACCTATTCAAAGTTAATTACTTTAGGTAAATGTTACACGTGTTAATACAAACTTGTATTGCAAAATGTATGATACTATAGATTAGAGAATCGAGCTACTGAAATTGGCTCCTTTAAAATTTCATGATAGCCCAAAATCTTTGTAAATGCGCTTCCGTAGCGTAGCTGTAAAGAATTTTGAGGGACTACATGTGTCCAGCAGCGGGATTCAGCCGGTTTGCATCGGACACACGAACCTTTTCTTAGAATTTTCCGAATTCGCCGAATCGGTTCCTAATTCTATCTATTTCGATAGTAGTAAAAAAGTTACGCGGCGGTACAATGCAATTAATTTGTTGCAACAAGGATATAATTTAATGCTGAATTATGAAATGTTTCATTCTCAGCTCATCTAAATGATTCGTATAGAAATATTTAATGTAGAATAATACAGAAAAACGTGAGTACAAACGCAAAATTGTATAACGTAAGTATAAACGCTAAATTGCAAAGCAAGGATAAATACTACGTAGGGATAGATAAATAAAGAACCTGTTCCTAAAATTTCTGAATTCCACCACTACATTTGCCCCAGTAAAAGCATAATTTTCATCGTTATTATTGGCAAAAAGTAATTTAATAATGATTCAAATCTACGGAGGAGGTCGAAATGTTGTGAAATTGGAACTTCGTAATGAAGGGAAAAGATGTCTAATTTTCCACACAAATTTATTTGGGAGATGACCGGTTTCAGCAAGAAAAAGCCATCTTCAGATGCAGATCTAAAACCGGTCATCTCCCAAATAAATGTGTGTGGAAAAGTAGACATCTTTTTCCTTCATTAATAATGATTAATTATTTTTGGTAATTTTGTTCATTATGATTAGTTATTTTATAGACTAATTTATTGTACATTGTTCAATTAATCATTATGCAATTATTCTAATGTATAAAACGATTTAATGAACATCTTATAAATGTTTTAAATTCATTTCACATTAATTGTATAATGCGTAAATAAGCGATGAAAAACGCATGGTTCACATGCTTTATTCTAAATGAAGAAATGAAAAAGTCTGCTAAAGCCGGGAATCGAACCTGGGTCTCCCACACTGAGTCCCATATAGCCTAAGAATTTGAAGGCGAGATTGCTCTGCCGTGGTAGCTTAGAGGTCAGAGTAGCCGCCCGAAAAATGGGAGACCCAGAATCGATTCCGGCTACGGCAGATTTATTCTCTTTCATTTCTTCACCTGTAAAGTTCGTCATAACTCTTCCACCAGACTTACTTCTAACTGGTGCGGAAAATTTGTAAATAAATAAAAAAGTAATAATATTCCACTAGCATGTCAGTGCAATAGTATAGGAAGCAATTCCCTTTTATCACAAAGTCTCGCACCCCCATAAGTGCATGCAATCCTGATTAAAATCCACTACTCTAATACATTCCAGGTCACAGAAAAATTAAAAATCGCGACAGAAAAGTAAACACATTTCACTGCGTGCTTTGCGGTTTGCTAAGCATAGAAAAAAAAACGGTATGCCAATACGAGAAAGTTGAAATGAATGACGGATGTCACATCGAATAGAGCAGTCCCTTCGTAAGTCACGAATCAACGTGATCATACGCCTTTCTACTCCAAGAGAGCCATTTATCACTCGCAAACATGAAACAGAGGCAAGAATCGAGACAGGAGAGGTCGCTACAGTGCGTGACGAGGAAGAACGAGCTCTAATAACCGCGAGGGGATGTTTGATGGTGGCACGGCTCCGTCATAATCCCAGTTCGGTATCGTGAGAAAAGGAGTTGCGTGACCCCCAAAGGCAAATTAATCTGCAGGCACGTGCCGGAAGAGGTGGTCGCCAGGGCGTAGTGCTGAATGAGGAATGCTTTTAGGGATATCTTTGATATTAAAAACTTAATAATGGATAATGACACGGCCTGGCCTAATCCGGGAATCTGGGAGTTTAGTTTCCAAAATTATTACGTTCTTCGCGCTTTAAGGATTCAGAACGAAAAGCAGGACGGATGACAGCAATTAACTACCACTACTGTTCGGCGGCGGCAGATAAGACGTTTGAGATTTTACTCTTAGTTACGCTCACTTTCTACGGTTGAGCTGAGTCACGCAAGTTGGTAAAAAGTCAGAAGCTAAAAATCACGTTCCATAATCAAAATATTGTCTTTAAAATACTCAAACTTTTATAGAACCTTTTGGCAAAATTGTCTATAGATGTTTAGTCTAATGCGGAGCAGGAAACAGGATTACGGACGACTAAAATAAGAATCTTTCTTCAATTTTCCTTCTCTTGCTGCTCTTCTCGATTTCATGCGATTATTCTTTCTTATTTAATTTTACAAAATAAACAAACCCTGAAAGGGATAAAAGTGAACTAAAAATGCATAAGCTAGGATTCAACAATGGAACAGAACGTCAGGGGGACCGGTTGCTTACAACTTCGAAATTTCACAAAACTTTCGTATATTTAATTTGAATTCTCGCAATTTTGAGCAGAAAACGATATTCTACGACCATAATAAGAATGTTTTTAATTGACCTTCTTCTAGCGCTTCTCTGAATTACGTACAACTATTCTTTCTAGGGTTCCCGGATAGCCATGTGGGCATCGCGTTCGACTTCGACGGTGAAAGCGGTCCCGGGTTCGATTCCCGGTGGGAGCCTACGTGCGAAATGACCTGAGCTGTCGAAGCACTTTTAACAATACTTCTACTTCTATTCTTTCTAATTTAAATTTTCAGGAGAAATGAAGCTTGCAAGCGGTGTATTTGAGGTATACGTGTATATCTTATGGAAACAGTTTTAAACACCTGGACTCGGACCGCAGACAGGTGAGTAAAAAATAGCCTATTTTTAATCTAGGAGGATATTTGTAAATCTCGAAATTTTAATAATCGTGCAAGTTGTGGTCCTCGAGTTTTAGGCGGACAAAGATGCACATACACCTCACTTGCATCCCATGGCATAAGGAGTGAGTTTTTTATTCATTTATTTTAATTAATTTATTTTTATCAAAAATCAGCCATCTCCAACCAAAATAATACTCTATGTGTATAAAGCAGAAATTCTGTGGGTTTGTTTGTCTGAGATTGGAGTCCACACCGTTTGTCCGATTTGCATCAAACTTTGCACACGTGTTCTCTGAGATCCGGAAGGAAGTACTGTCAACTTTTTATTTGATAAATTTTCTGGGTTTGAACCAAGATGGATCAGACAGATTTCCATTAGAAATACATGTAAAGTTCGATTTTATCCATTACAGACTGTATTTCTTTTGCAAAATTAAATTAGAGGGAATAGTCGTATAAAATCCGGATAAGTACCAAGAAAAGGGAAATTAAATAAGAATTCTTATTATGGTCGTCGAATATCCCTTTTTTCCAAAGTTGCGAGAATTTAGATAAGTTATACGAATACTTTGTTAAATTTTGTGCGATTGTTGATTCCGAGTTCATGCATTTTCCGATAAAAATACATTGTGTATTTAGGCCCATTTAATAGCAATTGACGATATGAACGAGGAATTTTTTCATAAATTTTAACTATTACAGTCACGAACAATTTGTAGTGATGAATTGCAGGGGCAAAAAATATAAATAAATAAATAACGTCTTTATTTTGGGCGAAATTGAGACATTAAAGTCTCCTCTTCCCATCGTCAATATTAAAAAAGTTATAAATCAATAATAATATCAAAAAGTTAATAAACCAATAATAAAAGTTAACTTAAGTTGAATTAAGGCAAACGTATTAATGAATTAATGGAGATGGATGAGTAACTTTTTTTCTATCAATTCGGACTCTTCGGAATGTTACGATTTATTTTCCTAGTACCGGAAGTTGAAAATCTTGCAAACTTGCACTTAACTTGAGACAAGTTTCATGCGAACGAAAGTCCATAAAGGTTCACATTCTTATCCTTGACTCTAGATTTCGGCTTTGAACTTTGATTAGAAATTTTTGTTTTCGATAACCTGTCCCATTGTACTAAACTAGGATGCGAGATATTATTTTCTCTTCTGTACAAATAGGTATACTATATTTAATCCGACTCCCCGTTGATAATCAATGGGCACTTCAGCTAGTTAATTAAAAAATAAGACGATTCAATTATATTGTTCTTCAAACTAATTTATCTCTTCTGATGAGAATAAATGGAAATAATTTTTCTTATGGATTTAATTCGTCACTTTCAGTTCAATTTCAAAGTAGGAATATTGAAAAGAGCTACTTGTAACTCAAGTGCGGTCTGTTAATTTCCGCCAATTGGATTCAAACGCGGCTTCATAGTTTTACAAGCGGCTTTTAGATGAAAAATAGATTTAACACCTCTGGCCGTATCTAATCTAATAGGAGTTTTTTCCAAATTCACAGCCTATACCGATAACGATCGCCGATGCCGGTCAAGGCAAGTGCCTGCAGAATTCAGAAAAACTTCAGTTAAGTAAAAATAAATCGAATGCTATCTTGATGCTGTGGTTTTGTTTCAGTAGCGTATAATTTATCGGTTCGGCCATTACAAACGGTCGGAACCTTGGAAGAAATAGGAATACTCAAGTTAATGGAGGATTTAAAATTTTCAAGTTACTGTAGGCTTTTTCCTTACCTCCTCCTCCAATCCTGTACCCAATGCACTATGAGTATGAAATCATAAGCTATTGTATAATTGAGTGGAGTAAGGAAACAGAGAAGTTTTCTTCTAGCTAGGCTTCTCCCAATGCCAACTGATATACCTAAATCATGAAATTGTAAGGAAAATCATATCCAGGTTGGGTTGGGTTGGGTTGTTAAGGGTCTGCAGTACCTTATGGCAGAATGTGTAAGAAACGCCAATACCATTTTAAATGTGTCATAAACATTGACTGAAGGCCCCCTAAATTTTAGGCCAGGGATGGCGAACCTTTTGTAGCAAGAATGTCATATTTGATAAATATTTGGGACTTGAGTGGCAATTTTGTGCCAAATCACAGAGAGTTGATATAATCTTTTATATTACTGAGATGGAAATAATTATATTATTGAGGGTGATACAATTGACGTATATTGACGTATATAATTATTACAAAGAATTACAGTGAGATACCCAACTATGGACGAACACAGGCATCCAATCCCTGACTGGAAATGTTCGGTCAGCTAGAACTCGAACCTGGGACCTTTGCAATGAAGCACCCTAACCACTCCACAGAGGTCGTTACACTAATGAAAGAATTCTCATTTATTTACTCTGAGATTTCATTTTTTCAGTGAAGAGTATGCAGAAAGCACATTGCCGTCAGAGTTCCAAAATAAGTTCTCTCCGTAACACATTAGGCTCACATGCCATAGTTTCCGTAGGCTATTAGCCTGTCAAGCATATAGGTTTTGCCGGCCCTGGTCGTAACATTGAACCTCAGTGCTAGTAGAATCATTGTAACAAGAAACATTAGTATCAATCATTACGTATAATTATTCATATTTCTCACAAATTCTGAGTTAAACCGAAGAAGACAGCGGAGTTACTATAACACAATGCGTGGCATAACGGATTGTAAATAAAATTCAAAGATATTGGCGATGTTTTGTGGAAATACTTTCTCCACCAGGTAGGAAAATTTTGCTAATTTTTGTATTGGAAAACTTTGTAACATAACTTGCTAGTTTAATTTACTCTGCGTTCAACATTTGAGGATCCAATTTAAGAGTATATCTTTTTCTCACTTAGATCTTCTAACAATAATTTCGTTTTATTTTGCAATATATGCAACGTTTCCTCATCTCCATAAGCTTAAATGATGTTTACTCTATATTAATTACTTTATACTCTATATTAATTAATATATAATCATCGCCTGAAGATGGCGATCATTTGCTGAAACCTGGTGGTAGCTGTATTTAAATCCTGTGGAAAAAGTACAGTCTCTTTTCTTTCAAAGATTGACTTTTCTTAAGTTCACCCTCATTTGCCTTGCACGCTTGCAAATCTAGAGTTTCTCCGAAAAATTAAGCCAATTATATGCGTACGGTAAATTCGAAAACTTTCCACGACTTTTATGAGCGTAAATGTTAAGCCTCACTTACTTAAAAACAAGCAAGGTGCGTATACCTTGCTAGGTAGTTAATACAGACTCCAAATAAATTTGCGTATTTTTAAGAATCTTCCGTCCTCTTTTGCTTTTTCCCGTCCATTGCTTTTCCTTCTAGGAAGTTCGAGAAGATGGAAAAGGCGTGGAGTAAACGAGGTGAGACGCAGAAGGGGAAAAAGAAGAGCTGGGCAAATTGGAAGAGAGATATAAGAGGGAGGAATGAGAGAAGATGGAGAGAAACACGAGGGGGTAGATTATGGGTAGAAATGAGAATGTAGGAGCTATCAAATATAGCAGGAATGTGTTGAGGTACATATTGAGCGAAACAAGAATGATAATAACAGAACAGAGCATTGCTGTACAGGGGATAAACAGAAAATTGATAAAGAGTTATCATCAATTAAGCTCTTGGAGGTGAGGAAAAATACGCAAGTATTGCACAATATAATGAAATTTTTAATAGGAGATCTACGTAAGGAATAGATATATCCTTAAATTGGATCCTCAAATGGCTGTGAAAATGTTGAACGCAGAATAATTTAAACTACAAACTTCTGTTACAAAGTTTTCCTATACAAAAATTAGCAAAACTTTTCCTACCTAGTGGAGGCGTCAAAAATTTTCGATATAATGAAATATAATGATTTAATATTTAACATAGGCAAACGTATTAATGAATTAATGGAGATGGATGAGTAACTTTTTTTCTATCAATTCGGACTCTTCGGAATGTTACGATTTATTTTCCTAGTACCGGAAGTTGAAAATCTTGCAAACTTGCACTTAACTTGAGACAAGTTTCATAAATGTGAGACTGTGATAATATAATATATTTGTGACAGATTTTTGACTGGCACTGGATAAATTCCGAATAATTTTCTCGTAATTAAATGTATGAAGGAATATTTTGCCAATTATAACTAAGAAATCAACATTAATATATATCTTTTGTATTTTTCGACATTTAGCCATTAATAAACTTCACAGAATCAGGCGAAATATTGCGGAAATCCATAATGGAAAGACAGAAAATAGTAGTTTTTCCACATGTTTGTGGAAATGTACCATTTTCTGTCTTTTTCGTCAAATCTCTTAAAATTACAAGCGTATCCTTATAGAATAATAAATTAAAATCGGCATCAATGATAGAACTTAATGCCAATTGAATTGTAAGTCTATGATAATAGAATAATTCTTTGCCCTATATTCTATAAATACTTATCATGGTGGAAATTTAAGCAAAGAATATTGGCAGGATTTCTGGAAATTACGTACTCGATTTCGATGAACATAATACGGTCTATGAGATTAAAATAAACCCACAGCTTCCAACCTCGTTTGCGTTAAAAATCCACCTGTCTCCCGAAAATCCTTTCTCCTTTCTCACCATGAAATTTCGTCGTCATCTTGATTGTGACATAGCAACATAAAAATTTCTTATAGAAAATCGGATTGATTAAAAGAAACTTCTGCATGCCGTATGTCTGTCCATACATACATATCGTGTTTTGCCTATGCCGTAATCTCCGAAAATTGCCTCCTGTTTATAAAGTCTGTCATCAGTTCCTAGCATTAATTCTATATAATCCCCGTGTATTTTTATAGGATAGTGCATGAGCTCCAATTGAATAATCGTCTTGGTCGTCGAGGGGATGGGTTGTATGTTCACAAAATTTTACAAAATTTCCGTCCTATATCAATATTTCTCGACAAAAACAATATTTAATAATCAGTTTCCCTTTTTTTGATACTCTTCTCGATTCCGAAGGACTATGATTTCTTGTTAAGCTATGTAGAAGAAATTAAATGAATGAAATGAAGTATGAAGAAATGAAAAATGTATAACATGAAAACGAAATGTACATGCATTCCTTACAGGAACGTATAATGGGGTCCTGGGTTCGAACTCTAACCTTCTCAGAGATGAGAACAGTATCCTACCTCGTAGAAACAGTACGCAGTTTGCCTCAAATCTCTAGGAGCAAACTTGACAAATCCTATGTAAACGCTTCAATTTATATTTTCTCGCTGCTGGTCGGCTAAATATAAGGAGGCAGCCCTCCAAAATACCGATATAATCTCATAAATAAAACAACCTTACAATAGATAAGTAAATCGACATGGCTAACCGTTAACTCTCGAATATATTTTTCCTATTTTCGAACAAGACTACGAAATCTGCTCGATGATTGAGCACTTGCACGTGACTCGAATACGACAGTACACTTTCGCTTGTAGATAAAAGAATTTCTGTTTTTTGTTGGGTGTATATACTTTGCGGGATTTGGGGACCAATGGCGAACGAATTTCCAGCAAAAGACGTCATTCCTAAATAATAATGAAATTATCGAAAAATTGCCGATATATCACCGCAGTTTTTTTCGTATTTCACATTACTCAATTCGGATTTGGACGCAGTTCAATAATCCTGATAATCGGTAATTTATTGGACGGGCTAGGTTTAAATTATAGTCCGCACAAACTTACATTTCCAGTCTTCTGAAACAGCCATCGCAGCCAAAAATGTACCCATGTTGAAGTCCGGAGGTCGGATATTCCGCTTTCGCAACACTTTCTCCAAATGTCTAGAGAGGAAATTTTCTTGACCGCAAGTCAGCATTCGAGAGTAAAAGGTCGATCTAAGAATTGCTATGGGCGAATAGGAGGGGAAAAGCTAAAGGTAAAACTTCCGCAGGGAGATCTTCGCGCAAAAGAAGCAATTTGGGCGGGAAAAAAGGGCGTGGCAGTGCGGAAAGAAGGGATGAAAAAGACATGCAACCCCACCCACTCATTCCCATCAACTCTTTATCTGCCAGCCCTTTCCTTCAACCGTTCCTCTTACAACAGAGATGTGAAGTCCATTGTGTGCGTGTGAGAATGCGTTCGGTGCGTGCTCTGTAGAGTGATCGTGAATTCAGCAGCGCCCCTAGCGGGACTCGGCCCAAACTCGCGTCAAATGGGCCTTGATGAACTTGGCTGCGGGTGCCCATTGGAAACATCACATTCGGAAGCAAGATAGTTTTTCCTTCGGGGAACTCTACAATAATCCGAATGAGTATTCGAGTGAGAAAAATCCGGGAAAGGGCTATGCAGCAAAAACCGTTGCTGAAGCTATAAGATTATTTGAATTTCTCGTAATTATTTATAACTCTATAATTATAAATTTGCCTCGTGCATTTACAGCTTCTTTATTTCAATGTATTCCACTTGCGAAATAGTCTTCCTTTCTGTACCATCAAATTTTGCACAGGAAAAATCAATATCTCTCTGACCTACATTCAGATTCACTTGGTATCTTACTGATACTAATTTAATTTTTCAATTGAAATCTATCCAATAATTGACTTAGAAATTCACAATGTGCATACTTCTCTCAAAAAAAACTCCACCTCTATTTTACACTTCCATCGGTAGAGATAAAACGGTGGATTCTCTTTAATCTTCTAATTGCATTAGCCTAATTGCTGCTTCTTAGTTCTGCTTGCAGCTGGATAATTGCGCATTTCCGCGAAAAAAATTGCCGAAAGAGAATTCTATCATATTCCATTATGATACTTGTCGAGACATTACCGAGTTTCCATAATGTTTATAATTTAATATTATATGAAAATTATTAGCTTATTTTTCACAGGAAAATTTAGCGTAAATGAAACTTTGAAATATGAAAAAATTGAAAATATGTATTGAGCTCATCCATTTATCTGATAGAATTCTGAATGTGAACTTAGGTTCCCATTTAAATTCTTCTTTTTATATCTTTCAACACTTACTTATATAAGAATGTAGGCGAGCATGGGGAGAAATGGAGATATTCTTAGGGCAGAACTGGTAAAAACGACCATTGGATATCATTGATCACTGTATCACAAAATATGACACATAACAACGCAGAGGTGAGGCGTTCTTAAAAGCCTTTAAGTGTTATTTTCTTTTGGGTAATAAATACTACCTACTGTTTTTTCGACTGTGGATTACTACAAGCTAAACGTTGAAATCATCCATCGCCAAACGTAATTTACTTTTTGTTTCCGAAAGAAAGCATAGTCTCTAAAAAGGGAACTTCTCCATGTTCCAAGAATATAACTATATGAAGATGTATACTATTTTAACTTTAAAATAATCACGCGCGAAGTTCCCGATTGTAGTTTCAATATAAAAGTGCGGATTCGTGCAAGAGGAGCAAGAAATGTCCATCAACAAAGACTGTTAACTTTCGTAATGAAATTTAAATATTTAGGGAAGAATTACATCATAAATTTTCCTGTAACTAAATTCACCTCTCTTGGAGTTATTTACCAATTGTTTTCAGTAATGTAGTATACTGTCATAAAGGAATGAGATGTATATACATGTTGGCAATAAAGTATTAATTCTGGCAAACCTGAATCTCGAATTTGGTTACTGAATTAGAACTAATTTATTTCAACTAGTATTTAAAGTGACATTTTTATCGCCTTGGATCCAGAAAATTGGCTTTTGTGATAGATAAATTCTCAATGAAACATTATTTAACAAACAAGTGGGTCTTACCACGCCCGTTTCAATATTCTTATTTGTATCCAAGTATTGACTTATCATGAATAGAAAAGCGAGAGATCAAGTTTCAAAGAGTTACTCCAAACTATGCCACTGAGCTAATGTTAACCACCGAGTCGTGTATCCGATTTTCCGATAATCAATACTGCGGGAGAAAAGCGATAATTCAAGATGACGTGGCCATGAATTCAATAGTGACAAGACTTGTGACCTTGAATAAGCGATTATGTCATGTTCGTAAGCTTTATGGGCAACGCATAGAATGGAGCGCTCTGAAGCACGCTGGGAGGTGAGATTGAGAGAAGAGATGAAGCGCAAAGGGGAACCTGTTATCTGCGAAGGACGGATGCTTGGCGTATGCCACCAATGGAACCAACTGATAGGAAGCCGATTGCAGGAGATTTTTAATTTCCTGATGTCCTCTTCAAAGGAAGATGTATCTCGGATTTGACCTTTAACCTCTTTTGGTACCAAAGTTAGAACAGGCTGGAGAAACATGAAAAGGCGTCATCTGTTTGTGTACCTCTCGTAAGAACATATCCCTTTTAGAGGAAGATCATTTTTCAATCTCCACTTAGAGCTAGAAAATGGGAGATTCCGTAAAAACTGCTAAAATAAACGTATGACTGGTTCCTAAGTTACAACATTGTGTAGTCGGTTATTTAGTCCTGGGCACTCACTCCCAGACTTTCGGTCCCTGAATTTTCTCAAATTATTTAATATTTAACTGCCATTAATTGAATGACCCCCTAGTGTCGAATCGCCAATTCCAACAGCAATACCTTAAATTATTCTCTGCGTATAGAGATCAATAATAATTAATCCAAGTGCCACGACCTGGGATTCAAAGTACAGCTAGACTTCTAAGTCTAGTCTAAGTGTAACGTAGTGTAATCAAAAATCTCAAGGAGAAACGGACATGAAAAAAGGCCTGACAGGACTGGGACTCGAACCTGTGTTTCCCAATTGCCGGTTGCTTGCTCTATCCATTCAGCTATCCCATCAGAACATTTCTTCATGCCGTTTTTTTCGGTTACTAGGTTACTTTCTTAGCTATCATGACAATGCTGATGATGAAGTTGGAACAATAATAATAATAAGGACTTTATTCAGGGCGAGATTGAGACTAACAAGTCTCTTCTTACATCTAACCCTTCGACATATGAGACAAGAAAAGAGAGAGATAGTTTGCAAAAGTACAATGAAGAAAACTACTTTGTGGATTAAAAAACCTAAGCTAAGAGCTCAGAGAAAAATATCCACAGCAGGAAAACACCCTCGAGAAGGGGGGTGTGAAAAACCTGCGAAACAGAAACAATGAGACTGGCAGTTTCGTTTTTCAAAACGGATTCATGACAGAACTTTTACTATACCACACAAGAAATACACAGCACGACCCTAGATGACCTAATGATGTAGCGGGGCTACGAAACCAGGGTAGTGCTGCGTATTTATTATGTGGCATAGTACAAATTCTGTCATGAATCCGTTTTGTGAGAATTAATATCGCAAAGTGAATTCTGAGTCTGTTTTGTTTAGTGTCCTTTTTTCAAATGTAACTGTATTTTTCATCGACCCTGAGTTCCAAAATTTACGAATAAATTTAATTTACCAAGGATAAACATGTGAAAATAGCAATATGGTTGGGATCCGAACCCAGGTCTCCCATTAGATTCGAATTCCAGTCAAAGGTCGCTATTTTTCACATATTTTTATCCCTGAGTTTTCGGTGCACACCTCAATATACAAAGATAAACACCTTATCCTTTCCCTTAAATTGAATAAAATTGATTAATCAAATTCTTGAAATTACATCTGATGAAATTAATTACCTAAATCGGGTAGCACTTTCGCCATTCCGTCATTCATCCTAAGAGAGTGACCGTAACTATCGTAGCGTTGATGTCACACAATAATTTTCCACTGCCCATTATAACAATGTTACTTCGAGATTTAATACGCAACTTTTTCTTAACCAAAATCAATGGCTGCATGAAATGAATGAAACTCTGTTTTCTGCATATACGAAAAGTTATACATAAGTAGTGGTAATTTTGAAAGTGTTTGGAAAGCTAAGGTCGTTTTGCACGCAAACCCCAACCGAGAATCGAACCTGGAACCGCTTAACACCGAAATCGAACGCGTTACCCGCATGGCCATTCGGAAGCCCAACCGCATTGCAGCTTCTCTTAATTCCTGAAGCCTAATTCGGAAGCAGTACATGACTATTACATTGGAATTAAAGAATGTATTCTTCGGTAAATAACTGAAGTCAAAACTTATAAATATATATACAATATTCTTGAGAATACATGTGGGCATACTATGAACAAATGCCAGAAAAGAAAGAGCAGGAGAAATTAAAAGATTAGAATTAAATTTCCATCAGCATGCATTGTGTAGACATCTCATCAAAATGAAAACGATTCTAATGTACAAATAATAATAGCACACTTTCTTGAAAATAGAATCATCATTCACTACGATTAAGCGATTTCTTTCGCAAACTCTGTCGCTAAAGGTATTTCCGGAAATGTTTACACCTTCGAAACACTTCGAATTTTAGAAGTGTCCCTTTAGGCTCGCTCAACTACGATTGAAAAACGCTTATGTAAACACTCGAGCAAGCAACAGGGTGGCAGTAAAGAGAGCGGTTTAGTCGATAGCAGGGTTTCCGCCCCTACGGGTATATTCCGCAATACATCGATGGCATTTCACTGAGAAGCAGACTCTAATTAACACAAATCTTCTCGAAAAATGCCGTTGAATTAGGTTCTGAGGCAAAAGTACTTACAAATAATTTTTCACTGTAACGCATAAATTATTTCTTTCTTTCATTCTGATAGGAGGCTTCACTGATGTAATTTTCCCCACACAATTTTCATCACACCTTATGCTATCAATATTTTGGCCCCCTCTGCTGAATTAAGCGAGATATTATACGGAAGGTGGGGTTCCCGGATAGCCTAGTTGGTAGCGGTTTGCCTTTGGAAAAAGCGGTGCCGGGTTCGATTTCGGTGGGAGCCTATATGAGCTGTCATAGCACTGTTAAAGAAACTTGTTAATACAGAGGGCAAAATTTATATTTAGATTTTAATGTTTAATCGGTAGGTACATCTACATCTACATAAATACCCTGCAAGCCGCCTTTCGGCGTGTGGCAGGGATGTAAACATCAAGCGTTCGAGTTACCTCTGTAGCTTATTGTTATCACGTATCGTTCGCGGAAAAAATGAGTCGCTAAAATGACTTATCCTCGCATCTATTTCTCTTATTTTACGCTCATTGTCGGATCGGCCGAAGTAGCAAAAGGGGGTCGTATAACACCATTTACGTCTTGCGCAAACGTACTTCCTCTGAATTTAGTGAGCAATCGCAGGCTTCAAATTTTCTTTCTTTCAATGATTCCCAACCTTCGTATAAGAGTATTTGCGTACCGCTTGCTTTTCTATCTAAGCACTTTTTAAAAAATCGTATCGCTTTGCACTACACTTTCTAAAGTTCGCGACTTTTTGTTTCATCGGCTGGGTCGCTGGGTCCCATATACTGGCTTCATTTTCCAGATGGGGCCCAACTAGCGTGAAGTAGCATCGCTCCCTAACCTTTTAATCGCATCTAGGTAAGCCCTCAAAGATGCGACTGTTTATCGAGAGGAAATAAAGATACTGCTTTATTTTGACTTAAGAATATAAAACACTTTATTTGTTTAAATGAAGCATTTTCTGATGACGATTGGGCTAGTTTTTATACGGTAGAGACATTAGAATACTATAATGCAGTCAATGTTACAGTATTTAGCCTACACCTGTCTATTCTGCTACAAAATTACTTTCAAAGTGAGCTTTCTTACCTCTTTTTCTCTACAAATCATTTATCTCACCGTACAGGTCAACCAAAACTGCTTTGTACAGATGATTTAAAAAGAAACAATATCTAAACCCTGTAGTTTCTACTTTGATTTATAATCTCGTTTGCATAGACACGAATCGGATTAATAGGTAACATCAAGCAGGAATTAAAGTAGAAGTAAATAAAAAGATGAAATGCAACTTAAAATTCCAAACCAATGAAGTTTCACTATCGAAGATAAAGAGATATAAAAACAAACATAAAGAAGAAGAAGAAGAAAATATTTATTGTTCTTGGACTATAACTGTCCACTAAGAACATACAAAAACTAAACAAACAACAGCTCATATATACAAAGTGAGTAGATATAAAATTAGAGAGAGGATACATCCTTAACAAAATTAATCTAAAGCAAGAAGATAGTAAAAAGTGAAGTGAAATTCAATAGACGTACACTTAATTTAATAACGTACAAATTAAAAGCTATCTTTCTTTGCCTTTCGTGAAAGAGTTAGATCTTAAAGAAAAAACAAACATTATTCTCTTAAACCGATTAGACTGAACACCCAACATCGATGTTATAAGTTATTGTAAATAGGTAAAATAACGAAATGATACCGAATTCGCTAATAAGAGCCAATGACTGCATGCCGTGTAGAGGAAGAAGGAAATTAAGCGTGTGACTACGGAAGAACCTTCCAAACTGTGCCCATTACCACTTCCTAAGCCTTTCTCCACATCCTAGCAAAGGATATGGGAATCATCAGACGATGTCGCCTGCGGTTTCAAGGCCTTGTTTCCCCTCCATTTTTAACCACCAAACATATTATCCCCCTTCTCAAAGCAAAGGACCTCATCAGAGAGAACGGTACTTCCTAAAGAAGATATCAAAGGAAGTAGTTTCCGGAGGCATTGATAAAGCAATAGAATAACGGTGGTAAAAGTGCCACAGTTCGATTGAGGCTGTCGCCGACTTGACGTTCACCCCTTGCCTAATTTAACTTGGTCAAATAAACTTCCCTTCCTGTTTGAATGGATGGAATGGTTTGAATAAATGATGGCTCGCTAACGGATAACGCGAAGGAAATTGAAAGTCGACATTAAAGCTTTATGAATGAAACCGGACTGAAGAAGGAGATTAAATGAGTTTGCGACGTCTTCACTGTTCTCTGTTTTGGCTAACTTATCAAAGAGGCTCAGATAAATACATCTCGTTTACAACACGAATCTTTTAAAGACAATCCCGAATAAAGAGAAAGTATAACTCTTACTTAGCGCTCAACGCTACAACAAAAATATTGAACTGATTCCAGTTATGAATTTTAAATTGCTATTAAAAATGAGCCGTATTTTTTAAATGATAAAGTAACGTAGCATTTCAAACTTAAAATTTGATTCTTCGTCTGTTACAACAGTTATTCATCGATATTATGTTTAAAATCAGTTTATGTGAATTATTTCCTTCCAATATTTTAGGTAAACTTTTACTCTTAACAAACAAACTAACAAATCAATAGTTTACAGGATATTGCTTATTATATTGAAGAGAGTGATTTGTGAAAAGCCTAAGAATGAAATTTTCATCACATCGTTGAATGAAATTCATCGTTGAAAAAAAATATATATCTATATTTGCGTCCAACATCGTTAGTTCGATTCCTAACACCAATAACATTTTAACTTGGAGAGACTGTATTAGATACTTCTGTATCATCCTATCACGTAATAATCCGATAATATGTAAGGAAACTATCTTTTATTTCTGAATATAGGATGTCTAACTTACAAATGTATAATATTCTTAGCCAATAAGGCAGAGATTAGTATTAAAAGTAAATTGACGCCTAGCATTTCAAAAATTTTACCGTAAATGGCGAGGATGGAGTGAAAACTTGCTTTAATGGTTTAAACTAATTAAAACTTCAGTCATATAAAGAAATAATTCCCTAATCGTACCCGCCAGGTTGAAGTAATTTGGTATTAATGTCTAATTTACCATGATATTAGGAGGATGTAGGGAAGGGATATTGCTTATCGCGGAAAAGATATGAAAGAATTAATACGAAACAGCACGGGAAAGACCTACAGGAAAGTTGGAATCCTGGGTTCGAGTCCCAGTCATGTCACTAAGTTTCACACCTGTTTAGCCCTATGATATTAGAATTTTTGCGCAACTTTTGAATTCAGATTAAGCGTATACTTTAACTAAATGCGAGAATTATGAGGCACAAATGCAACATCGCGTAGTAAATACTCAGAAATCATCATTCTGTGAAGTGGTCTCTTTGCTTTGCGACAGGAAATAACTATGAATTGGAAGAGACGCTATACTTTGCAGCACTCTCGCGACAATTTCAAGCCACACGAATCACAAAAAAATAATTTCCCTGCTAACTATCAAGAAGAACAAGGAAGGGCGTTAAGCTGGGAATAGTATGTTACATTAACCTACCCAGAGGCAAAAAAAATACATAATACCCGACAACACACACAGATATTACTTCTCGAAGGAAAGCAGCACTTGATAGCAATTCATCAGTATGATGCTCAAATGTAAAATTTTCCAATTTGAACAAATATTCACAGCATTTCCTTTGATCGCCTACAGGAAATCTTTCAGAGAGCTCGAAAAATAATGAGGAACGGTGAACTCACAATAAAAAAACCTCTCAGGTTACACAGGATAGAATCAGTCCATAAATGACGGATTTCCGATGACTGGAAGACAAAACTGGTTTGTAACACGAAACACCTCCTATGTCATTATACCACATTACGACTGATGTTTCGAGTCAAGCTCCCATTTCGTACCAATTTCTCAAATGCTATGACTTAAGGTTGGAAGAAAATTATTAATTTTTCAAATTGTTTGTTGTTATCACTTCCGAAAGTTGGCGATTCCGTCTTTTTATTTGACGACGTGAGAGAATCGTCCGATCCTCTCCAACACTACCTTTATTAAGTAACTCTTTCACTCATCGCGAACTGCAGTCAACAAGAATCGCGTGACTATCGCATCTAAACTGAGTAAACGGATCGCCGGAATCCGCATCAAAACG
The DNA here is from genome assembly GCA_000376725.2 of Ladona fulva. NCBI lineage: Eukaryota > Metazoa > Arthropoda > Insecta > Odonata > Libellulidae > Ladona > Ladona fulva. The sequence goes on from KZ308611.1 coordinate 846,148, forward strand.
ATTCCCGCGATTTAAATGGAACTGCTGGGTATAAAAATGTGACGAACGTGCTAATTCTCTTTGAATACACAGAATTACTGTATACGATGAATCTCATAATTCACCAATACTCGTATATTTATAAGCCTTTGCTATCAATAAGGATGACTCGCTCTTCCGAAGTAATTACTATCAAATACTTTTTTTATAACTCTGATTCATATCTTAATATACACATGGTGTAGTTTAATAATCAATTAAAATCTCCAATGACTGCTTATTTTTCCAAAATACGTAGTAATAATGTAATAGGTAAACTAAACAACCAATTAGTCAAACTAGAAAAATTACAACTGTCCTCAAATATATTCCTTTAATTTTCTTGTTTATTTATAATTCGTGTAGATTAATTCTGGTCGTGTTTTGTATGGAGTGTGGTTACTTACGGCAGCAAAACACGGGCAGTCAAAAAGAAAGAAGAAAAGTACTTAGAAAGTTTCGAAATGTGGTTGTGGAGGAAAGTGCTTGTGAAGTGAACTGATAAAATTAGAAATGTGGAAGTACTATTGAGAATAGGAGAGGAAAGAAAACTGCTAATCAAAAAGAGGAAGACAGCTTGGTTGGGGCACATACTATGCCGAAATTGCCTACTTAGAACAATTATTGAAGGAAAAATAGAAGGAAAACGAGGAAAGGGAAGAAAAAGATTGGGAATGCTGGATGACATACAAAATGGCTGAAGTTACAGGAAAATGAAATAAGACGCTCAGGACCGACAGATTGCACTAAGAAGAAGAATGTTGGACATTTACTGATTCTTTATTTAGAAAATACTCCACAACAATAACGCAAACAAAAAGTTTATCGCATTATTTAACGAACAAAAAAATTATCTCTCATTTATGATTCTTTATTCCATAAATAATCGCACACGTTAAAACATTTTGAAATTTAAAATTTACAGTTCACGTTATGATCATTCTAAATTGGCATCGGAGAGCTACCTGTTAATCTTGTAATTAATAGTAAAAAAAAATAATTTTAAACTCAACAATGGGATAGAAAATTCTGGACTTCGCGAGAAAAAAACTCGCGAAATACGTTTCACCGTGAAAAAATGCGGCATACTCGATAAAATCAACTGAATTTGACAGCTTTCGATGATGCAGAATGGATAGCCACTCGCACGTGGTGAAGCCCAAACGTGCTACTTCAGGCAGTATGGTCGACCTCGTTCTCATTTCAAGAGAAGAGAATTTCCATTGGGAAATTGGAATACAGTCAGTCTTCTATTTCATCCAATCAAAAGCCATAAATGTCTCTGCTCACACACTGCGACAATGCTCCACACATCAAATGATATCGCCACATTTTATTCAATTCAAATTCGTCGGCTGACAATCATGCCAGTCATTTCCCTTTGGAGATATCCTTTGAGCAATATCTCCACGCATTCCTGAAACTAACGATGCATTTGCTACTGACGTTCGTAAAATGAAATATCAAAGAGGAAGGAGATATTGAAGGAAATATCGAAGTTTCTCATTGGAGGGATCCAAAATGTAATATTTTTACGTGGGCATAATTCATCAAGTCACGCAACTTTAAAAGCAAGATGAATTTATGGATGAGGTCAACTACCATGATTTTAATGCATTTAGAAAACTTCTATTCTGCTTTAAGACATGTTACGAGTAGTACTATGCCATAGGATTCAAACGATCATTCTGAAATATTATGTCATCTTCAGCCAAAATCTTTTCAATGTTTGTGTTGTGAACAATAGCTTTCGTTCCATGGCATATGAATCGTGAACTCATCAATCATAAATCGATATATTTTTTATGTTTTTATCAAATGATTTCAATTATTAAAAGTATAATAATTGAGTTTTATAAATAAAAAATTGGGTAACAAAGTATCCTAAGCTCAGCACTTAGATATTACTTAAGATTACATAAAATTTCTCAAACGACATTTGATAAAATTCATCCATGATTTAATAAACTGAAAATCTTATTCCTTTTTATTGCTGCAATAGAAACAATGAATTTGATACTAAAAATGCAAATTAGGTTGTACATATAACAATCATTTCAATTTGCTGATACAGCAGCAATTTATATTTACTTTGTGAAGTATTTCCCAGCTTCATTATATAGTGATTCAAAAGTTGGAACGCCTACTCATTGAGCGGATTACTACACCTCTACTTCAGCTTGCGCGAAATGACCGATGAAAATAAGTCATTTTAATGGACCCCAAACAAAAATCAAGCGCCTTGACTATTAAGAAATAGATATTCAAAAAAGTAGATTTTAAAAATGTGAAATACAGAGGAAAGAAGGGTTTGTAAGTCTTATTTGACGGTCATTCCTCCAACAAATTGTTATTTGAATGTGGGGCCTGCAGGTAAGCGGGAAATGGTTGGAGGCCTCCAAGATTTAAGTGCTTCCATATTATTTTCTGTGAGATGGTCCTCGGATTAACTAGTAAACCAAAGATTACGACACTATACCATGAAATTTTTAAGTATCTCTAAATATACACACATAGGGAATAGCAAGTGTGAAAAATAGCGACGGAGGCTGCCTGTTTTCCTCTCAAAAACATTCCCAAACAGTGTGGAACAGACGCGACATGGTAGTTCAGTGGTTAGAATACCTGCCCGGAAAGTGGGAGACCTGGGTTCGTGTCCCAATCATGTCGCTATTTTTCACATTGTTATTCCTTGGGATTCAGCCGCACAGCTTTACGGTGCAAATTAAGTACACCATTCCTCAATCCTATACACATAATGGTATTAATTTTCGCGCAAGAATTCATGAATGCCTGCCCAACAGACATACTCCTACATTAGCATGTTGACTCATTTGAATCAATGCAGTGGGCTGTATTTGAGATTTATCGATGCCCGATACGAGATTCGACAAAATTTTCGCTTCAAAATTCGATGTTATATTAGGTCTTCAGTAAGGCGAGATTGAGACTGAAATGTTTTTTCTTTCATCTAACCTGCCGCCAATGTTATTAACTTAATTATGAATAAATTTGTAAATAGAAATAGAGAGGAAAAATTAAGAAGAATGTATGGATGCAAAAAAAAACCTATAACTTATAAAAAAAATATCTACACGGTAAGAACACACCCACAGAGAATGGGGGTGTGAAAAACCTGCGCAAACCTACTGATAATACAATCTAAAAGATGTGTAGGAAACTGCGTATACAAAAATCTCTTGGGCAGTAATACGATACGAAGCAAAGGTAGCGGTTCGTACTAGACGTAGCCAAGGGGGTGGTTTTGGAGGTTCAAGCCCCCATGAGAACAGAGCCAACAATAAACGAAAGTGTGCTAGGGGATGGCCTATCGCAATTATGCCGAACAGACAGCGCTGGAGATTCGCAGGGTGTACATGATAAAATAAATCAGTCCATATTTTCCTTAGATTTTGGAAGTATTCCTACCCCTGGATAGTACAAAATGCCGTGTTTAATCCATGGCACTAAGCCCCCCACGGATAAATTTTAGCTACGCCCCTGGATTCGTAGGTTCCTACTCTATTGATGTCATTTTTATTCTTGACTAGTGATAATTTGTTTCCGATTACTCCGAAAAAGAATTCGAATTATGTAGCAGTTAGAACGTAAAATTATCAATATAAATACTTTTAATCGGCAGATACCTCAATTTTTTCATACTGGGGAAGCCCTCTTTAACAGTTCTGAACGTAAGTCATTCGTGAGAGGAAGAATACCGATGATATTGTGACCCGAAATCGCTTAAGGCTTCCTGATTGCGGCGAGGGTCTCGAAAGGATCCCTCGTTTCTCCATAAATATTGCCTTCATTAAACCATTCAGCCTTGGCCTTTGGGAGACCGATGTAAGTAAATTCCATGTGAAGAAGTCGCCGAGGTCGTTAAAGAGGGAGGTTTCTTTTTTTTTTTTTGACTGCCAACGACATGCTATCGAAAGTTATTTTCTTACGCCTTCGGGGAAAAAATCGCGTGCCTTCATGAGAGAAAAGCTATCGAACGAATCATCTACGTAACGTCATTGGGATAATTTCCGAGATTTTGATAGCGTGATCCAACGCGTATTTTTTCCAAGGAATTTCGGGAATATTAACCTGGATATATATCTTCCGCAACGCTCCATCCCACCAAGGAATTCTTCCTCTTCTTAAGAAAAGGTAACCCCTATATTTTTGTAAGCGCCCATCATAAAGTTAAACTCCATGGACTCGATGAAGACTCCTCGAAGATTATTTTTTCTAACACTGCTAGCTATGGAAGAGTTTATTTCGACTGTTTCTTTCCAGGATCCAAACTATGGTCAGATATACCGAAATTACGGCCAGTTTTCTATATTATAAACACAAATATCACGCTTTAGAGTTCGAGAAAAAGCTCCAAATAGCCGTATTCTTTTCTCCCGGAGATAGCAACAAAATGGAATTTTTTAACGGTTAGTTTGCCCGCAAACAACGGCTATTTGGAACTTTTCTCGAACTCTAATGTCTTACAGCAGTGTTCTTTTTCCTTATAGATTCTAAAATATCACACTGCCAAACTTCTGAAATATTACCGAACAAAAATTATGTACTGTCGGTAATTAGAGCTTAAAACCCTGCCACAGCCGTTTCGCCGGCGGTTCGCGCCCAGCCTCTGAGACCGAAACTGGTAACAAGGGAAAGAAAAGAGTAACCTGCCATCTAGGATTCAACTAATGCACATTTAAATAGGAATGCTATCATCTTAAGAAGAAGAATTCTTTTTCTTTCAATAACAATGCTATCATCTTAAGAAGAAGAATTCTTTTTCTTTCAATAACAATGCTATCATCTTCAGAAGATCTCTGAATAATCTCTGGTTATTTACTCCGATTAAGGAAAGGTGTATCAAATTTGCACGGTAAAGCCGTGTGGCTGAATCCCAAGGAATAACCAGTGTGAAAAATAGTGACATGACAGGGACTCGAACCCAGATCTCCCGCTTTCCGGGCAGGTATTCTATCCACTGAACTACTAAACCACTGAACCATTGAACACTGACACGGCATGGTAATTCAGTGGTTAGAATACCTGCCCGGAAAGTAGGATACCTGCGAATAGATTCTTCTCGGGATCTCAGCCAGGTGATACTGGTGATTTTCACCGACGTTTCGGCTACAAACTCAGCAGCTATCCTTAGGGTGGGAGACCTGGGTTCGAGTCCCAGTCATGTCGCTATTTTTCACAGTTGTTATTCTTTCCGTCGTGATTTTTAGTCCCAGTCCCAATGTATATTTAACTTAAGCTGGAGGAAAGTTTACAAAACATGTGTAACTACTACTAGCAACTAAGTATTACTAACTTTTACTCTGTAACTTATTGTACTGTAAATTAGATTAATTCATTGTAATTTGTTTAAATGTAAAATTTGCAATGATGATACAATAAGAAACTTTGAGAAGAATATAATACTAATATGGTACCAATACTAATAGGAGCGAAATACTAATAGGAACGAAAATAATGGTTAGTCGTTGGCAGAAGGAGCTAAGCCATGATTGATCTGATATTGCCTTTTTTGCAGAATTGGATTGAAAATTGGAAAGAAAAATATCACTATTTCATGCCCTGAGTTCAAGTGATCTGGTTTTCATAGTTTTGGCAGTTTAATATTTTGGTTGTAAACAACTGAGTTTACCAAGGTCTGAACCCAATTCTACGGGCCTTTCTAACGCCTTAGAAGGAATTATTGCGGTACAAATAATGGCTGGTGAGAAGAGTGAAAGAAATTAAAGGAAGGGAGGAAAGCGTATAAGGTTATGACTTCGGTCAGTTTTGATACCGATTTCCTTTCCTTTTATCGTGGATGACTTTCTTCAAACTAGAAATGAATACTACACCTGTTTTTAAACATTCAACAATTCGCTTTCGTAAAAGTGCAAACATTATAATTGCATGCCCATTTGAAGGCTCAATCAGATTAAACCAATCAAGTAAATCAGAAGGAAAAGTTAGCCTTTGTTCTAAACAGTTAGTAATATATTTCTCAAAGCCTATTTCTATTTCAGCAGGCCGGTATTAATTAATAGAAACCAACGAGTACAAAGGTTTCCTATTACATCGAATAACTGAAGCGGAAAACAGTGCAACAGTGCTCAGATAGCCTCAATGATTTCCATTTTCAGTAAGCACCCTGTTAAGTGCTCCCAACACAATTGTAATTTCTAGCTTAAAATAAAAAATAATCCCGATTATCTTGGCAAAATGTAAAAGACCTATACACCACCTATGCATTAATCTCTATCTCTGGAACAACTTCCTTGATTGGTCACATTCAACAATATCATAACATTGTAATACAATTTTCCCTTATTGTCAGTGTACATCGATCGCAATACTAAAAGTAAAAATCAACATAAATCATCACTGAATTTTAGCGGGAAAATTAAAGTAGATTGCTCTTCAAAATCAAGCTGATGGCAAAGTAAATCATAAAGTTAAGTGATCAGGTTAGATTCCTTAATATCATTCTTCCATTGAATTCTAATAATTCTAAGCTAATACATCAACACCATGTTCGAAAATAAATTGTTCAGTTTCTTTGTAGCAAAAGTTTGCTAAATATTCCACTAATTTCCTTATCCTGACCGTAGATTTTCTTCTCTTTCTATTTTTGAGGGCTTTTTCTCCTCCATACATTTTTATGAGCAGTGGTTTTATGAAATGACTGCTTAGATATTTTTCCGAAGAACTGATTGCAGCTATGATTCTCGTTAAATCTCGAATCCATAAGAAGATAACATTGAGAAATTCGTTAAGAATTTTACAACTCGTACTTGGCCATTCTGAAATAGTTTTTAGTCGCTTGATGGCCAAAACTTTTCAATACCAAATAATGTTACTAATATTTAGAATTCATGAGTGCAAGAGAGTTTGCTGCGTCCGCATCTCTGTTTTCAATGAATGCAAGTATGAGCTCTTAAAACGTAAATTTCGTTACACAAACTTTCGAATCTTTCCAGTATAGAGAAAATTCTTATAGTTTTAGAAATAATCTTGCTACAATTAGATATTACTGAGCTGTAATCTACGCGGCTGCAAAATTGCTATCGTAGGTTTGAAAATGTGACGCAGGAAAATAGTCGATATTTGTTAAATTCCTTTATTATCTTTGATGAAATAATTATCTGGATAAAAACAACAAGTACGTGACCAGTCGAGAGTAAACATACACCTGATGTTACGTATCGAAATAACTAAAGTCAACTCTTTCCAAGTTTACTTTGAGAAAAAAAATTAAGAGAGAAAACTAATCATACGCGCTTTTGTACATCCGAATTTCCAGGGAATTAGGAAAATAGAGGGAATTTCAGCCCGCAAAGAAATATTCCAGGGACCCTGCGACAGAAAAAACATCCGAATATCATCCAATCGCACTTCGCTCCCAAAGGAAACCTTTTTCCGATCCTTCACTTACCAAACTCACGATATAAACCTTGTTTAAAACGCTCTTCCCTTTACCTTTCCGATACATAACCTTTTTAACTCGCTCTTCCACTCCTTTCTTTTCCCCTCCCTCAAGAATCCGACTTTCCCTTTACAATCGCGTTTCTCGTAATCGATTCGAAAAAGGAACCGGAGATTCGTATCGATCGCTCCAGAAAAGGAGGCAGATTTACATGGACCACGTTCGCCGTCTGAAGACTGAGGAAGGAAAGGATGATGCTGTTTGCCCCTGCTGCCTACTGGCTCTTTTATCCTTAAGGCGATCTTTAACTGTGGATGAGTCCCATTAGGTTCCTGCTACCAAATTATGATGAATGGATTTAATGTCCTTTTATCTACATCTACATAAATATCCTGCTTTCGGCGCGTGGCAGAGGTGTAAACACCAAGCTTTCCAGTTACTTCCTTATCTTATCGTTGTCGCATATCGTTCGCGGAAATTATGAGTCCCTAAAACGACTTGTCCTCCCATATATTTCTCTTATTTTACGCTCATTATCGGATAGGTCGAAGTAGCAGGGGGTAACATAATACCGATTCTTCCGCAAATGTAGTTTCTCTGAATTCATCAAGCAATCGTAGCGTAGCTTCTAATCTCCTCCTAAGGATTTCCAATCTGCTTCTGAGAGCATTTTTGTTACGCTCGTATTTTTTTCGCATCACTTTTTAACAAATCGTGTTGCTTTGCGCTGCACTTTCTCGAATTCGCGAGAACACGTTTCATCCCCTGGATCCCATAAAGTACTTTTGGTACTAGACGGAGAAGTTTGTTTGTACATACCTTTCATTTACTGCAGCTTCAGCCTTCCCTTCAGCCAGTGATAATGTGGAGGCTAATGAGTCATGAGCGATACTGACTGATGGCATTCATTTTGGTCACTCTTAACTAAATGCCGTGAAAATTGCTATACACTGGGTCATTCTTCAGCATGTATATGTACTCCTGTATTACGAGCCCACTGTTTTGATTTCTGACTTGACAGGGTAAACAGACATGCAAGTCATAATGGAATGCATTGTGTTAAAAATGGCAGTATCTGAGCAAAAATGTACTCTAATCGTTAATCGTTCTGGATCTCCTGTTTCATATATAATTTTCATATCTATACTTACATTTTCTGAAATATTTTCTTAATTCGAAAGACTAAAACTCATATGAAATTCATACAAGAAACGCGTTGCTGAAATCCAAAAATTTAACTAAATAATTAGAATCTACGAATATGAATGTAAGTCTTTCGTCTTCTTTACCCCAGTTTTTCCTCTTTCCACAGTTCCTTTCTCAGTTGCTTTAAATAAAATATATATTCTCAGTTGCTTTAAATAAAATATATATTCTCAGTTGCTTTAAATAAAATATACCATAAGAATAAGAAATGAGGTGTTCCGTATCCTACTTGATGATGACCATTTGCTGAAACCTACATAAGGTATGAGGAAAGAGTAATACTTCTATTCATTTAATTTGACAATAGTGATATTTTCGAGCAAAATTATGATTATAGCGTATGTATTTGCATGGTGTTATGCATTGAAGGTCTTAATGACACCTACATTTTATTATGCACCCTAAGAGTAGTATGGAATGAGGTTAATTTGATCTCCATATTGCATACTGTGTAATTAGTAAAATGAATTACGGGATCAACATACAGTGGTATCCTGGTTAACGATGGTCTTAGTTAACGACGTACTGGGTAAACGTCGTAGGTTACGGTAGTTATCAAAAAATATATCGGGTAACGACGTAGTCTTTAGTTTACGACGCCTTCTGGTGAACATTGAGAGTTAAAAACTTCTTTTATGACTATTCATATAATAATTTTTTGGTTGAAAACATAATTGAATAAAGCATACTTACTATAACAACATAACAGCATTTAAATGAGTTTTATTTGCATATTTGACATGCAGTATGGTTGAGAAAAATCGCGTCTTGGATAACGACGGTTTTGGTTAACGACGACAATCTTGAAACGGATTATCGTCGTACCAAGGAACCGCTGTATCTCTAATTACCCAAAAGTGTTCCCACTTAGCTACGCTTAGATGTAATAAATCATTCATTATTAATGAACTATTTTGGTATATTCTTGAAACCACGTTGACATATCGTATCTTTACAGCATTGGAAGTCCACAAACCTTGAATATGACGACATAAATATATCCCTTTACGCTAACTGAAAGCAACACGTGAAGATGTTCGTTCATGGAATGGATGGAGTCATGAATCCAAGTATAGAGTAAACGATCTCGTCGTGTCTGCTACGGACGCCCTCGGATAATAATCTTGAATGGACAGTTTTGTTCGAGAGGGAATAACCCGGGTTGAGGCCGAATGGTCCGCAAAGCGAACCAACTCGTTAAGCCAGCTCGCTAAGCCAACTCTTGAGTGTATTTGATCTGGACCCGACCCTAAGCACATTTCTATTTCGAAAGGGACTTTCGAATTTACATAACTAACCATAGGAGAACCCGTTAACCCCAAGGATCTCTGCGGAGAAATGATCCTCCCGGGGATAACGCAATTTCGGTTAGAAATATTTCAGTTGCTCAATTTGAGGGACCTATAAATGACGCATTATCATTCCCGTCCTAGGGCGATAGACGGTATTTATGATTAAAGGTCAGGAAACAGTGACTTTCAGCTCTAGCTGCATGAAGTTTGCCCTCCACTTATTTTTGTTTTCTTTTACAAATAACTCAGAAAAGAACCTTGGCAATAGCTCCAGGACAAATGCAATGAGTAACCGCAGTGTGTCTTCACCTGGAACTTCCTATGCGCTATCTTATAATTATTTCCGCTATGATAGTGAAAAACCTCTATTAGATTCATAATTACTTTCTTAATATACTAATTATTATTACTGCCTCTTTTTCTGATTTATCTAGTTCTTCGTGGAGTTTTTCATGAACATCCTTAATTTCTGTCTTATCATTAGGCCTCCGCGTGTACCTATGAACTTTCTGCATAAAATTTCCTCCTCTTCTAGTAACTCTAGAAAAGGGCACAAAGCTCAGCACGGAACATTCTTACATAATTTCGAAACTCTGAGAGATAACACACATACAAATAGCAATCTTTATTGGGCGAAATTGGGACTAGAGAGTCCCATCTTCCATTTATCCTTTGAAGATAACCTCCTTTTTTATAACAGTTAAGGAGAATGTCATTTCCCTAATCGAAACTACGCGTAGAAAAAGAGACAAACATTGCCAGTTAGTACGATCTAAGCTTACAGGAATTGTTGCATTCAGCAACTTCTTTTAAAATGAATAAATGGTAAATTTATTATATTTTAATGCAGGCCGTGATAAAATAACTGCATGATTGATAAAAGCAGCACCGAATAAAATTTACCACTTGTCTACATAAAATGTTCTGAAATATACCAAAAATAATTTCTTTACGAAATTTTTCATTATTATTATCATTTAATGAAATCGATGTGGGAAGACGTAACTTTGTGGAAAGTCATGAAAAGAAGCACACTTAATAATTTGCACGATAGCATCATCACCTAATGACCGCGGAAACGAAACCGGTCGCGTGAATGAAAGTATTGTGAAAATTACTAAGTATCCTTCCTTATTATCCTTTTATGTAACCCAAAGTTTGTTTTACAACAAACACATGGGAAAAGGGTGGCAATCATCACAGGGAACAGAAGGTACAGCCAGTTACAGAAAATTCTTACCACTTCGGACGCTACCCGCATAACTGTAACAATACTCGACGAGAGCGAGTCTAAAGTTTTCTCCGCATTCTATTGGCTCTTAGTAGGAGGGAGACGGGTGAAACACTTTTTCGGCACCTCTTTAAATCGTTCCAAAATTCTCTGAACGCTTTTGTGTCGATACTGTTATCATAAGCACTTGTTACAACTTATTGCTACTTGACACTATGTTAGCAATATTGTATTAAAAAGGAATGAAAGTCGCATTTCCTTATTTCAGCCCGATTCTTGCGCGTATTTCACCCCTCTACGGGAGTATCTAGTAAAATTTACTATTGTTTCCTCAATATTCCCTGTACAACAGAGTCATCCGTTCACTTAAATACCTTTCACGCATGATTGGAATGCACTCAGGTTTTTATATTTGTTTTTACTTTTTATACTTTTATTCTTTCAACATTTGAGGAACATTTATTTTTCATTTCGGCGATATTTTTAGATCCGCAGAGGTGACATTTTTTTTAGTTTAAAACCCATTCGAAAAGTTATTTTGCCTGAAAATTGACATTTTTTCTTAGAAATTGGAATGGAATCCCATAAAGCTCTATTTTAAAGCTTTGCAAGATGCATGTGCTTTTCACAGTGTGTTTTAGACTTCTTGAGGAACGGGCGATTGACCGGGAGCGCGCGTCGAATTCCGCACCTTGTCACCCCACCATTTGGTATTTATTCGGACTATTGGTCCAGGATTTAGCAAAAACGTTACTATGATCACTATCAATATTATAACAGAGGTTTGAGAAGATCCGAAAACGTCATGTTTTTTCCTTGTTCGGTTTAGCGTGGAATTACTCATATAAGATAAAAGGTTCAGGCTACTTGACAAAAAAACTGCTGATTTGTGTTAGAGCACCTTTATCTAGTACTTCGGCTTACTACGATCGATGTGACACCAACTTTGCGACGAGTAAACCTCTTCTTTAACGAGAAACAATTGAGCCGCGTAGTGGGATAATCTGTTAGAAAGTGTGCACTTGCTGGTTCACGCACTCTCACCGTAAATATGCCGGAATCGACTCGACCCCGTGACCTCCCCTATCACCTCGCCCATTCGACCTCTTCTACACATGACAGCGGCCTCATCCGCCATTTCTCGGGGCCTATCCAATAATTTCCCCTGGGATTCCACCCGAGAAGGAGCCCCTCAACCCAAAGCACTTGCTCCGAATTGTATTATTATTTTTTGTCGCTTTGCTTCCGAAAGAAGACCGTATTAGGAGAGCGCCGTTTCTCAAAGTCGCACCTGAGGAAAAAAGAGCAGAAAGGAGAGAGAGAGAGAACGGCGGAAGTCCGTCCGAAGACGGCTGTGATACGATTAAGTTGATTAACTCTGGAGATTAAGGGACCGCTTGAGTGAAAAAATGAGGAATCGTGCTTTTTAATTCTTTCGCGGAATCGAAGAAAAGATTATTAGAGTTTTCCTTGGAGCCTAAGGGTAGTCTGTATGTAAACTATTCAGCCCGAAGGCCGGATGGAAGCTCAACATCTCCACTTTTAGCTACGAAGAACTAAGAGATCAGAATAAGGCTTACTTGGCAAGAGGAGAAGTGAGGTAGTTTGCCCTTACTTTTCTCACTGAGCCAGAATTTTGTAATGTAAATATGCCATGAAAATGTAGGTGTACCATGAAAATATATTTGTGATCAACTTCAGTGTATAGTAAGGTGTGATAATAATCTTATGGTAAGTAAATGTCATTAATTCATATATCTTTGTAATTGTAGTTGTGAAAGTATATGACGAAATGCCTTTTAGGGGAGGTTTTAGAGGGGTTTTTCTCCCAACTAGGGTGTATACCAGGCAGATTATTTCTCTCCCTCACAGAAGTTGATTCTGACTATGATTTCATAACTGTGCCTGTATTGTTTGTATTGTGTCATTTTTGGTTTACTATTGTTCAATGATGATCGACGAATGATGTATGTATACGGTGGCAACCTTGGAGTACGTTCCATATTGCAGCCTTTTCAATGATAATAATAATAATAATCAGAACAAGTCCACGCATGTGAAGCACAATACCTCGAAGAGTAGCTTTTTCATTCCAACAGAAACCTTTATAAATTACATTATTCAGCATCACTTATACCTCAATCGCTTTCAAATTATATCAGCCATGAACAAGACAGAGACAAACGTAAATTAAATACATTTTTTCTCTACCCTGTACCGAAAGACAAATGTAAAATATTTCATTCGTCAGTATGTGGTAACTGAACAATATTTGGGTTGGAACAGTAAATTATAGAACGCAGGAAATTCAAACTAGACATTGAAATATACTGTGTAAGGTCCTACTTTATAAATTGCTTTGAAGTGGTTCTTTAATTGTCAAATCACGGTTTAAAATAATGAGTTCACATAACCCGCTAGCTCCAAAGATTGATACTCTATGAATGGTAGGATACTATTAATACTAAAAACCTCTCTTCACTCAAAATCTATAGCACAATCTCATTTGGATTTCTATAACCTAACTAACTTTCCGAACCATAGGCAGTACCAACATATGAAGGGCCAACGATCTTGAGATACCCTCTTCAAATGTTAAGAAATTCAAATATTTTTATTGAGAAACTATAAGACAAAATACTCCGATGGGAAATAAAAGTTAGGAAGTGAGGAGTAAATTAACAGAACACAGAGTAACAGGAAAAGAAGCATATCCCTCTGTGGACACCTAAAAAGAAAAGAAAAGAAGGAATTGACTAAAAGAACGTGCGAATTCTTTGAGAAAAATTGAAAAAATGGCTGAAATTAGTAGGATTACAGAAGCCAAGAAAGATATTCAGGAAATGAACGTAGCAAATAAATTGGCAATAGAAATTAAATCGAAAAAATAACTAATTACCTTCAGATTTTCCAGAAGAAGATAAGAAAGGAAACAGAATGTAGACAAAGGAAGAAAGCAGAAAAAGAGACAGGGAATGAAAAGATATTGGAAGTGTGGGAAGAAGAGAGGCCAAAAACCATGAATAGGCTATTTTATGAGGCTCATAGTAGGACAAAATCGAAGATAAAAAAGGAAATTCACTACAAAGTAGAGGAGTTATGGAAAATCTGATACGAATTCAAATATTTTATTTTCTTTGAGCTTAATAAGATAAATGTTGTATACACCTAACTCTAAATAGTAAAGAATAATCTGAGAAATATTTCTGCTACATGCATCGTGGTAGTGTTGATGTGTGTAAAAGTAATGTAGGCTCGGAAAACGATACAAAACAAATTTTTTTCGGGTGTCGGGTATGTCCGTGGAATATTGTTCGATATCTATGAACTCCTTTCTTTTACTCTCCTAATTATTATCTTATATGAAAGAGGATTTTAGCATCTATAAGGAAAAGGAACACGGCTAATACATTAGAGTTTTGACCAAAACTCCAAAAAGCCGTAGTTTGCAAGCAAACCAACCGTAAGGAAATTCTAACCAGAGGGGGTAAGGGTTTACCGTGGCTTCGCTTTGCAAAATATTATTCTCAATTCGTATTTCGGGAACTACGTTTCCATCTCTAGGAGAGAAGACAACTGATAGTTGCCGAAATACTGAGAGTAATATTCCCAGGGAGAAACGGACATGAAAAAAGTCTGACGGAACCGGGACTCGAACCCGGGTCTCCCAATCGGCGGTCGGTTGCTCTATCCATTGAGCTATCCCGCCAGAACATTTCTCCATGCCGTTTGGGAGACTATGTAGGTATTGGGCGCGTTTTTTCGGAATTTTCCGAGATGCACGACTTACCGTGCCAAGTCATCTAACCCATTTCCTTGTCTGAGAGTAATAATTTTGTAAAGCGCCACCACGAAGAACCTTAACCCCCGATGGCTGAAATTTCTTAACTGTTTGTTTGCTTGAAAACAACGGCTTTTTGGAGTTTTTCCAAAACTTTAATGTACGGAAGACATGTTGTTTGATAACGATGAAAGAAAAAACAGTTATAAATTGTTGTAGTTATTTCTAGAAACCATGAACATACTGTCAATAATAATAACATCTCCAATCAGTCTTCCCAACTAAAACCAACTTCTAAAGTGAGCTTATGTTGTAATTTATCATTACTTTCTATAAGACATGCATTTGATTATAGCAGAAAAAATATATAGTTTCTCACTTTTTAATAGACCTTTTATTAATGACGAGTATATGTATCAACCCGATGTTCTTCTCTAAAACTTATCTCATAAAATATAAGGGTGAAGACTTTTCTCAAACGAATGTAATCATTTTACGAATATCATCATCACTAGCGACGGTGGAGTGATCATCTTGCCAGATATCCAACCACAAGGTCCCGGGTTCGAGTCCCGTCGGATTAGTCCGATTACGGAATGGTTGTTCGTGCTCTTAAATAATAATTATTATCATTGAAACGAATGTAATATGGGTGTTTCCATTAAAGAAGTTGTTATCATATAATTATCATTAATAATAATTATCTGATATCTGGTGGAACTCCATCTTTTTTTTAGGCTTGTTGCTGACAGTTTACCTTTTCTTATTTTCCCGCCTTCTCTTAAAATTTTAGTCGCTACTGTCGGGTGGTTTACAAAGTATTTTCACGCCCCTTTCCTGTGGGCGTTTTCCTGAAGAGTTTTATTTTTTCGCCTAAGTTCAGACTCATTTTTTTAACCCACATAATATTTCGTTTCTTTTATTGATTTTTCCTTTTAGTATCTTCCAAAAGCTATCTCTTTCTTTTACACATTCAATTACAAAGGGTTAGATGAAAGAAGGGACTAGGAAGTCTCAATCTCGCCTTTCAATAAAGACATTATTATTATTTTTTTGTTTACATCGTTCTCGCCACTAAGTGACAGTGCTATGAGAACGGACAGATGTCAAGTTCCATACGATTACAAAGATTATTAGTCTTTATTTAAAAATTTTCTAATTAAGTGGCAAGTATCCGGAATTACTGATTTTTTAATTAAATGTGAGTACATTGAAACGTTTAAATTTTCTAAACTGGCCGCCATTGCTTTTGGTGCTACCCCTGTTTTGGATATAATTATTGGAAATGTTTATATATTTTTTAACTTCCATTGTTTATATGTTTCTGTTGCGAACTCGGAATACTTGGTTATTTTTCTTGAGAAAGTGTTTATTATTATTGTTATTATTATGATTGTTATTATTATTTTAAGAGAAGGTAGAGGAGAGCCTGCGTAACAGAACTTACTCCATACAGTACGGGATGTCGCTAAAACAGAATAAAGGTCGTTGAAAGAAGGAAAAAGCGGTTA
>KZ308611.1:866401-881284 GCA_000376725.2 Ladona fulva
ACTATAAAGAATGAAATCACCTAATTAGCCCAAGACCCGAACGTACTAGAAATTTCAACTCTTCCTGAGTCGAACAGAATTTTTGGATATTTTTAGCCAGAAATGTTTGGAAGGGAAAGAGAAGACTCATCGCAATCGAGTGAGACTGACTGCCGTAGCAAAACAGAAAACAGGCCGTCTTTTCACACGTCATAAAGCAGGCAGCGAATTCATCTCTTAGCACTTTCCCCTAACGAACGCCACCTGCTCTCCCTCGCCCACTCAATCAAAGCTCTCCCCCCTTTCCTTTGCTATCTCGAAAGATGACCGCTTCTCCCACGAAAAGGATGTTATTTGATCAAACCAAGGAGAGGTGCAAGGTGCTCGGATTAATCCTGAAGATTTCCCAAGCGTGGCGGCACAGGGAACTAACTTTGCTATCTAAAGAATTGGGATGAAATGTGCGAGGATAAAGAAGATATTGGAAAAGTTGAGCGAGAAAACTTCAAACCTGAACCTATCGGAACGAACTCTTTTTGAGTTAAGAGACTGCGGAATCACAAGTAAGCGAAATTAAATACTTAATGACGTATTCTGTCGACAGAAATTGGATATAATCAATTTGAACACCCGATAAACTAACTTCAACATAACTACATTAATCTTTAATAACTAACTAATACTGGGTTCACCAAAGGATAACTAATTCACAATTCACTTAATATAATTTTATCAAAATGTTATCTGAATAAATGCTATTGGTATATAATTCTTTCGTATACACGATTTCCGCAACCGATAATTTGCGTACGTACATATTTGAAAGAGACCAGTTTTAAATAGCCTTCTTTTATGGAAAATCATTTTGGCGGAAATAATATCCACCTTCTTAAAACCAAGGCAATATCTCCTAGGAATATCTTTTACTTTATATGAAACAGAACACAAGCGATGTTGATACCAACCACTCGAATCACCACGAACAATTAGAACCATTTCACTTAAGTTATAAAAACCCTCTAAATATCTTACATGAATGCTATGCTCGTTCATCAGTAGTAGTAGTAATTTTAAACTGCTTCGACATCTTAGGTCATTTTGCACATGAGACACCACCGGGAATCGAACCCGGGACCGCATTCACCAAATGCGAACGCGTTGCCTACATGGCTAACCGGAGGCTCGCTCAATCATTAATTTTAGAGTTAAGCAAAGAAATGCCTGCATTTTAACCTGCCTGCATGTATTTATAAGATAAAATTACTAAAAGTCTGTATGTAAAGTTTTCAGCCTGAAGGCTGTTTGCGACCTGATCCCCTCTACCATTACCTAGCACTAGCCATGAGAGAAATGAGGCTTACTTGGCGAGATGAGGAGTGAGGCAGTTTGCGCTTTTTTCCTTATTGAGCCAAAGTGCTATAGGCGGAACAAGTCCACGTAACTAAAGCACAATTATTCAACAAGTAACACTTTCCTTACCACTCCATAAAGAGAAACCTTAATTCATGCTGCTATACAGTATCACCTATAGTGTAGATTTCAAATCATCACAGCCATGAACAAGAGAAAAACAAAAATAAATTAAAGACAATTGTCCTGTTTCTCTGAAAATATTTCTTTCGCCAAGATATGATAGCAGATTAACAGTAAACACTTTTTAAATCAGCCGGTTAACGCTCATGCCGGTAAACGCTATCAAGAATAAAAGCTTATTTTCTGATTATGATTCAAAGATAAAACCAGCCAAAATCACCATGATCAGTATATCATATTATTTATTTACAGAAATTAAAAATATTCAGCGCAGAATAAATTTTAAATACTTAAGTTTAAAAATAAATTTGATGGACATTCTAAAAACTTACATTGTTTGAAAGAGTGCCCTAGTATTTTTCTTTCCAATGGAAAAATATATCCTTGGCAGACAACGCAACCCAAACGGTTTCCTAGCAACCGTTCTCATTTATTTAAAAATGTTTACATAATAATGTAACTCGCGTGCACGCTGTTTTTAGTAAATATAAGATATTTATTCGTAGAAAGGAATCTTTTGCACCTCGGTTGTTTTTATGTATAATTCTGATGGCTAGATGAAAAATGGCAAGATCAAAAAAATGACTGTCTCAGAAGCTATTTCACACTAGATAGAATACTAGGAAAATCTCATTGGTTTTGAAAAACGCCAAAATACTATGAAAATGAGAGATTTGCATATTTATAACTGTAAGCGCTCCCAAAATTTCCTGGTAACAGCTCCTCATGCAACGCAAAGAATATTTTACGTAAATGGAAAATGAAACAATATTGGTAAAGCAATAGCAGAAGTAGAATGGAAAATAAATTAGTTTTTAGCAGCGCATCATGGGTGATAATAGGATGTTTTTAAATTTAAATGCTTTAGAGGGAATAATTGTAGAATTTTAACACGAAATCGATATTTAACAATAATTGGGCATCTAATAATTCGACGATTCGCTTTGTCTCAGTTATTTAACATAACTAGCTCTGAGAATTGACGAATTTTGATAAAGTATACTTTGAATGATGTCCGTAAAATCTATTTTGTTTTGCTTGAATGAATTATTCAATAAATTCGCGGTTGGGACATTAACAGGAAATGAAATAAAAGTGGGAGATACAATTACATTACATTCTTTTTCGAGTATATAGTTGATTGTAAATCGCAAATAAAATAAATTATCAAGTTTCAATAAGGTCTTCATTTCTGTGAATTAAGCGACGCAAAGGAGAAACCAAAGCTCTCATGATTTTGCATAAGTAAATCATAAACCTTGCGGTAGAAACTCTAATAACAGAAATTTGAATCCGAATTCCATTTCAAAATCGCCAGCTACGCTCTTAATTGCCAGGAAGATGTCTTAGTTCCACAAGATTTCCGGAACTTCCAGAGTGTGACAAAACATTCACCATCTTCGGAAGTAATTCTTCGTAGACGAGGACAGGCATTGGAAGTAAAGAGACGAAGACGCGTCGCGGATATAACTTAATTAAGCCCTTGGAAGACTACTCCATCCCTTATCTGCATAGGAAGGCGTGAAGAAACAATTACTAGGCTGATTGAAAAGGAATAGAAGGAAAAAACACGAAGAAAAATAAACGACAATGTACTACGCGGTTTACCATAAAGTCTGAGTCACAAATTTTGCCCAAAAATAAAATTACGAGGGTCGTTCAATAAGTCCTTAGAAATTCCAAGAGATACATGGTTATCGCAGAGAATCCAACACCATCTATTAATGGCTGATTTTTACCAAACGAGGCAAATGTATCTACTAGCTCTTTGGAGACCCATGAATCCTATTTCTTAAAGTTATTATTTCATTGTTTTCAATCAGTAGATTTTTTCAGCATACTTTCAAAATGTCTGCCATTATATTCTGCATTGCCCCTTGGGGAAACAAAGCATTATTCTCTGCTTTGAAGTTTGCTGAATGTGCTGCAAGCATGCACTTGTTTTGACCAGATTGCCCTGACTCATAACCGGTGTTGCATTCACCAATTTTATTAAATTCTCTCAAATGCAGAATTCTAAAGGATTGAGATCTGGAGATCAAGGAGGCTGAGGTTTATTCCTTTGAGTGTGAGTTGAAGCTTTCATTAACTCAAACTGGACATTTCAACTTTAGTGATGATGATAAAATTTCTCTGCCTCTCATATTATTTTTAAAACACCCTGTAACTTCTTTGTTTTGCTCTTTATGCCTTACCTTTGTTGCAAGTATGTAATCAATTAGGAATTACCTATGTTACATGTACTATATGTGTATCTGAACTTGCGCATGGTATTAAAGTTTTCAGAAAATCTGGTAGATATGAAATTACCATTCAGTTATTTATTGCAAGTGAAGTTCTTAAGATGTGCTGATGAAAGAATATCCTCTATGTTACTATCAAATAGTAAAGTTGGTTTATGGTATGCCTAATGTCTCCTTATTTTGCCTAAAATTACTGACATTGGTAGCATGGAATTGTGTTTCACAAAAAAACTGGATTATAGTTCTGATTGATGGCTGTTGAAAAAAGTGATTGTATCTATCTCGTAATGTGAAGATGTCCACCTAATTTTTCCAGTAAACTTTGATGCATTAAATTCAATATCTCTTGATAATCACGTCACACTATTGCAACCAGTCTCAATATAAGCCATCTTTAGGCGGAGATACAATAACTGAAGGTCCGTACTAATTACAATATAATTAGTAACAATAAAATTATTATAAACATAATTCGTGACTACAAATTGGTTACAAAGTTACGTTCAAAAATGAAATGTAAAATGAGATCCTGATATACAAATATCAAAACGGAGGATCATTTTTCTCGTCGAATTCCCATATTAATAACGCTACTGAACAATCAGTATTAGAGGTAATGTATTCGATGTGACTTAACTTGGTGTAATGCCAGAACACTCGTTCATGGCGACCCAATAACTTTCTCACAATCGAGGCATTTATCCTCGAGTACACTAACCTCAGAAGTTAACTACGCTGAATCATCCACTCCTTCAAGGATACTGTACCAATTAGCGCTAAATGAAAGTTATACTCCGTCATGTATTAACCAGTCCAAAATCCGACCCTCAGCGTGTCTTGCTAGAATAGCATGCACTCGAGGTAGCTTAACGTGAAGCTTTTGCGAGATTACTTTTCAAGTGAAATTAATTATTAAGATTCGAGAAAGTATGGAAACTGCAAAGTGAGGGAATAATGTTCGAAAAAGACTTCCGGAGAAGGTGAAGTGCAGTGCATCAGCGCAGAAACGAATTCTTTTAAAAGCTTTAACTAAGTCTTAGTACGAAAGAAACTTCCGGAAAGTCCTTTCTTTTACTAAATCTTATTTCCATCGCAAAGAAAGTCTAACTCCCGTTTTTACTTATATTTAAAACTCATTACTTTTAACCGTTTTCGACAAAATTTTGACCTGATAATTTAAGAACCACTTCAAACCAATTTATAAAATTAGACCTTACATAATACATTTCATTGTCTAGTTTAAAATTATCTTCGTTCTATAAATTACCGTTTCCACCTAACTTTTGTTTGATACCACATCTTGATGAATGAAATATTTTACATTCGTCCTTCGGAACAGAATATAGAAAAAATGTACCTTCATTTACTTTTATCTCAGTATTGTTGATGGCTGTGATAATTTCAAAGCTACTGAGGTATGAATGAAGCTGAATAATGACATTTTAATAAAGGTTTCTGCTTATGGAATGGAAAGAAAATTGTTACTCGTAGAGTGACTGTCTTTCAGCTTATAACATTCTGTCTCAATAAGGAAGGCAAGGGCAAACTACCTCACTATCTTGCCTGGTAAGCCTCATTTCCCTTTCATAGCTATTCGTAGCTAATAGGATGAGGTCCCAACCGGCCTTCGACCTTAGTACTTTACAGAGAGTCCTAAATTTTAATATAACGGATTCAATTTGAATTTAATAAACATCTCAAGATAACAAACTCAGGTGATACATTTACCCTTTACGCTATCACATCATCAGTGCAGGTATACGAACGTAACCATCAGTCAATTTTATCAGTGACCTGAAAGACTTTAATAAAACAGTCAAGGAATCATATCACAGCATTTGCCATGGAAAATCTAGCATTGAAGAAGATAGATGAGAAATAATAAATAACGACAGGAAAGAAAATTTATTTGAAAGAACAGCGTTTCAAAGCTCAAGATTCATGTCGTAAATGAAGAAGGAATGAAAAAAAATTAGCTAGTATGGAAATAAACGATTATATGAACCATAGCCACTTCCTAGACCCTCTTCGCCAAACTCAGCTCGGTAGCGAAAGAAGGCAAATTCGAACCTAACACCCACCATCAAACGTGTGGACAGCTAGCTCCGCAGGGGTTGGGCCTACCTGTCCTATGCAGATGAAAATCGTGACAACTCCGTCATTCTATCACGAAACACCTCGGATTGGATGTGTCAGAGAAAAACGCAATGCAGAATCTAACATTCCTTTATTTTCTTAGTGACTGGCAAACCTTAGAGAATAAGCACAGTGTAAAATGACTTAAAAATGCGTATTTTCAAAATATTTTTATATTCCTGCTTTACAAAAGAAGCCCACGGAAGAAATTAATCACCATATTATCACCTTACTGGAAATAAGAAAGCCAGAAAGCCGATGAGGCCATGAAACGAAATACAAACCGCTAAATGGTAATTTAATTGCCAAGAGCATTCAGCTGTCTTGCCCTAAATTTTAACTCTTGCAGAAAGGATGGAATCTTAGCCTACTCGTTGCACTGTCATTGCAATTCAACTAACCACCTTTCATTTGTAAAAATACTTTCCACGCCTATACTATTTTATAAATTTGTCCTAGATATTATATTATATTAACTTTTTAATTAAGGAGATAAGCGTTCTATATAATCCTTATTAATTAGCAAAATAAAGAATTAATCTCTCAAGATTATGACTACGAATGACGCTATATTATGGCCTTTGAATTACGTCTTACTTTATATATCTGGTTTTACCTCAGCTCAGGCAGTTGCGGTTAAATAGCGCGGTGTCGAAGAAACGGATTGAGTCATGCTTACGTCACTGGTAATAGGATTTATTTAATTGGATACCGCAACGAACAATCCGCAGCTTAAATATTTATTAATCGCTTTATTCACTTTTCAGAGGACCTTATTCAAACTAAAAGATATTTTCCTGGCGGTACTCCGTGCGTAACATTTTCACCTAGCGCCTTCACTAACCGATGGCTAGATGGCCATCATCAGGTAATGTATATGTCATCATATAATGTACCTGATGATGGCCAGATTAGGCTGAAACCGGTAGTGAAAATAAACCAAGCTGTGGAACTTACAAAGTTTTATTTTACTTCACTGACATTTCTTTGCTGTTTACGTGTAAATACGCGACATACACCCTCCAAGAAATTTTAAGCCAAATTCGATTTTACACGCACAGACCAAAACAACTTCGCAAGATGAACATTTCGTTAGCAAGATTACTCGTTGAACCAGAACTCGATTTATTAATTACTTTCAACTCTGGTGTAATTAACCTAGCTGTCTAGGCACCAATAAAACAATCTACTACTTATTTTCAACTTTTATCCGTGTATATTATTGTTAAAGAAAGCTAAAGTTTCCAAATAAATCGCTTTCTGACTTTTTCCCAAGTTAAAAGGCAACCCTCGTAAGCTTTTATAACACTATACGCTTTTGCCCGAATTTCACATTCCCTCCCTATACGAATTTCACATTCCCTCCCTTTCTCATAATTTTCAAGCATAACTCTCGCGGAAAGTATTATCTTTCCAGGACGTGTCCAAAGAATAGGTCTGAAGATAGGGGTTTCCGGGGAAACGAAGTAAATAATCACTTCCTGGAAATCATTAGTTTTCATCAACCGAAAGAGCGCCTTATAAATTAGTTAAGTAGAAAGGGATTTTTCAATCCTTCATCGTTACAAAGTTTCCAGCTTCTTCGGGGAATAAAGACTCAGAAAAAAGTCCCGTCTCGATTCTCGTCCACGGTTTCGCGACGGTAACTTCTATTTTCAAGGCAAAGTTCGGATTCCTGGTAACGACCAAAAACGAATAAGCGTCGTGTGGTACCAGGTTGTTATCTTTACGCCCCTTCGCACCATTATCGCGACTCAGGAAACCGACAAATCACCTTCCGCAAAGGAAAAACAACCAAAACTCCCTCGAACAAAAAAGCGCCCGAAGATCCGTATTGCATGAGTCTTATATATTGCATCTTTCGAAGGATACATGCCACACATAGGATAATATGACTTCAAAAGTTTGATACATACCGCTTTGTTCCTTTATCTACTTTAGTGGCTACCTTTGAAAAAAAAAACTTTGATTTCAAAATTAATTTGAGGGATAGCTATGAGAGACAAAAGAAATCTCTTTCTTAGCTTCAGAAATTATTTATTTTGAATTGCGGCGTATATCAAATTATTTTAGGGACTACTTTGGTTGATTTCCACCAAATTTTACCTAAGTACAACAAGAGAGCATGAGAGTCACTAAAAGAAAGAAGGTTGACGACTCATAAACATAAAAAATAAACTATAAAAAAGAATAAGTCAGAACGAACTGACCAGGGGTTCATAAAGTTATGCAATATGAGCACCACCGATTTGTAAGGAGAAATATATCTAGTCTTCTGATGCGTTTAATACACCATGACACTTATTATAGAGCCTCGTAAAAGGTGTACAAACATATAAGGTCTGAACTGGTTGGCGTACTAACACGCTAGCACTCCAACCTCAAGGTCCCAGGTTCGAATCTCGGCGAGTCAGATTTTTCCGGTTAGGGAATAGTCGTGCGTGTTCCTCCTTCGTTATTGTTAATTAATTATCAAAAAGGATGTAATTGGGATTAGCTTCCTGTTTCCATTATTGAAGTTATTATTGTTATTACTATTATCATTATCATCATTATCGCCATCACCGCAAGTGCATTTTTTTTCATTGCTTCTTGTATCGAAAATGTGTTGACTATATTGTATTGGATATAATGTAACATATTATATTGTATTGGAAATCGTAAAAAGTAAAAAACACTCCAAAAACCATCACGGAAAACAATCACTACTTATATACGTACATTTTGCTCTACTCTTTCTTTTACTTTTTGCTATTACATTCATACGACTCCTATACCACTCTTTCATGTATTGGATACTGTATTGTATTTGGTTGCATTTTATTAAGTTATATGGAATTGTTTTTCTTTATACCTTATCGTATTATACTATAAGATTCTGTTATTCACGTACCAATTAATCCTTTTTCAAGAACCATCGATGGAAAGCGTACCACGGGCTGAGAACTCCTAGAATAGACCCTCTATTTTGACGTTACTAGGCCCGAGTGGGCCTCACTTCCCACGCTCCGTTTTCTGCATTATCATATAACTAAGGTAAACAAAAGCAACCCGAGGCATGGGTTTGTTGTGAGAAACAATGTGGCCACCTGAAGGTCGAAAAATAAAAACCCACGTCGAAAGAACTCTCCCTCTTGAAGGGTCGAATGAAACTCTCGGAAACAAAGTAATACAAATACGTCATTAAACAAACGTGGTTGCTCCATGAAAAGAAGCAGAAATTGGTTATTTTTCGTACTTCCTCTCTAGAGGGAGATATGCTGAAGAGATTACAATGAGAAAAAAACGAGATAGGGTTTGATGATAATCGTAAAAAAACGTCTTTATTTGGGGAGCTTTAAACAAATTAGCCTTTCTTATAATAATAATATAATAATAAAGGACTTTATTCATGGCGAGATTGAGACTAACAAGTCTCTTCTTACATCTAACCCTTTGTCATATGAGACAGGAAAAGAGAGAGATAGCTTGAAAAAGTACAATGAAGAAAACTACTTTGTGGATTAAAAAACCTAAGCCAAGAGCTCAGGGAAAAATCTCCACTGCAGGAAAACACCCTCAAGAAGGAGGGTGTGAAAAACCTGCGAAACCTACAGATAGAAAACTAAACTTGATGATGAAAGTAGATTAATAGATTTATAAAAGACATGAAGACAAATCAATAGAAATAAACAAAAAAGAACGAATAACAAAATAGAGTTATAAAAGAAATGAAGACAAATCAATTGAAGTAAACAAAAAAGAACGAATAACAACACATTAACATAAAAAACCTGTATCTTACAAAAATTATCAAATTTGGAAGTGATTAGAAAAAAACATAATTTCGCTTAGTAAAAAGCTTTCTTATACCCACCCTTCGTCTTTGAGGATTCAGGAAGAAAGAACTCTACAAGAGATAGATATTTTCAGAAATAGATCGCTTAAGGAAGTGAAACACGACTAAAAAGATTGCCTTTGGAAATAAGAAAACTTCGGTCTACTCTTCGAAAAAAATACACGACATTTTGATGAGGGAAACTAATCAATATCAGGAAAAGATTAGTAAAATGCATTCTGGATTACACTTGTATTTCCGAACGGATATTAGAATTTGAGCATGAGAAGTGAAAACATATACCTATATAAATGAAGAAGATATGATTTAGAGATTCAAGCTCGGTGCACACTGGAGAAGAATAGCTAGCTAAGAAAAGTTACATCTAAAATTTGGATATTTTAAAAGAAGGGTATTGATGAAGATAAACTCGGCTTCGTTGAGAGAATAGTCGGTCCAAGGGAAGAAAAAGTTCGCGAGCGATGTTAATTTGCGTTAGGCCTCACCTTGAGTTTGAGTGTAGTGTATGGGACACTATCGACAAGTGTTGCATCCGGAAATTAGATAAGGTGCCACGAAAGACGATACGTTTTGTCAAGAATTGTTACAATAAATCAGCGAGCGTTACTCAAATGCTTCAGGGCGCAAGATGAGAATCTTTAGAAGTTAAAAGATTTAAACAAAGGATTGATTTCATGGATAAATTTAGAGAAAGCACGTTCAGAGATGATGTAGCCAATTTAATGCGTCCGCCATGTTACATAGGCCATTCTGATACTGCGAGAAAGATCAGGGAAATGGATGCTAGAACGAATCGATTCAAGAATTTTTTAACGATAGGCTAAGGTAATCGATTACGGAGGTAGAGTCATGGTGCATGCACCACTTGTCACACGCCGAAAGGCAGCTTGCAGGGTACTTAAATATATTCATAGAAAGTCATTGAGGCAGGGAAACTAGGTCGGTAATACGTTTGGAATGAATGGGTTGATCGTGAAGTTCATTGAAGAAAGAAGGACGGGGAAAGAAAAAAGAGAAGGTAAACAAAATAGCATGATGGATAATAACAAGATAAGTGTTAAATATCAGTGTGATGGAAATGTGTATTTTATGAATAAGAGCCTACCTTTAGATAAAAGACTTACGATAATGAAATCAATTAGCACAATCACTATCATCAAGGAAAGGAACGTAGGTAACTGTGGTAGCTCGCTTGCTTCTCTAAATTACATATTCTGCACATAAGAACAACAATTCCTTATTAATTTCACAACAGTACCTCTAGTTTGACCTAATGAAATCCGACTTTCAATCATCATTCTTGATACAACGTATCCCTTAGGAACGCACCTGTTAAACCGCAGCTGGCATAAATCTGATCCAATCGCTCCATAAATCGACATTTTGTCAAGCCTTTTGGTAAATGATAAATCATTACCTTTATAAGCGAAGCACGATCGACGAACCTGTTCCTCCACAAAAACAATAAATGATCTTTTAATGCGTTGAAACGTCGAAGAATGCGAAACATTCTCAGTCACATAAAAAAGAATGTATGGGATCAGGACGTGAACACCAGAAGAAATCTCGCTGGGAAACTGGAGGGAAATAAATATTTGAGGAATGAGGGAGTGGAAGGGAATCGGAGCAACGTCCCGCGAAGGGAAAAAAATACTACAGTCAGGGGGATCGTGATGTGTTTGTTGATTCCGGAAGGAGTTCACCGGTAAGGAAAAGGGGGTAGAGAAAGGGAGGAGTGGCTGAGATCAGCGAAGGAAAGAAAGAAAAACCAGAAGTCTCGGACACATGAGGTCGATAAGCTACAAATTGGACATCGCACCGGTAGCCCAAAATGTCTTCTATTGTACCGCAATGGCTACCCTTATTACTCTCGGATTTTTGTACTATCAAATACGTGGATACTGGAATTTTTGAGCAAATACTTCCCCAATTTCTCCTTCAAAATATGTTGAATATCATTTGCATCCCCCACTTATTATAGTGTATTTATTACCTCTATTTTTCGCGGGTTTTTTTCGCCCCCTTTTTATGTGCGTGTTTTCTTGCAGCATGGGTTTCACTTATTACTCTCGGATTTTTGTACTATCAAATACGTGGATACTGGAATTTTTGAGCAAATACTTCCCCAATTTCTCCTTCAAAATATGTTGAATATCATTTGCATCCCCCACTTATTATAGTGTATTTATTACCTCTATTTTTCGCGGGTTTTTTTCGCCCCCTTTTTATGTGCGTGTTTTCTTGCAGCATGGGTTTTTTCCACTAACTTTGAGTTGAGGATTTTTTTCCTCAGAAACCAAATCTTTGCGTTATTATATCTATCTATAACTGGTTGTATGTATTTGTTTTTATTTATCGATTAGACTTCCTATTAGTCTGTATCTAGTGTTTGTAACAATAATCTTCTACCTATATTTATCGGTTTATTTGGATGTACTGATTTACTTATCTAAATTAAATTTAATTAGAGTGAATTGTTTTTTTGTTATTAGCGTAGGTAATATTGTTACCAATAAGAGTCCAGAGGTTAGGTGTAAGAGAGGCCATTTTGACCGAACCTAACTTTAAGAAGAAAATAATAATATTATAATAAAATAATAATATAATAATATGATAAAATNAGTGGACTCCTTTCTTATCGATTTTTAAGGCTTTTCGAATAAAGGAAACAAATTATATCTACTTGAAACAAGTCTGACGGGACCGGGAATCGAACCAGGATCTCCCAATTGCCCGTCGGGTGCTCTGTCCGTTGAGCTATCCCGGCAGAACATTTCCCCAAGCCATTCAAGTCCATTCTTCCTTGGGATTTTTCCTGGGTGCGCACCATCTTGCGCAAAATCACCCTTGCCCTTTTTCCTGTATATCTACCTAATCTCAAAAAATACCTGTACGATAGCTGAAACTTACAAAATACAACAACTCAGATGTTATACCAAGGCTTAACCTGCCACCCTCGGGCTCTTTACTCAATTCCAAGAGGCCCTGAAGCAAATTCTCTCCCGAAAATTTCATTTAGCTTTCCAACCTAAAGCATGATTTCAGAAGAGGGAGAAAGCTATTTGGCTATCTATCCTAAACTATGAAGTACAATCAATTTCAGAGTTAATATGGCTAAAAATAAAACTAAATTTAAAGACCACTTTAGCCTTAAAAAGATAGCGTAAAACAATATCTGCGTTCAGCGAAATTTTAGTAAGAGACATAATATATGGAAAATACAATAATATATGGAATAAATAATAAATGAAAAACTTTAAATACACCTGTGGTACACAATAGCTAAATAACAGTTATCAATCGATACCATAGCTTCTATAATATTACTTCTATAATACATACTGTTTTTGACGTAATAATTTGATTAAATTATAAAAAGAGAACAATTATTCGTCAACTCGAAATCTAGATGACGATGCCAAACATGTAAGTTTCTTCTCTTCACTGAACTACTTCTTCAATGAATGTTTTAAATAGAGCGCGCCAGTTTTAAGTTCGCTGTGAATCGATATGACTCATTATGCTCCAGAAAACTCAAGACAGAGAAGCTTTCGCTTAACTATCCGCATATATGAAAGTGGTCGTCAAATTGCTGTTCCATTCTGAAGTTCAACGTTTTTTAACGACAAATGTCAAAGTTTTAAGGCACAATTATTTCATCAAATCGTAATACTATCTAAAATCATTTCATTCTGAAAAACTCAATCACTCATCAAAGTACGGGAAATATAAAACATTGATTTTTGACGTCTTCGGTTTGAAGAATTTCCTATTCTTATGAAATATACACATACCTTCCATCTAAAGTAAATTAATGATGGAAAATTTCTTAGTTGCCTTTAAAGTACTTGTTTTACAAGCCAAAATTTAAGTCAGAAACAAACAAACATAAATAATGCTTTTGAGATACGCATAGCTTATTCGCATTAACCTGGCTAATGATAACTCGCTAGAGGGAAAATAAGTGGAGGAGGAAAAGAATATTTGAGGGGTGATCCCTCTCGGTAAGCGCTGCCTTCCCTATTTTCTGAGATGGACTAGGCCCACTTGCACAGTAGGCTACTGAATGTCGACCAATTAACGCTTATGAGAAATACATTTCTATGACTACCTTTGAGCAGCACCATAGCAATGAAGTTGCTTAAAAAATTCTGATTCCCTATCTTTATCTCAATGTATAACTACAAAATTGATAAGGTTGAGTTAAAATTTGAATCAACAATTCCCTTTACCCGGTAAATAATTGTATCATTCTCATGGACATAATTCTTTTGCTATTCGAATTACTCATGGGACATAGTGAACATCTTTAGAGAATAGTTGCGTAAAAATGAATTCCCAATGTTTCATGTTCGAATGCCAGGATATGTTACAAACATCGATGAAACACTCGCAAAAATTAAAAGTGACGTAAAGAAACCTACCACTGCCACTCAAATTAAACGTGCATGTGAGAGAATATATATATGGAGTACATTTAATTAATTTGGAGTCGTGACATTTAGCGATTTCTCCCTTAAAAGTTAGAGCGTGAATGCCTGTGTGCGGATGCCTTCATGTGTGCTCGTGAATCCCTGTGATGCGAATGAAATTCCGTCAGCCTATTCGCGAAATGAAATATACAAGGAACGTGCGCTGATGACATTTCACTTGAGACATTTCGCTGCTCACATTCAACTGTTGAAAAGCGCTCGGGACATTAAAACGTGTCAAAATCAATGTGAAGAGGAGTGACATTTTATCGCGGAGCTTTTCAAGAACTCTGCATGATATTTAAGCAAGATAAGTTAAAACTCATTGCCGAATGTGTTGACTTTAGAAACTCGGGAAAAACAATTTTAACGAGCAGAGGGAATATTTTTCACTGAGTAATAACTAATATGAATTATAGACGTGTATTTTTACAAAGACGAGGGCATTCAAAAATCTGCCCAATCTTTTTATGTTCTACAGAAGAGTATGTCTATGTCTATGTCTATGTGTATACCCTGCTAGCCACCTTTCGGCGTGTGGCAGGGGGTGCATGCACCAAGACTCTATTTACCTAGTCGATTACTTTCGCGTATCGTTCGCGGAAAAAACGAATTCTTGAATCGGTTCGTTTTCGCATCTATTTCTCTTATTTTCCTCGCTGTATCGGAGCGGCCTATATAG
>KZ308611.1:882453-900458 GCA_000376725.2 Ladona fulva
TTTAATACCATTCAACCTGGCAATCCTTACCCGTTTTGAAAAGACTAGCATTGATCGCTATAAAAAATTTAACGATTAACAACCAAATCTCAGACCATGAAGAGAAGTAATTACCTCTCAGTATTAATTTCAAATACTAACAAATTAACGCAACAGAGCTTATTAATATGGAAGAGCATACAAAGCCAAATACAATATCAAATATTTACTTGTTAGGGATATTAAATTACAGCGTCTAATTCTCAAATTAAAATTTATTTTTAATGGGTCAAACATTGCGGTCCATTACATTAATATTGAAAAGTTTAAACTGAAAAAAAACGAAGACGCTTTCATTAAATAGTTAACTAAATAAAAACGATAAAGGAAAGAAACTGTTGATGACGTTAGGTTAGATCCAAATGAGCCTCTGTTTCATCTAACTATATTTGTTAATAGTAATTACACTTAATATACATATTTATCATAATCCAGGAAATAAATGCCTTTGGAAATTAAATAGAAATCCAAATAGGATTTTCCTGCTTTTACTACGGCATCATCTGCTACAACACGTTGAAAACCACCGAAATGACCACTCTAAATCCAACAAGTGGCACTCACTAATTGCAATCTGGAAAATTTTAAGTTTGGATTACAAAATTTTTGGTCCAATTAAAAAGTCACGACGTCGGATTTTAACTCCGTGGATGGAAATTAAATATTTTAAAACCCTTTTCGGGTAAGCTAGGAGCCAAAAAGTTTGCGATCCGCCACAGCTGGAATTAATGCGACGAAGCAACCGTACGGAGAAAAAAATTTCATCTCGGACAACGTTTTAAAAATTCGTATGAAAGAGGGTCTCAGACCTCTCTTACCAACCCACTCCAATGTGGACGGCGGAGGTACTTTTTCATCCGCAGCATAACCTGTAACCACCCTGAGCAACAAGTGAGGGCTACTTGGAGCTCTGTGGTAAATTTATGCCAAGAGTACCTTCGATATCAAAACGATAGTTGGCTTTATAGCGACTAAATTATCCCTGGAATTTGTTCATGAACATACTTACGCGATAATATCATATAAAGATATAATCGCGGATTAGCATATTTTAACGGAGGCTAAAATTGTAGCAATTATAACGAAAGCTATGAGTGGAGATTATTAAATACTTACAGTTGACCCTACTCCGCTAGAAATAGAGGTTAAATGGTCAAATGTTTAACCCCGTATCATATTTTAAATTTTACGCATGAAATGACATATACCATCTTAAGCTTAGAGATGACATAGAGGAAGAATTTCCTCAGAAAAATATTTCTAATTTTAATATGTCACGATGTTAAAGGTTAAATATTTAAAATCTAAACAATAATATATAGTCTATAAAATCCGCAAAGGATGAATAGATATGAGAAACCGTTACTTCACTTTAAACCCTAGCTTCAACAATTTATGAAGAGAGAACGCATTTATTGCTGCTTGGTTATACTTTCGTTATTGCTCTTGGCAGCTCAAATATCCTTTATGTCATCATTCGACTGAATTGAAGCAGCATTTTTAGAACTCGTTTCAATTAAACTCGATCAGTGTAGTTTTTCTTTGATACTTTAAAAGATCTCAATATTCTATAATTCAGTAAATAACAGAAATTTAACTAATGTTTATAGTTTTATTATTCATCTGAGCAGTAGCTAAGTTGACGAGTTTGTGAATAGTTTTCATTTAAAAGAATGGAACGTGGGACATTAAAAATGAATAAAAGTCTTGCAAAACGTTCTAAGAAGTTAATTAATGTTCACCGATAAGCCTCTTACCTCAATAATTAGCTTTTGCAAACCATCTCGCGTGAAAAGCATTAAATTTCAATATAACTATAAAGCTAATGACTAGAAGTCTCGATAAAGGAATCAGGAAAAGATTCTTGGTGTAAAGAGTTTTCTGTATAGCTGTGAAATGTGGAGTTTACGAAAGGAAGATCTCAAAAGATTAGAGATAGGCCTCCGAGATGTGGGTGTGGCGTAGAATGGAAAAAGTAATCTGCGTCGATTGAAAAACAAACACGGAGGTACTAGAGATGGTCGGGAAGGAGTGTTTTAATTGAAGTAAATAAACCTCGACAGAGGAAATGGGTGGGTCAAATAAGAAAAAGATAGTATTCCTTTTCCATGAGAGGAAAAGGATTGCTGAAGAATGAAATTGAGGGTAGAATACAAGGGGAAAAGCAGAGAGGAAGACAAAGACAAAAGTTGTTCGGCATAAAAAGTGCGGTAAGTTACCAGGAAGAGAAAGAAATGGCGTTGAGCAAGGTATACTACGGCACATGAACCTACCGAAAGGCAGAACACTTATAATAACTACAAAGCTCATCAATCCTAACGTTACAAGTTATTTAGCCGCGTAAAATATAGCGACACCACGTGGGCAAACAAAATATTCTGACGTCATTCAAAGCCTTGGAGTTCAGCTGGAATATCCTGTCTAGATACGCGCAACTTTCCTTCCTTAACTCACATCTGCGGTTACTCTTGATAAGAAAACAATGCGATTATTTCCTTTGCGATGGAAACAAAGAGCCGTAGCGCTGGGCGACAGAACTCGGTCGTACACCGCGATTAAAAGATTCCAAACACAAAGAAGTTCGGTAGAGAATGCAGAGAAAAACGGGAAGGTGTGAGTTCAACAATCGCTTCCGCGTTTTTGATATAATCCACTCTCAAATTGAAACCCAAGCAGGCTAATTAGAGGATCCCATATTTCTTGCGACATAATAGCCTTAGATTGCCTCTCAAACCCCGAGGACACCTTACCATTACCCGCATAGGGGCTGCCAATCTCTTCATCTTCCCCGACGAAGGTAATGTAATTTGTCGACGGGAGTTAAGTGGAACGACTTCGGAAAGTCGCGACCGCCTCTATGGCTGGTCCCGATTATAACCCTCCGTCTTCTTCGATGATATTACTGTCGCCGAATGCCGAGAAATCTTAAAAGGTTGTTGTAATCCTATTACTTCAAAAACCTTAACTACCTTCACACCATCAGGAAAACGAGGTTATTACTACTGATTATTTGATGAGACGAATTCAAAATTTTATTTTTTCCTTTGAAGTACTCACTGATGTTTAGTAAATAAGAGTCACAAGCATCGGGAATCGGGCTTCAAAGTATCTTTTATATTTTGCCTATCGCATGAGTTAGGTACAGCTTAAAATTTCGGTAAAGTGTTTTTCTGGTGTAAACGTTAAGTATTGGTGTTAGTAATATAGGGCGACATTACAGAAATACGGCGAAAACATTTTACTATATAACCAATGTAAACTAGTAAACTCTTCGCAAACCGATTGTATTAGATACAAAATATTTTGCTTATCATTCCGATAAAACAAAACTCAAAGTAAAGAGCTAAATAAAAGACAATGTAGTGAATAATAAAAGTAATTGGAATAATTACGTTGATTCTCGCTAAAAACTCAGATATTTTCCATTTTGTTCATTTAAACACATTAACATTAAATAATGAGCCATTCTTTTGATTTATGAAAAAGTGATATTCTGCTTTAGACTCAGTATGCACTGTGAACAGTTAGATTGCGATTCGCAAGCCTCATCTTTAGTTTAATTCTAATTGTCCTTATTTCTTCATTTTCTTGGATGCGGCTCCGTTTTAGTAACACAAATACCCACTAATTCCATAATTATTCTTCAATATATCGGTGGAAATAGTCAATATAGTATGGTTAATTCCTTTAAATATTCAAAGCGGAAAAGCTTCTATAGAACGTTTATGTGCTATTAAAGGTTTACAAAAAATCCGTAAAGGTAAAATCTTGAAATAAGTTACCCGAAACTACCCCTTTGTCTCCAAACACGAGTTCCACCTGCCAACGTACGGGTTACAGAGTGTTTTTAAGCCTCTAATTCATTAATAGCAGTGTTCCAATTGTCTTACCTCTTAGTTTATGCGTTACCGACCTTTTTAAAGTCATAAGTGTGCCGTATCTAAAATATTCTTATGGTATGCAATTTTATAATACATTAAGTAATTGTTTAGGATGTCAGTTAAATATCATAAGCATAAGGTTAGCATGTAATAAAACTAACTCTCTGGGACGACAATCGACAAAGTCGGTAACACTAACAACTTAATTTACCTTTCTTCATCGCAATATTCTCTTTAAAGCAATAAAAGTGAAAGAAACCTTGAAACAAAGTAGGTAGATTCTTTTAATCCAAACAAAAGCTACAGTTTCCGTAGAAACCTCGCGGATAGGGAAAAGGTATTTCCCGTCTCAAAACAGGTTATTATGAGCTACTTTAAACATTAGCTCACGTTCTCCAGTGAATTGAAGTACTCGAACAATAACTCTATTCGAAACCTGTTGCAGGTAATTTCATTTTCAACCCGAGGATTTTCATGCCTTTAATACCTTTAACAAGAACTTTTATAAGCTTAAGTTATTAAAAACTGAAATGAAATTGAAATAGCAAGGATGAAAATTAAACGCTTCATGGAAACTAGTTTTACTTTGCCTGCAACGTGATACTATAATTTTATATATAGATGATGAGGGATGTGTCTGAAAATAATACAATCTTTTCCTTTACGCATTTCAGTTGTTCATGTTCAAAAGAAAAGTTTTTACAGAAATTCTCCAGCATTGGATGCCAACTAGAATAAATGTTTCGCAAACCTCTGGAAAGATCTCTGGGCTATTTTTGGAACAACCGACTTCGGAGGAAGATACGGGTAGGAATACATGATATCGGTTAGGAAGACAAGTAGACACAGAAATTTTCATTCTAATTTACCGAGAAAAGAAGACTACACAATTTCTGTCTTCGGCATTTTCTGCGTAATTGAGACAAATATGTTTCGATTTTCAGAGTTTCTGTGCTGAATAATCTGAGTAATTATTATCTAAAAGAGGCTCACGGATAGCCAAGTGGGCGATGCTTTCCACTCTGATGAAAACGATCCCGGGTACGAGCCCCGGTGGGAGCCAATATGTGCGAAATGACATCAGTTGTCGAAGCACTTTTAACAATACTACTACCATTATTTTCAATATGTGCCCATAAGGATTAGAAATATAAAGAAAAACCATACAAATCATGTTTCGAAGCTAAATATTCGATATTTAAAACACTCTTTACTCATTTGACGCTTGTGACGCCAATAAAATCAGCTGTTTCTAATGTAGCCAACATATCCACGGGTTCTTTCCATCAAGCAGTAATTGCATCATAACAATTACATATTAACATGGAATCATAATCAGGATATCTCCGAGATACAATTGGCATTTTTAGCCGTTTTCCTTACAATCTTTAACGCGAAATAGACTTCAAAAAGAACTTTTTACCATATGAGTTCAATAAAATTATCGTCTTCTGTAGGTGAATTAATTATTTAAACTTATTTCAGCTCTCAATATAAGGGATCTCAAAACAATGAAGAATAGTGATCGATTTATAAGATTACATTTATATATTATCACATTATAAGATTACATTTATGTATAAGATTATATTTATATTTATCGTATTGTATTTTGCGGCACACATATCTAGGAGAAGTACATCAAAAGGTTATTAACTTTTCTTTGCGTTGCCGTCAATTCTTTGATTACTTTTCATTTTTTAATATTTATATTGATTTGATTACATTAATATTTTTCCTCCTAAAGAAAATCTTGGTCTTTCATGACTTAGCTATCTCCTTGATGAAACAAAAGGTCTTTAGCAGTAGCTCATAATGGTCCAATGTCACTTTTCTGTTATAGTCAACGACTTCTGTTCTATATATCGGTGGTATCTTAAGTTATAACGCTCCACATTGATGTAAAGACGGCAGCACGTGTAGTTCGTGATGTTTTATAAAGAAACGACCCAAAACTCCCACCAAAGTATGAAATTATATTTTGCAGGATTGTGTAAAGTAGAGTGGGGTTTTCATTACATATTACAGCCCTCATATGCTGCCTTGTCTATTATTTTCACTAATAATTTATAGGCTAATATACAGCATAAATAGATCATTTAAATTAGATCATTAGGAATCATTCTTTGAAATTTACATATTGCTGATCATTCTGCAGAGTTAAGCTCGGTTCTTTGTCGTTAAAACGCTCAGTAACACCGACGGTAAGTATAACAAAACATATGAATTCATCATCAATAGATCATTAAAGCAGCCGTCAGTAGATAGCGCAGCTGTCACGGTAACAGCCTCATAAAACTTCGAAATTCTTTCTTAGTAAATGTTTCAATAAAAAGTGTAACCTATAAATCACTACAATATATCAGTTGGTATTCCTTTTTCTTACAATGATATAGGCTGCTGGCTATCGTATAAGAAGACGGCGAGGTTTTTTAGCGCATTTTTATAATGGAAAAGGTATGAAAAACGATTTTAAAGTTCGCTAAAATTAAATTTCAATGTTAATTCGATTAAATGTCAGCGTTTCTGTCTACTAAACAGCTATAACTAAACCCTATCTCATTAAAATATATTTTAAAGGAACTTCCGAAGTAATTTTTCACACCTTTTTCATTACCTCTTTTCTATTATTAAACAGTATCGGGATAGCGGGTTAAACCCCATTGTTACGACACGTTGGACGGAAGTTGGATAAAAAAATCATCCGAGTCGAGACCAGAGCTACATAAAACAACCTAGGAATATTTCCAGTTTCTCTTACATCGGAAACAGCGTGATCGAGCCTCGGATTTACATCACTTGAGCAGAGCTTGTCGACAGGCGCCCGCTTCGACGTCAAAGTTGACGAGGGTTCCTCAATTTATCCCTTCGAAAAAAAATTCTGCAACAGAATCCGAGTCGAGTCTTTAGCGAAAAATATCTCAGTGAGGATTTGCCCGCGACAACCCCGTACTCCGATCCTTTCTCCATTTTTGAAGTTTGAATTTGTCCCGCGCAACGATTCCACTTTCACTGGCTTCGCAGAGTGATATAGACAGCAAAGGCTTTTCTATCGCACGTGACAAGAATCCCTCCATCTCCTTGGGCGGGCCATCGGAGATTCATCTCATGTACAAAGTTTGCAAGGAAAGGAAGTAATGGAGGGGCGATTCCCGTCCCAAATTAGCGAAAACAATCAGCTCTCTCTATGGGTCTAATTCGTGAGGAGCTCTGATTGCTCACGTGTGCACGAACCTCGTAGAGTTGAAAGCAATTTACTTTACTGGAGAGAGCTCTTCTCCGTGAGTGATTTATGTTGCGATGGCGTGGGAAGAGTAGCTGAGGGCGAAAGTGTGAATGAAAAAATGGCTGACTTTGAAGTAACGAGGGTTATTCTCAGAAATAATCATTTCGCTAGGATACAACTCCGAAATTCTCCTCCTTCAATTTAGGAAGAATGGGAAAGTCGTGCCAAGATTTCCGATTGCTGCACCCTCGAGGAAAAATACGCATGAAATGCGTATTAAAAATCACTGCAGAAACGAAACAGAAACTGGAAATTTTTATGAATCAAAGGTCATAAAAACTTAACGTAATATCGCACTTGCTGCTCCAGTATCAACAATCAATATCAAATAAATTGGAGTGAGCACTAAGTCAACACTTGTATATAACCAGAACCTCTCAATAAGGAAATTCAAACGCAAATCACTTTCGGAAAAGCTTTCCACACAATCGCACACCTAAATGACATGATACTGGCCACGATAGCGGAGTGGTTATCAAGCTAGTGCCCCAACGAGGTTCCGGGTTCTAGTCCCAGCTAACCAGATGTTACGGAATGGTCATGCTCGTCTATTCGTACGGGTAGCAGAAAATAAATAAATATCGAATTAAAACCTAACATAAATAATCCTTTTTCCTCGTATATTGTCCTCGTTTTCCTACAAAAATATCCCTCATCAGGGAACTCAACCAAAGAATGTTTGTAACATGAAAAATAATATCTATAAACAAACCCTAATAACAAAATTATGTTGACAGCTACAGATATAGTTGATCATTGCTTGATTCATAGATTAACCCCATTCCTCGGCACAAATAAGACTGCCAAGAAAAGAAGTCATTATGTCCCCCTCCATATAGTTTTCTTCCGTAAGAAACTACTAATGCCATGCGGAAAATTGTGGAAGTACCCCCAATAAGATGAAGTATGAATTAATCGCTCGTTTTCATACCATAAACTAATGAATACTTAAATCGGAAATGCTTTCCACTCTCAAATTTCGCGCTTCGTACGGAACTCATGGCAATCACTTTTGCCCTCTACCTCTAGATCTACAAGTATACGCCGGTGACAAGAAACAAAGTGGTTACGAGCTTAGAAAATCGTAAAGAACCTGAAATTCAAACACATACCAGTAATATAATTGATGGATGAAGCCGTTACTAAGTGAACCTCTATAAAATTAATGGTTGAAATATAACAGGCCACAACTGACAGTTGTGGCCAGTTGTAGTACTAGCTACAAGCTTGTAGTTGTAGCTACTGACGGTTGTGGCCTGATTGTGGTTGTGGTTCTGGTTAGCCATAAGTAGCTGAAATCTGTCGCCAATAAAGAAATTTTGTGAAGCTTGAACATAGTTATTTCAACCAGTATAAAATACAACTTTTGTATTTTATACAAAATCGCACGGTTATAAAAATCCATAGAATGAGCAGAAATAATTTATTAATAGATTAGGAGAGTTCGGGGAAACATTAGATTCTGAATGTTTATTTATTAAAAGACGTGACACGTGATGTATGGCAAATCGAGAGTGAAAGAGTGATATACATAATATACTATATATATATATTAACAGCTAGGGAAACGTTAACAATATTTAACTCATCATTATAACTGTGCGTATTTAACGAATAGTAATTAATGATAAATAATCAGTGTAATGAAAACAACGATATATTACTTCTTTAAGGTACCATCCTCGTCACCTTTAATGTATTGTTGTTTAATACCATTCAACCTGGCAATCCTTACCCGTTTTGAAAAGACTAGCATTGATCGCTATAAAAAATTTAACGATTAACAACCAAATCACAGTCTTGATCATAAATTCAAATCCAGAAAATCAGTAAAGTGGTAAACACTGCAAATGAAGGGTTTGTTCTAGCTTGTAGCGAAAGCTGTAATCACTAGTGTACAAAAGCAGAAGCGCGGAATGGGACTCACTTCACCGTAGAATTTGTGATTAATGGACTCGATGCACACAGAACAGGACGTTTCAAAAGCGTATTTTACCCACGTGGCAACAAAATGTGCCGCAGTTCTGAACATTAAATCATACGCCAAATCATAGCTTTTCCTCTCAAGAAACAGCTTCCAAAATGTTCACGATTAGACGAGTTGTTCTATTATGTCATCGTCTTCTGAAGCAGGAGAGGTTATTCAAGGATCGTTTATTAAAAAGTTTCATAAGGAAATTATATGATCGGAAGTTTTTTTTTAAGTTTAAGGAAGCAGGCACTAAAACTGCTACGGAATATACAATTACGGTAGAATATGTGTTTCTGATTGACATTGTGTTAAATTGTTCACTATCATGATTCTTGAGAGAAAAATATTACTTTCAGAACAGGAACTTTTCCGTTTTAGCTAGTTTAAAGATGGGTTTCATAGTTCAGCTACGGATGTTTTTAATTTATAGCACTTTCATCGTCGTTGTCTCACACTATGATAAATGTAAAAGGTGGCCAACGTTTTCGGAATCTAAAATTGCATTTATATATGCAAACCTCCTTTCGGCGTGAGGCAGGGGGTCTAAACACCGAGCGTTCAAGCTACTTCTTCAGCTTATTGTCGTCGGATTTGGAATTTTCAGAGCTATACGCAATTGAATTCCGAACGTGAGCTCTCGTGGATACATTAATTTGGTCGGGAAATACCACCAAGTTCATTTAATTAACTTCCGAGGTCAGACGAGGAAAATTCCATCCGGCGAACTTTCAGATTCCTACCCCATTACTTCTCATTCAGACACTTCAGCAATACGTATGGGTTCTGTGATTACTTCCAAGCGAGGAAGTATTTATTTTTCAGCGCAATATGCCCACCTGATAGTGCAAACCTTACAAAACTGTTTTGTTTAACGTAAATGCTAAATCAGACAATTATCCTCAACCTCGAGAAGAATCATGAAGCAAAATGACGAATGGATTATTACTTTTCAGCGCAATATATCCATCTAATGGAATAAATATACTAAATTCGTTTCATTCTACGTAAATTTTGCATTCAACTTAAATATTATCAGCCAATTAGCCTCAACCTCGAGGAAAATCATGAAGCAAAATTACGAATGGATTACCAATCTAACAATCAAGAAACTTCTTTGGAATTTTCAGGACATCGACCTTTAAACAATTAGAACTTAGGCTCTCTTGGGATCTAGTCGCCGAAAGAGTTCCTCTGAAGGAGATAATGAATTTTTCTTTCGGTTTCGTCCAAGAAAGAGAGCAAAGAACCTGAGAGCGTTACGTTTGTTCTGCCGCCCACGTAGATATGACCAGAATTTTAAATCGAGAAAGGTAATTCACAGCGGTAAACCAGCTCGGAGTTAAGATCAAGCCTCACGCGCGTCCAACCTGGCTCTCCTCACTCCTAAAAATGCCAAATTTACGAAAAATAAGGCTCCTTGGGGATGACATAAAAAAGTTCCTTACGCGATGAAGATAAGGAACGACTGCTGCAAAACCAAATTAACCTCATTTTTTATTCATTATTTCTCCGTCGACAAAAAATAGACAAAACTTAATTTTTCATTTACAAACTTATTCGAAGAACATAGCGGTATACTTTAACCATATAACATGAATTTCATGCCATAATAAGAAAATATGCAAGCTGATAGGACAGCATTTAGAAATTATAGCGTGTTATCGTTGCAGTATATTCCTTCAGAAATTGTAACCGATGAAATGTAATTTAATACAAATAAGCGCAAAACCTGTTATATTATGAAAGAAGAAATAAAAAAAGACGTGGTACCGTGTACAAGTCTGTTTTTATTTCTTTTTTCATCGTGAAAAGCTACCACAAAGTCGAGGCCGAAACAGTGGATTTTATCACCTGTTATATTATTTTGAGATTGCAGTCGATAAAATATCTCTTTCGTTCTTATTCTGCACAACCGCAACAGTTCCTTCCGATAATTTTATTAACCACGTATTGAAAACATTACATTCAAAAGTAAGTTTGTAGAGAACAAGAATTTAATCATTAAATACGCCAAAGAAAAAATGTTCCGATTTACATTCTTTTGCCGTGACATATTAGGCTGAAAAACTAAATAATACAGACGTCAAAATTAAAACTTACTATTACTTCTATATCTAATTTATGTATCATATTAATTTTTGATGAACTATGTCAATTTCTATTTGATGTAATGTTTACATTCACATATGTATTATTATTATATGTTATGTATATAATTCATATACTGTCTACGGGAGGTTTTTGGAGGACTTTCTCTCTCGTCTTGGCCAATGCCAGGCAGGCTTCAAATTAACATGTTATACTCCCCTCCAGCGTTGTCACCTGGCCAGATGACCAAATTGCAATGCAAGTTTACATAAATAATAATAAATAAAATTTATATGTGACCGCAGAGCATCGTGGAACGCCACACCAAAATGGTAAAGAAACAAAGTTCCTACGTTCCACAGTAGAAATTTCTACCATGGAACATAAGAAGTTTTTTTTCTTTGCCCCCTTAAGATAGAATTTTTCATCCCTGAAAGTGCTAGCCAAGCTACTGAAATGCGGATTGGGTGTCTCACAGAAGCTCGGTTAATCCTCTTCCTTTCCGCTGTTTTCAGGATCTGGTCCCAACGGAAAAGGACAATCCACCGGAGATACAGCTTTAGAAGCATTTTAAACGTCTATTATCTGAGTTTGCTTAAGGAAATGAAAAAAGCCGCATGTCGAAAGATCACTGAATTAGGTTCGAGAGCTCATAGTTTCCTATTTAATTTAATTATGAAATGTATAAGTGTTTGAAATGTGTTATTCTCTATGGGGTTAAAAGAAGTACAATGCAATATAAAACTTCTTTGTCGGGCGAAATTCGGACTAGAGAGTCCCATCTTCCATTTAAACCTTGTCAAACCATTTAAACCTTGTCAAACCATTTAAACCTTGTCAAACCATTTAAACCTTGTCAAATTTTGGTACAAATTGTAGAGGAAAAAAAACTGCAATTTTTATCAAGGAAAAATGTTTCCACTGCGGGAAAACCAACAAATAAAAATGGGGTGGGAAAACCTACGGAAGTTAAAGAAAAGAATAGTGAAAGTAAGAAAGAGTTAGATTACATTATTCAATTACATAAGAGGTAGCAAAAATTACAAAATTTACCTCTATCTTAATGTAGAACTAATTAATAATCATGGTATTGTTGAGACACAATTAATCTTTTCGACTCAAAATAACAACTACTTAAATAAAAGTCGTTTATTGCAATTTTGTCGTACAAAGTCGACCTCATATTTTCTGAGCCAAAGAATTGCGATACTTTTTCATCATATGATTCCAGCATCTCTTCTACCCCTCGGTATCTTCTTGAATCTGCGATATGCACTGTGCTTCACGGTACACATACGAAGGAATAACGATGCAGGAACATAGTAATCGAAACAATCTCAGTATGCTCTAGGATGCCACGGTTCTTGCCTTCAAAAATTTAAAAAGCACGTCTAGTATGGAAATAGGTTTCCCCGCAGTATCCTATCATGCTTCATGAATTAGTAAGGAGCTGAGGTACGTTAAAGCCAAGTCATATCGTAACTAACAGTACACAAGGGGGTAGTGCGGCTAGCCCCTGGGTAGCCTGTGACTTCCTCGCCGTAGACGTTCCTATTTTAACATATCAAAGTTTGAAAAGCCAAAACCCTCTCCTTATAGGCGCTATATAATCCCAAGCAGTTATTGAAATATTGAATTTCTTACTACTGTATTATTTCTTATACTTGATTTATATCAGAGGAAATTTCTCTTGTTTTAATATATATTTTTAAATATAGAAATTTATCAGCTGAATTCCTTATCTTTGCGTAGAATTTTATCTCTTTTTAGCGGTTTTTTTGCCTCCCTGCGTGAATGTTTTCTGCATTATGGATGACTTTTTTCGATAGACATCTGACGCGCATTCTTTCCCGAGATAAAATTTATTTTATTTATACACGGATGTTCATTTTATAATGACGAGCGAGATTAGAAGGACGAGAGATCCAAGCGAACGTCGGATAAATAAATCATTATCGTAAACGATTAGGTAAAATAACGAGCGATAAAATAATGAATATTAAAAATTTCTTGGGATACAATAGAATGATTAATAATGTCTTAGGCAAATAGGCTGTCAAGAGAAGATAAAAATATACCTGAGTATATAAGCTGGAAAATCTGTCCAAAACAGAAAATAGAAAAGGGAGGAAAAAATAATATTTCTAGATTTAATGGCAGTACCATCGCTCTAATGGGAACCAAAGAGTCGCCATCTTTCAAACAGAATCTGAATTAATTCTCGATTTCCGCTCGAGAAATGGACATGAAAAAAGTTTGACATAACCGGGACACGAACCCACGTC
Source organism: Ladona fulva (assembly GCA_000376725.2). Classification (NCBI taxonomy): domain Eukaryota; kingdom Metazoa; phylum Arthropoda; class Insecta; order Odonata; family Libellulidae; genus Ladona; species Ladona fulva. The sequence goes on from KZ308611.1 coordinate 896,005, forward strand.
TTCTACTTACTCCAGCAATTCACTTATCAATCAAGAACAATATATCCAGACGAACCACTAGTCCTTACCGACGAAGTCTCCCGAACGACAAATGTTCTGCCAAGATAGATCAATGGCTAAAGCTACTCGCCAAAAAAAGGGAAGACCTGAGTTCGATTCACCCTCCTATCAGATGTTTTTCATGTCCGTTTCTTCTAGAAAATATCACATAAGAATACTAATATCAGAGGCATGAGAATTAACTATTACCATAATTTATGCTCTTAAATTAAAAATATATAGCTGAATTTCACCTCAAATATATACTGAAAGTCCTGAAAGCATGATCATTAGACAAAATGGTAACACAGACTGATAAAGCAAATATTTCTCTCGTGAATCTTCCGTGAAAGTTGAGACTCTGAAACCGTTTATGAATTGGTTATTGATAACCGGTCCTTACCAATCTGATCAACTCCAGATCCTTCCTCTACCTTTCCACAGCTACATAAGTACCTTGCAAGCCTTCTGGCGTGTAGAACTGGGTGTTATACTAGTTCTGATTCTAAATAAACGCGGAGCTCTGCGAATTTTCTTCCGGAAATTGAAACTTATCAAGATTCATACAAAACTACCATTTCTCTGGGTTTAATAATCTCTCAACAAACGACGACTGAAAGTCAACGGCGCTTGCGCCAGTCCGCCTCTTTCCTCCGCAGAGTCCGTTTTTGATGGCTGAAAACGGCAGGGTCTTAACGCGAAAGTGAGCAGTCCTTTTCAGGACCTGAGGCATATCGTTTTCCCACCCTTTCCCGCCTCAAAAGACATTTTCCCCTCCGCCAACTGACGGACGATTTGCGCAGGTCGGGGCCATAAGTTTCCTATCTTTCTCTACATCTCCCCAAGGCAATTCTATAGGACTGATTTCTTCACTTGAGAACCCAGGAATAGATTTATAGAACGAATTTTCCGCCCAAACCATTGCCAAAATGGAAAATATAGGCCTAATTACATTTCCCGAGGTGCGGTGAGAATTTAATGATTGGGTTGATACTCGGATGTTACGAAATCGGTATGAAGTGCAATACGCAATCAAAAATTCTGATAGATGCCATGCGTAAGATCAATCAAACCATACTGATAAATGAAGCATCACTTATTGGAACTCCTCTGTTAGATAAATTTAGATGCATCGTCTAACAGCTATAGCTTAAAATTAGCTGTAACGAGCATATAAGTAATAGTACAGATAATGAAATCGGAAGGTTTAATTATCATTTAACAAATGAAACTGTCAAAGAGTAACATTATTAAAAAGACTCTTCTGAGGATATATGGCTTACATTTTACGATCTAGATAAAACATAAACATTGGGCAAAGAGTTATAAAATATTAACAACGAGCCGTTCGAACTTAAAGTCTCATATTTCAATTGAGTTTTTTCTATATTCACATAAGATTTTTCCGAAGACCATAAAATGCATTTTTGCGAATTTAGCCGACCAAAAAAAGTAGAAATTTCCCTAACCTTATTAAACTGAGTGTGCCCTACCTCTTTACCCTTAATTACCTAATTTTACATTGATCTAATACTATACGTTACCGAAAAACTTTACATAAGTCGACGTTCGAAAGTAATGATATAGAAGAATGTATCTAATAAGAGAATTAACTACTTTTTCATTCCCTATAAATTAAATCATATATTTTAAATATGACCAAACCAAAATTATTCCGTAACACAAATAAATGTTAAAAACGCACCTAGTCAATATAATTACGTTTATTTGCTAGATGCAAGAGGACATCGATTCACATTAATCTGTTTACTGTAGTGACCCAGCAAAATTTATAAATTCAATGGGCATTACTTTGCGTTTAATGGCTATGATATTAATTTGCGTAGTGGTATCTAAATTAATGAAGGCTCCGTACTCAATAGATATTCCTGATAGTTTGTAGTAACGCTCTTGGATCAACGATTAATACTAAATAAGCCAGCCATTGAATTTCACCAACATAATTTGCATAATTGTTGAATCTCATTGCACTGATTAACCTTAATGGGTTGAATAAACGAAAGAAGATTAATTCTATTGATAAACCTCGCAAGAATTTTAGAATATCAGTTCTCAAATAGAACTCATAGAACTATTGCAATAGTAATCGTAGAATTAGAACACTCAAAAAGAGTCTCATATGATGCAAATGTACAGGTTAATTGTTCCCGAAATTTTTTCCAGAATTAGCTTAATTGAATTTACCGATAGTTTCATTTATTCTTATTCTGGCTTATTCTAATTTTTAATGGTGAAATGATCACTAAGTGAAACATAACGCGAGGACCGTATTGCTAGAGAAATTGTTAACATGTATAAAGAAAGACATAAACACAAATCAAATGTCTGCGAAGATAATTCTCATCTTATTTAACGATTAGCACATTGATGTAGCACAATCCGATCCTTACAGAAGGAAGGTCGAGAGCTACATAAGAAGAAGCAATTAAATCATATATGAAGAAATGACGGAAGTCTGAAGTGTGAAGTATGAAGCGAGTCTGCCGTAGCCGAGACTCGAACCTGGGTTTTTCCGATGGTTTAGTGCAACCGCTTGGATTAACCTGAATTAATACTCAGCAATGGATTAACGAGACTTTTATGTCAACCCATCTAAGAACTACTAAGGATGTTAATCATTGAAATAATGCAAGGTACTACTGACTACCGAGTGTTTAACTTTTCGCAGAACGATTTGATTTCGACTAATAGTGTTAGGAAAATGCCATTTCATAAGACTTCCTATCATCACCATCCACCTAATTTACCCGACAATTTTGTGATAGCCGCTAAAGTCTTTATTTAACCTCTTTCAGATGGCTACCAATTTGTAATTTTAATCAATTCCATGCTGATTCATGGACACAATTAACGAATTCTCAAGATACCCTGGTCAACACTTAGAAAAAAATCTAGATGTCATCTCACCGTCTGCATTGAAAAGTCTCAATCTTGAGATTTTCAGAAAAACGAATGATCTCACATGAGAACCACTCATCATATCACGTTTGAGCTCATGTCTGAGTCACGTCCAATAAAAATTTCAGCTTCAATCAGCGGAAATTATTTGGAGATAATAGGCATTTAAATCAGGCATATATACTATAGATTTTTCTAGTTCTGCTTCTGAAGGAGAGTTTTAAAAAATTGGATACAAATACAAAAAAACAGATACTGCGATCATGATCCTTATATATTAAGTTATAAACTTACCTCAGTTGACATTTATTCCTTAACTTTAAAGACGTTTCATAAATTTTCAAATCAAATTTCTGATTAGTAAACGAAGTTCGATCGGCACCTTAATATCCAATTCAATCTTGAATTAGAAGACAGGAAAACAAGCTACTGCACGAGGCAAGTGATTCTAGAAAAGCTATTGCCTCTCCATCTTTTCTCGGTTCAAATAAGAGGAAATAACAGTTCTCGTGTCGAAGTCCATTCGCGTAGCAGTTGATCTATGAGATAGCGATTTCCGGGAAGTTAAATTTATGAAACGCCCCGTCAAATCCTGGATTTTTTCAGCAAAAATTCCCGCTATCTTTCCTGTACGATAGAAACCTCAAACGTAACTGCCAAAAATAGAAAACTAACGCAGAGGGAAATTGGAATCAGAACCACTACGTGCAAGTGTGCTAGGGTTAAAAGTAGTAACAAAGATTAAGCAATGAATATATTTATTTAAGGTATTGTTAATAAAGAATATGTTTAGATATATGTAGGTGAATCACTTGGAAATCTGAAAGTACATGATTATTTTCTATGACAATTTTACGATTTTTTTCAGTTTATATATAAACCTAGACCAATCAAAACTCAAATCTCTCCGCTATCTTAGCCATTGATACCGCAATAAGAGGAAAATTACTTATACATACATACTTATGCATGTGGGATATATTATCTTATATGTTAGATCAATTGAATTGTATACTTTCCCTTTTCTTTCCTCTCTTTTCAGTTTTCAGCTGTCGACGCCAGAAGAACATATAGTTCGAGCTGCCAGAATGATCAGTACACCATATTTAAGCTTTTTTATCTCTGTGTTTTCGCGGGTTTTTTTCGCTCCCCTTCTTGTGTGGGCGTTTTCCTGCATCGTGGGTTTTTCTCTGTAAACCTTCGGTTGAGGAGTTTTTTTCCCACAACCCAAATCTTTTTATTTGTATTTATCCCTTACTTTGTGTTCTTTACTTTTATACTTTCTTTATTTTATTTTTTTTAATGTTTTTGTTAATTTAGGTTTAGCATTATATAATATTAGATTACTTTTAGATTAGTATTAATTCACCATATATGTTAGTTGTAAGTTGAATTTATTTGAGTAATTCTTTATATCAATGACTCAGAGGTTAGGTGTAAGAGAGGCCCATTGGGCCTAACCTCGCCGTAAGGGTGAAATAAATAAATAAATAAAT
>KZ308611.1:900507-1102729 GCA_000376725.2 Ladona fulva
TTATATATAATCTATTTACTTCTTTATTTTAAATTTATTAATTTATATTCAAGGTGCTCTCACAAGCACCCATTCATTGGACAATTACAGTAGAGGCGTGAACATTCACAATAGACGAGCCACACGATCATTCATTAACCATAAAAATTCGATTAACCCGGAACTCGAACCCAGAATCTTGGGGCTGGAGTGCTTGCATGCTAACCACTCCACCGCGCGGCTGGTTTTATGGATAATATGTATTTATTTCGAAATAATTTTAGTAGGTACTGGAGTCGAGTGAAGAACTTAATTTATATTCAAGGTGCTCTCACAAGCACCCATTCATTGGACAATTACAGTAGAGGGGTGAACATTCACGATAGACGAGCCACACGACCATTCATTAACCATAAAAATTCGATTAACCCGGAACTCGAACCCAGAATCTTGGGGCTGGAGTACTTGCATGCTAACCACTCCACCGCATGGCTGGTTTTATGGATAATATGTATTTATTTCGAAATAATTTTAGTAGGTACTGGAGTCGAGTGAAGAACTTAAAGTTCGCATTAATCTCTTTACATAAACATGACCGTACATGTTAAACATGAACTATTAGAAATGGCCTTCATTTACTATTTTGGATCCCTTGAGAATGAACGCTTTGTTTCCTAAGTGCACAAAGGGTAATTCCTATAAATCGGTAATCCGGAATTTCCCTTTTGCCTCCAAACACGAGTTCCAACTGCCGACATACGGCTTACGGAGTGTTTTTAAACCTCTAATTCGTTTATCTAGTTTTACTGAACTACGCTGTTTTCCCTATGAACATAAGATTTTATTCAGAATAATTATCCACCACTTTGTAGTGGATCAAAAGTCTCGTGATCTCTATATCGAACACTTTGCATACCCCAAAAACCAGAGTACTAATCCTCATGAAACGGCAGGCATTATGAAGGCATAAAATTGTATTTAATATCAAAATATCATTAAAATTTCACGAGATATAATATATTTCATTGGATGAACCCCAATTTGGATTGTAATCTCTTTCCCCTTAAACAAATATCTGCACTCTTTAGAGTAAAATTATCACATTTACGCAGCATTAATCATGTGTTTTCTCCTCAAATTCGATTACTGAAATCGAACTCGCTTCCTGGCAAATAATATCCTGTTTCTACTCCTCAAATTATATTTATCATAAAATTCGTCGTAAGAGGAAATTTGAACAGGAAAATCTTCTATATTAAAAGCGCTAACCTCGAAACGTATTGATTTTTCCTGGAACAATAAGAAAAAATGCACGATCAAACGTAAATATGTAAAACCTAATATTGAGTAAGAAGCAGAAATGATAAACACCTCGTAGAGAACATTTTTTACGAATTAATCAATAAACATCATTTTTTCTTTGCGTATTCCTTTTGAATTTTCATTCCCCTATTATCGAGTTAAGTTGAAAACCAAAGTGAAGATCCAAGAGAACACATCGAAAGCTCCTCCGGAGGAAAATAGCTGTATTCCGTGTAACCGTTATTTGTAATTTTTAAGCATTTTTTTTCCTTCGTTAAGATTTGTTGTTTAATGCCGATCCGTTAGGTACAGCTCAGATACGGTTTAAGGTTTAGATACATATAGGTTTAAAATAAGCCTCAAGTTTCCAATTTAATGTGTATGACTGATGAAAGTATTTACATGGTAATTTTTAAAACTCGAAACAAAAATCAATCGTACCATCTTTCAACGTAATTATCACCCTTTTAATATTTGGAAGAACCGCAAATAAAAATGCATTACTTCAAGAAACAGAGAGCCTTATCTATCATCACATAACTATCGATGATAAGCCTGGCATTAATGCTCTTGACTAAGTCCTACTAAGTGAGCCATTCGGCCGGGACCCTTTTCTTTAGGCAAAACCAAATTTTAAATAACATTTCTCAATCCTTAATTTAAATCGAACAGCAACGAAGTTTAATTGCTAGCGAGATCGTTTATTTAACATAAATGGTAAATAAACGAATGAACTAAACTGATTCCCTCTGGATGAAACATTCGAGACTGTCTCGTATAATATCTCTTTCGAAATGAACATTGCTAACTAATGAGAAAACTTTAGCTCCGAGTCTCTTTAGTCTCTGCCCCGTGATTGCTAAAACACTATAAATTAGGTCTTTTATGTGCTAAGCGAACCATGCGCTTGATGGTAAAATACGTATTAAAAAACTACATTGATACATTTCGAGGAATAGAAAACTAAAAGCTACCAGAAACACAAACACCATACATTTGATGCAAGTAACCTTTTGAGAGGAAAAAGCTAGTTGTATTTCCCATAATAACTCTGTAGAAAACGCATATCCGGTCCAGGTGTAGGCCGATGGAAGTTCTTTTCAAAGAATAGTAAGGACACGGAAAAAATCCGAGAAAAGGCTCTTTCACCTGACCCCACTTGAAGACCACGAGTCAGCTATTTTGGACCCCTATACAAAACGTCGTGTCAGTGGGTTCTGGAGGTTCCATTCTGGGGCAGCTAGATTCGCCAAACAAGTGTATGGTATGGAATAAAGATACAATCAATCAGACAAGAAAAGAACGTGGTGAAAACGTTACTGACCCTTAGAAAGATACTGAAAAGAGAAGAAATGCCTTAGATCCCTCTCCGTGGGATACTTGTCTCGGTTTGAAATTGGCCTACCTAATAAACTGACAATAATTAACAAACCTTCTTAAGAAGAAGTTTAGACTTCTGTTACACTTTGCCACCAGCGGCACTCCATTTATTCAAACCTTCTTAAGGTTAATAATTAACAAACCTTTTTTTAGCTCAGAAGGACCTTGTAACCAGCCGATTTACCTGGGGGAAACTTCTGTTGGATTAAATTAACTTAAAAATCCCATGAAATTGAATTCTAGATGTATGCTTTCTCGTTCTTTTTCTATGTATCCACAATACATCACAATATGTGTATATGCAAAAATTCTACTTGTTAAACTTAAGGGAGAACGAAAATCGTATTCTTTTTCACAATTTTAATAAAAGAAAGAAAAAAACGACCGGTTTAGAGGAGAAAAAAAGCATTATCAGACAATCCGTGAATTATTTTTTATTAAAATTGTGGAAAATTACACGTTTTGTGTTCTTTGTGATTAAACCTAAAAAATTCTACCCGATATCACTTGAATAATTTCAGTGTACTTATGATACGAAAGTAAATTTCCTTGGATTGACCATGTCGTGGTAGACTACCAATGAAATATTTATTGAAACTAGATTGGTAAACAGGATGGGGAAGGTGAGAGTATCATTTCATCATTCAACAAGAATCTTATTGCTAACATTGGGTACACAACAGATATCATAGCAACGTGATGCTTTGCACTATAAACATTGAAAGAAAGTGATAAAATGCAGCACGAAATTTTTTATTAGAATTCCCACCCACAAAGCAAAGAGAAAGTGTATCCTAGCTGAGAAAAAGACGGCAATCCTAAGTCCTACATTAATTTGCCCGTGTTTACTCTTTTATTGAGAATTTCTACGAATACAAACGGGTATTGAATTTCCATCGTCTTCAAAGGGTGAGAATCTCTTTCAACCTCTATGAGACACCGAATTTACTATCAAACGCTTCTCTCACGAATCCTGTGACCATGGGCCGGACCTTCTCTGAATCAATGATGAGGCCTTTGGTGCATGGATCCCTAATAGGTGACACGTACCCAAGCTGAGGTTCGAGGGAAGCCAGTCTGCCGCGCTTGCTATACTAGATGTCGCATTTTGCAGTTGCTGACGAGAATATCTTCATATATCCATGTTTCCCATGAATTCGAAACATAAAAGCATCGCTTTACTTCTAAATGCGACAGATGTTCGAATTAGGGAGGTGAAATTTTCTATTCCGATAGCATTTAGGCCAATAATCAAGAAATGCATCAAGATTTGTATAAGACAAAATTTACTTGAAATTTATCCTCGTTTCTGTAAATTATAATTATTGTAAACATAAAGATGTAATGAAGGTACTCAATCTGTTACCAAAAAGTAAGTTAAAGCAGTGAAAGGATTACGGAAAGGTAAATAACGAAGCATGAAAAGCTGAACGGCTAAAAACCCAAGGATAAACAGATGAGAAAAATAGCGACATGACTGGGACTTGGAGTGTGGAGGCTACTCGCCTCGGTCATAAGGTATTCCCTTAAAAGCGTGAAATAGATGCGGCAATGTAGTTCAACGGCTAGAATAACTGTCCGAAAAGTGGGAGACCTGGGTTCGAGCCCCATTTATGTCGCCATTTTTCACACCTGCTTACCCAAAGCATTAAAATACTGAAAGATAATTACATTTTCAAGAAAACTAAAAGACATCAATTTGGTTTCCAGCAACTGGGCTAAATTGACACGGTCAATATAGTGATACTCAAATCTGGGAAGTCTTAATTTCTCGAACATCGTAACAACTGTATTATACTTAACTTATCCAAATTACTAAAATATTCCAAAGTTCGCTGGTATTAATATTCTTTGTTTAAGAACCTAAATGTCTGGAATGTATTCTCGAATTAAAGAAACAAAAAATTTTCAACGAAAAATTTCGCACTTTCACAATTGAAGGATCATGAACACGAATTTTAGAGACCGCGTCTTTCCGTTAGAGCGTTTTTAAGTTTTTGACTTAAGTCACTCCGTATTTCATTATTAAAAGATCAAATAAAGAAGAGTAATAATTTTAGCGTAATTTAATCAATTTTATAGAACTGACCATTATTATCTTAAGTACATAATAGATTCGTAGTTTATGACGCAGTGGTTCGGTCTGAAACGCGCTTCCTTTGACGAATGTCTGTTTGACGATTTTCTAGAACGCTGTTCCACAAAACGCATAATGCCCTCCAAGAAAAAGCTATTCTTGGGTAATTAAATTAAATGATTAAATATCTTAGCACAGTAAACGAAATTTTCAGTAGAAAATATCAATATATGTCATGGCCTAACTTTGTGGAACGCCATCTTAAATACAGTACTTTGCATTTTCCTCTAATTTAATTTATAAAATTTTGGAAAATATTTGTAAAATTGTTGGAAAAACTAAGTACAGTGTTTGTGTGTATTTAAGAAAATGCCAAACCTCAAATTTGTCGCTACGGAACAATTAATCGGAGTTATTTCAGGAAACATTTTCCTGTAAAAATTAAATAGCAGTTAATTAAGAGGCAGTATATCCAATTACTCTAAGTAATCATTACTAGTAAAAACTTTTAAAACGAAACAATTCTTAACTTGACGCATATCCGGCATTCCATATTTAGTATTTTTACTTCCTTAGAGATTTCTTAATTGATGATAAGAAATTTTGCACGGGAAGCATAAGAAAACTAAAAACGAAAGTGGAAGAGGCGAGAGTGTGTTCCTCCCTTGGAAACTAATGCGTTGAAAATACAATACAGTAAATCTTACAAAAGACTAACAAAGAGATAACAGTCGTAGTCTGTAGTCCTTTCGGGGAATCTTCGCAGGCGGCAATTGGCCGCAGGAACTTTACAAATTGAAAAATTCTCGCAATGTTTTCTGGAAAGGATAAAATCTTCTTGTTAAAATCTCTTTGTTGCTATAATCAAATTACTTGTTCTTATTTAGATATAAGTAAAGAGTGAAAAAGTTTTCAATTCGAAAATCTTTAACAGGTGTTTCCATGAAAAAGACTGGTAGACCACGTCGAAACATAAGAAATCTTCGGAAAGAGAATTGCATAAACTCTAAAATAATATTTGGTAAGATAAAAACAAAATTTGACTACATCCAGAAAAATTGTATTTGAAAAAACACGATCGCTTTCGAGATTTCTGCCTCATTTTCGGGAACCTCATAATTTCTGTGGACGTAGTCCAACTTTATATACCAAATATGAACAAGTTCCACCAGATATCGCCAGAACTAATTATTTATTTAGTCTTAAATAATAATAAGCTGCTATAAAATGTTTTTCATGATGATACTCTGCTAAAAATAATTATTATTTATGACGATTTTTATATTCCACGGAATCGTACGTTTACCTACGATTTTCAGGAATATTAGAAAATATCACGTATCCCCAAGAATGTTGCAGCAGAATTGCATCGTCCTTGAAAAATCGAAACTTCAACGTACTGCTGCTAACCATTGCAATGGTGAATTTTCCTTCCATTCCTCCATGTTCTGATACGATTAACGCAAACCACATCAGGTCTCGGATATAACGTTAAACCTCTATGGCGGCAGGTGGAAGAGTTCAGGTAATCTGCACGTCCATCCTGAGGTTGAGGGGTCGTGCGCAACTTAAGACGGGCGTTTTATGCTGTTCAGCCCTCGGGAATTTGTATTCTAGAGGAGTAAAAACAACCTCCTTCGCTGGAGCAACTCGATTATTACCCTGGTCCAGCGCAAGGTGTTTTGGCGCCCCGAGCGTAACGCAATTTGGTCGCCCTCAACGACCTAATTTCTTGCAAGCTTTTTTTGTGAGAGCCCTTTATGAACCATCCTTAACTCCTCCTCCTGAACACATTCAAACCACATCCACATGTTTAACCTTATCCTTGGATTGTTCCCTCGTTAACTTAGAGTTACTCATTCCAGACTCGCGATAACTGAATTATCCCGAAATATTCTTGATGATGCACCAGTACATATGATGGGAACATTTTCTTGAAACTATTAAATGCAAAATTGTCCAATTCATTTATTTTCTCTACTGAATTACCCTTTTTATAACTGTTTGTCTAAATTCAAATATTCCTAAAATTGGGAAAACTATATCCGACTAAGACGTAAAATGTATGGAAAAAAGTCGGCGGTGCCCAATTCAACTCATTCTAAATTTCGAAAAATTGATTTCCTAAACGTAAACATGACATTTAAATTTCCAAACAATCTCAATATAAAAATTGATAAAAAAATAATTTTTCCGAAATAAAGCTGTCGATACAAACAAATTTAAACATTTTAAATGATAATATTTGCGATAAAGTAAAAAAGTACGTAAAACTTTTTTCCCTTTCAGTAATCGTGCGTGAATATATATACGACTAGAAAAAAATGTCATTTCGTCAGTTTTGCCGTAACGTTTCGCTGAAAACGTAATAATTCTTCGACGATAGATCTGGTTTAGTAAAGCCAAGTCTAAGCTCACGCGAAAGAAACTGGAAAACTGACCTGATACAAGACGAACCACCTCAACTGCCATTTGGCCGAGTCCGCAGTCCTCTTGTGCAGATACCCCGCCAGCGAGTGGTCGTAGTGAGCCCTCTCCGACAGCATGGCCAGCTGACTGTCGTTCACCCTGATGCTCCTCTGCATCTTTGGGCTCAGCATGATTCCCGAAGACACGGGCACAGATCCCCCGGAAGCTATGCCTCCTCCAGCACCACCGACCACGAAAGCAGGTGAGCCCCTAGAGGAGCGAGCCGTAGACGGGGCAGACGATCGCATCTACCACCAGAGGGCCGATTTACGCACGGTGGGCGGTCTCCCAGGCGGATGGCGGTTCACCGTTTGGCGGGATGGCCTGGTTTATCATCCCGATGGTCTTTCCCAAGAGGCCCTATTGGCTGCGGGTGTCCATGGCGTGGAGAGAGTCCTCGAGACCTCCGCCTAGTGAAGAGGCGAGGAGTTAGGCGATGACTACGCCCGGGAACCTTTAGCAACCGCCGGGTTTCTACGGAACCCTGCCGTGTTCTGGCCGATGGCGCTATAGCTTACTCCCCGACGCATGACCCCAGAAAGGAGTGGCGCGCGCCGATGTGGTGTAAGCCCCTCTACTTCGCCCCACCTTCCCCTACGCCGTACCCTTCCTAACGCCGCCACGCGACGTCCGAGAAGTCTTTTCCTCCTCGCAACAGGTTGGCATGGGCTGCAGAGTTACCCCAGAGCCTTTCCCCAGGAATCCCTAACCCGTGGTTCTACAGGGTAGGACTCTTGATGTCCCCACCCCTTGTATCACGTGACCGCCTTCTCCCTTTCATGCAGAGGAATCCATCTTCTCGCCGCTGGATTAAAAGGAGGGACGGTGTTGTTTTTTCGCCTATCTCACGAGGTTTTTTAGTGGGTTTACTCTTACACGGTTGCAGAGATGCTGATTTATCTGAGTGTCCTCGCTTGAGGTCGTCGTATATCTCGAGGAATGAAGCAGTATTTCCTCGTTTTCGCCACGGGAGTGTCCAAGAGAGGAGAAAGACGCTGGAGAGAGGTTGGTCTTCTAAAAACGTTCGATTGGAGCGAGTTTAGCTTGGTTTTTTCGGAACAAATATTATTAATATGCAAGAGGAACAATTTCCGCCTGAAATAACCTGTTCTGGAAAAAGTTTCATATCAATTCCAGTACACTGCTTCCTTATTAATACGTCATCAGCTTAACCGCGAATTTATTAGAAACGTCCGTGAAAAGTTAAGCTTTAAGTACCTTATCAACGCAGCCAGTCGTAGAGTTTTATGGTTTCGGTAATAAGCAAGCGACAGTTTTGGAAAATACAGCATCTCATCGGCGATAAATTCATTTATCATAGTTTTAATTTCATCTTCAAAAAATTCGTTCAATATACTCGGTGTGGATATTAAAAGTACAAAGAAAGATCGTCCAAAAAATCAATACGTTCTTGAATCGCAAGTTTTACTGTTTTAGTTTGCGACTACTAATATGTTAAGGCAATATACTAAAATATAGATAATAAATAGGGAATGTTCATTCCATAAAATCCAACATTCTCTGAAGAGAGTCTACGACTTTATATCCGACCAAAATTTGTCACTGTATATTTCAATAAATATTTCCATAACTCCCACAATATATTCTAAATATCTTACCACAAGGGAAGGGGGAAAACAGAAAATAAAAAAACGTATGGATTTAGATTACCTTGCACGCTTTTTCTATACGGTGAAATATTTATTATTACATAATTTTATCAAGGCCCACAGTTCAACTATTCTAGCCATTTCGATCCCAAAATAATTTCGACGGAAATTTAGGATATCATTAATTTCATCATCAAACTATCAAACTAATGAATGCTTGCATCTATGATTTTAAGTTTAAATTCGGGAAAGGAATATTTATGACCATGGAATTTAGAATTGAAAGTCAGTGAAAAAATATTTCATTCTTCCAGAGTCCGGAAAATACCAAATCCCCGTGGAAGTTGCTTTAAATCATCTTAAGTTAACTAATATTGTAATATAGATTTTAGGGCTTGAAGTATTGAAAAAGTCGAAAGAAACTTTTTTGTGGTTAAAGATTAAATCGAAAATTTTACTTAAATTAGAAATTTTGTCTTACATTAGCAAAAACAAACTGTCCAATTTGAATAACTTCGGAAATTGTAAAAGAGATCGCAATTTCTGCGCAGTTCAAGCTTCTCGAAACTTCGAGAGAGCGCTTATCCAGGTAAGATCAATAAAAATTTGTTCAACAGCACAAAATAAAACTAAATACTTTACGTTTACCTGACACGACGAAAGTAAATTTTAGAAAGCTTTACAAATGTTTAAATGATCAAAATGGGTAATTAAGTCAAAGATATCGAGATTATCATAATAAGTTTAAGTTCGCGATATCTAGTTCATTGGATGAATCCCTTATTACTCATCTAATTATTTTTCAATTAATTCGATAAATATTGATCGGAAACTTCATAAAAGCTACACACAGCTCTGAGTATTTTATTTTTCTCATCTCACCACTGTTATCTCAAATCATAGACAGTTCCAGATCATTCTCTTATCAGCTTCTCCTTTTTGTTCCTGAAAAATGTTCATTAGGAGATTGCATAAGAATAGATGACATAATTCCCAGAATGTTCTCCCCATAACATTACCACTTTGAAAAAAAATTTTTGAAATGTCTAAAATACCAGATTGTGAGCGATCTAAAAAATCTGTGTTCTTCATTTAGCAACTTATGATAGCCAATTTTTTTAACATGACGATTTAATCAAAGACAATAAAGAGAAAACAAGATATATTGACTAGTATAATCATTTCATTTGATTATCTTCAATATCAGTCTGAGTATAATCATTCAATTTTCAAATACACTATCTCCCTGAGGAGAATTTTCTGAAATCCTAATTGGATTTCAGAAAATAATAAGTTCATCCCAAAACGATAGCGACGGATATGTTCCATTCTAATCACAAATTTCTTAATTCGCTAAGATGTATTGTATACAGTTTTAAGCACCATTTCCTGAATGCACTACCTATTCATCATTAAATAAACCATCATTGAAACGAGAAAGATTGAATAAGTCGAATCAAAATTAAAACATGCATCGGAAGAAAGAAATTAATGAAGCTCCTCAGAAAAATACAAGAAAATGGAATTTTATTCCCCCAATTGATATAATAATATAGCATAGCGAGCAAAGTGTATACATCGTAAAAGAACTATTTCCTATTTTTTCGTAATTACTCCCCATTAATTTCGTCATAGAAATTTTACGTTATCTTTAAATATCTACGTCCTTCATTAGCGCAGTAATAAAATTTGAGAAGTATACTCTCACGTAAATGATATGAAAGAGTGGTGATGTAGAATAATGAACTTCATTTTGGTAACTCAATAATGAATTGTAAAGTGCTACTCATAGGATAATTTTGCATTTCCGAGGACTATTTCCACTTATGAAATTCTGGCAAAATGTGAAATTCAAGCAAAAAACCTCCTCCTCATATTTTATATTAAGTGTCATTCGTGTTTGGGGGTTAAGGTAGGGGGATTTAGGATCCAATCAGTCTTTGGCTAGTAACTTTACAAAAAGATAGAACGCAATATCATAGAACAGTGGAAAATTAGCTTCTGAACAAAACAAAGAGTGAAGTTTAGGATCATATTAAGAAATGGGATTCAATAGAGGTAAGTACAATCTCACAGATACTTTTAATGGTTCCTACTGAACCCTCAGTTGAAATAAAAGAGCAACAGAAATGTAGCAACACCCAGTTGAAATGGATAATAAACTAAATACACAGTAATAGCAGAATTTTCATGTAACTGAATGGTAGAATGATACATTTCAGCAGATAGTATCTATACATTAGTAGATTAGTGTCTGGAATAGTTAACGTCCTTAAACGTTACGTTAAACCTTTAATAGAGGCTCACTTACGAAAATTTCATGGACAAATTTATCTCCCGTCCCACAAGAGGCATGTTTTATTCGGTGTAATTAGCCACTATTGTTTCAATGTGAGCACATTTTGGTATGCGTGTCACATACTAGCAGAATGCAGAAGTTAGCGAGTGCGTAATACAATAACCCGAAGGCACGATTGGAATTTATCGTCCAAAATATGGAGAAGGAAACCCTTGAAATCAAATCCGGAAGCAATAAAACTTAACTTTGATAGTTTGCCCAAATATATCATCGGAAACTCGGTCCACAGGAAAGATATTCCCTTGGTAACCCAACCGCCAATTTCAGTGGGAACAAATTCTCAAAAGAATCTTATGACATTAAATCTGTAAAAATGTTCCTATCGTAGACTCATATCACGTAACATGTTACAGTTTATCTCCCAATTATGCTACTTCCTGATTAATCAGAATGTATTCCTAAACCACCAAGGTATACATAAGGTTCTCCATTGGCAAAAAACAAAAAATCCTTTCTTTAAATTTAAATTAAATTTAAAATCTTTAAATTCTCTTAATATATCCAATAAAATCATAAAAACATTTCCATTTGAATTATACACGTATAATTAATTTAAATAATTCATTTGATTAACGATTAACGGATAAAATTCAACATAAAATTTCAAAATTATAGAAGTGCTAAATATGCGTACCTTGGTTTAAATATCATACCAAAGTATTATAGGTCATGACTACGAAAATATAACAAATGTTTTTAACGTAAAAAATAATTTCGTATATTTTGGGGTAACACAAAAAAATTCTGAAATTGAGAATAGATGTTGATATTTGGGAACATCTAGGATGAGAAAAGTTAAGAATAAAATTCATTAGATAACCTTAGATTTGATCAATGGAATAATAACTAATAACCTCGAGCAGCTACTCACTCTGGGAATTTTAATGGTGGAATCGCATACTTCAAAAGATAATCCGAGGAAATTTTTTTTTAATTTCGGAATGTTTTAAAAAATACTGAATAACTCTAACAGAGAAAGTAAAACCAGATCAAAGCTCTTGAAAAAAACGAATGAAATTACACAACTTTCAAGAGGAAACGAAAGTTTAGTTCCAGGAAAGCTTAGATGTAACTTTAAATAAAAATAATCCTGAAGAGAAAACTGGTGAAATAAATAAAAACGAAATTAATTACAAATTGATTTTAATGATACGAGTGTATTTTATTAATTGTGGTTCTCAACCAGTTTCACCAAGGGACAGCCGATCAAGTTGATTTTTATTAAATAAAAATGTGACAAAGAAAGAAATTGTAATTCTCTGTTGGGGGAGAGCATATTTAACAAATATAAAACCATTAGTGATTCTCAGAAAAAGTGCATAAGAGTTATTCTAGGAGTAAATAGGAGAGCACATTCATTCCCTTTATTTAAAAAGTGTAAAATTCTTCCTGTAAGACATTTATTTGTATATAAGGTTCTAAGGATGTATTATAATCGAGGAGGAGAAAGGGAGAAACCTCCAGTTTATAATTTTCGAAGATTGAGTTTCTATCATCAAAACCCAATAAGGAATCGTATAGGCAGTCATATCTCTATTTAAGTTCAAAATTGTTTTCGTTTTTGCCTGCAAATATTGTGAATACTTCTAATGAAAAGAGCTTTATTAAAGCAGTCAAAGAATGGCTCCTGAATTATAAGGATATTGAATTTTTGTTAAATAAGGTTGTGTGAAGGTTTAGCGTGCTATATATTATAAGTATTATATTTTTGTTTTTTATTGTAGTGACGCTGGTCAAGTTTCTTTTATTTTCTACATTATTTTTTTCTATTGCAGTTGTTTTTTTTTCCTGAAGAGTCGGTAACCCCGAAACTGATATTTATTATCAATATGGGTACCTATATTCCTTTGAATATTATTTTTTTATGTTATATCATGTATGTTTGTATACTTTGTAATGCAAAGGAATAAATACCATTATTATTATTATTAATGTTGTTGTAAAAATCGAGCATCTGCAGGTATTACAAAATAAAGTAACAATAACAGAAAACTGATATTTCTGGTTTCGGCAATATTACTCGCCCTTTAGATAATTTACGAGAATGAAAGAGGGAAAGGAAATATGGAATCCTCTATACTTTTCCACCTTGGAAATATCTTAAGAGACGTTTATTCTAGATGTATTAAAATATTACAGCTTTCCCCTCGTGGTAATCGAAGTTCGAGCTAAACTAATATGTATTTATTTATCATATGCAGCAGAATAATGCCAATTAAAAGTGATATTTTAAAAAGTACAACAAAAAATAGCAATAAAAATATAGAGTTATAAAAAATAACGATAGAAAGAGAATAACAAAAAAGGGGCAATGATGAACACATGGCAATGATCTTACAATGATCTGGCGTGAGCTAAACCAAATTTTGTTAATGTCCCTTTATACAATGAGAAGGGATCAAAAGGAGGAATAGAATTCAGTAAAGAAGGAAGGCGAAAGGAAAGGGAACGCTTGATGAGCCTTGGTGTATGTAGCATACATTTCAAACGGGTAGATCTGTTAGGAACAAGGTAATTGAGGAAAGAAGTTATGAGAGAACGGTCAAAAATGGAAATTCAGCAGTGAATATAAAAAGGATAACTCATGCTTTGTTCTACTGGCAGAAAGAGATTCCTAGGAAATAGAAGATAGTATATATTGGAAGTTTGGCGTAGAGAAAATGATATAAATACAAATCTTTTGAAATTACTTAAGATTTCACGTACATCCCGAGAACAATAATACCGAAAAAAAGCGTAATGGATCCGATAAAACCGTAGGCAATTTCGAAGTTTTCAAATGGACTCGTCGAAGTAGCATGCACTCCATGTTTTTCACAAGTAAGGAAATACAAGCCCGACGAGTAATACATTAGCAATCCTCTAAATTTATATCTTCCTATTTTAAATTGAGTGAAGTTATTCCTTACTTAATCTTTGATCATTTCTTTTTCTCAGTTCCATTTCAAGCAGTGGATATCTCAGCTTTAAAACTAAATATTTTGGAAATGGAGCAAAGGGCAAATGGCTAAGATATAGTATACTTGATCTTAAAGTAGTAAAGAAGAAGGAAACTGTCAACAATCTATTTTAAAGCATTTTAGTTTAAGGAATCCGGCTAAATCTTCAGTTTCAACGATTAATCTTCACACCAATGCATGGTCGCAAACTTATGAGGAAGATCTTTATTTATACATGTACATACTTATATACGAGTATATTTGGAAGAAGTTACCGAATATTACACACTCCGACTACTACCAGACATCCTACCCGGACTTCTGGAATCGATGTATACCTTTCTAATTATACCATGATGAAAATGCATTTAATCCATGCATATATTCGTAAATTAAAGTTAGAAACCGCAACTTTACGTTAAAATGCTAGTAAAAAGTGAAAAATGACAGTAACCAAGAAATGACAATGAAATATTATTAACTTTGACAAAAGGAAAAAACCAGCGAAGTGTTCCAAAAAAATATATTGTAATTTAATACTGCACATCATGTTCAACAACTTTTTCACAAAACCCGAAAATATAAAATAATCCTGTTTTCCAAAAATTCCATTCCTTTTTAAACTTGAACCAGAAAATGTTTTCAATTTTTACGATCCTTAGCTCCTCAACTGGGCTATTCGATTTTTTACCTTCAAATAGGATCGTGTTTAACTAAACCTCTCGACACTAAATTTCACGAGAGAAGAAACTGTGATATAGCACTTTCATTACAACAGTAAATAATTAATTATTAAAATTAAAGAAGGTTATGTTGACCTGATATTTTTGGTTTTCCCTAATTAGGCAGAAATGGTCACCAAATTTGTTCCTCAAAATTTAACCCAAAAAGAGAGTCGAAGAAACATCCGAGACAGTCATCGAAAGAAAACTTAGACGGACAAGTGTCAACAGGTACAGCTTAGGGTAACTTAATTCTCAAGGAGTTTCGAGTTGATGAATACATTTTCGGAACGGATATTTCTCTCCTTTCTCGCATCCATCTTTCTCCGCTCTATCGATCCGTGTGCAAAACAGCGCCCAACATACCTCGAATGGAACCGTGGAATGGTCCATTCGGATGAATGCGGATGATGAGCAGTGTGTACTTTAATCATTGGGAGGGGACAAGGCGAAAACAAAACCCGCTTCCCTCCTCCAGATTATGTCGAAATTCCTTGCACATGGGTTGTTATTGATACCAATTTGTCCCCAAAAGTGGAGCAACGGCGTTTTTTAAAAAATACTCACGAATATCACTTACTTGGTCCCTCATTATTTTCAAAGATCGAACTCTGAACTGATATCTCCCGCAATCCTTTCCCAAATAACAATGACCTCATTATCGACGATATTCCCCGTAGATTTTTATCGCTGGTGTTTTTCGAACGCGAAGAAAAAATTATAACCTAAACTCAAACCTCGAAATATGCACTCAGTGGATCCCTATCACATCCTAATTCATAATTTTAGAGTTATATTCGCCTGAAAAATATACTAACTCGTTACAAAAAACGCTTTTTACTTTAACTGCATTAAAATTAATTGTGGTTCTCAACCAGTTTCACCAAGGGACAGCCGATCAAGTTGTTACATTAGCAAAAACAAACTGTCCAATTTGAATAACTTCGGAAATTGTAAAAGAGATCGCAATTTCTGCGCAGTTCAAGCTTCTCGAAACTTCGAGAGAGCGCTTATCCAGGTAAGATCAATAAAAATTTGTTCAACAGCACAAAATAAAACTAAATACTTTACGTTTACCTGACACGACGAAAGTAAATTTTAGAAAGCTTTACAAATGTTTAAATGATCAAAATGGGTAATTAAGTCAAAGATATCGAGATTATCATAATAAGTTTAAGTTCGCGATATCTAGTTCATTGGATGAATCCCTTATTACTCATCTAATTATTTTTCAATTAATTCGATAAATATTGATCGGAAACTTCATAAAAGCTACACACAGCTCTGAGTATTTTATTTTTCTCATCTCACCACTGTTATCTCAAATCATAGACAGTTCCAGATCATTCTCTTATCAGCTTCTCCTTTTTGTTCCTGAAAAATGTTCATTAGGAGATTGCATAAGAATAGATGACATAATTCCTAGAATGTTCTCCCCATAACATTACCACTTTGAAAAAAAATTTTTGAAATGTCTAAAATACCAGATTGTGAGCGATCTAAAAAATCTGTGTTCTTCATTTAGCAACTTATGATAGCCAATTTTTTTAACATGACGATTTAATCAAAGACAATAAAGAGAAAACAAGATATATTGACTAGTATAATCATTTCATTTGATTATCTTCAATATCAGTCTGAGTATAATCATTCAATTTTCAAATACACTATCTCCCTGAGGAGAATTTTCTGAAATCCTAATTGGATTTCAGAAAATAATAAGTTCATCCCAAAACGATAGCGACGGATATGTTCCATTCTAATCACAAATTTCTTAATTCGCTAAGATGTATTGTATACAGTTTTAAGCACCATTTCCTGAATGCACTACCTATTCATCATTAAATAAACCATCATTGAAACGAGAAAGATTGAATAAGTCGAATCAAAATTAAAACATGCATCGGAAGAAAGAAATTAATGAAGCTCCTCAGAAAAATACAAGAAAATGGAATTTTATTCCCCCAATTGATATAATAATATAGCATAGCGAGCAAAGTGTATACATCGTAAAAGAACTATTTCCTATTTTTTCGTAATTACTCCCCATTAATTTCGTCATAGAAATTTTACGTTATCTTTAAATATCTACGTCCTTCATTAGCGCAGTAATAAAATTTGAGAAGTATACTCTCACGTAAATGATATGAAAGAGTGGTGATGTAGAATAATGAACTTCATTTTGGTAACTCAATAATGAATTGTAAAGTGCTACTCATAGGATAATTTTGCATTTCCGAGGACTATTTCCACTTATGAAATTCTGGCAAAATGTGAAATTCAAGCAAAAAACCTCCTCCTCATATTTTATATTAAGTGTCATTCGTGTTTGGGGGTTAAGGTAGGGGGATTTAGGATCCAATCAGTCTTTGGCTAGTAACTTTACAAAAAGATAGAACGCAATATCATAGAACAGTGGAAAATTAGCTTCTGAACAAAACAAAGAGTGAAGTTTAGGATCATATTAAGAAATGGGATTCAATAGAGGTAAGTACAATCTCACAGATACTTTTAATGGTTCCTACTGAACCCTCAGTTGAAATAAAAGAGCAACAGAAATGTAGCAACACCCAGTTGAAATGGATAATAAACTAAATACACAGTAATAGCAGAATTTTCATGTAACTGAATGGTAGAATGATACATTTCAGCAGATAGTATCTATACATTAGTAGATTAGTGTCTGGAATAGTTAACGTCCTTAAACGTTACGTTAAACCTTTAATAGAGGCTCACTTACGAAAATTTCATGGACAAANATCACGCAGTATTATATATCTGTTTCCTTAATCCCCACAGAATAAATTTAAACATCAAAAAAGAAGGGACAAAAGGTAGAATCGATAAAATCGAATAATCGAAATTATTCAAAAGTTTTCATTCTGCTGTTCGCACCTCTGCCAGGCTGAACTAAAATCCCCTATAACAGACCCTTGGTCATCACAGTAAGGCTGTTATTTTATGCGTAAAATCACTATTTTATTGGCATACGGTTTTCTCGGAAGAGTTGCTTTTCAGTCAGAAACCTTTCAAAAATATTTCCAATTTTAATTAAATTCGTCGTAAAAATAGCATTTCCAAATACAGGAAAACCTTTTTGAGACAGGTATCAACATATTAAATACCTACGTTTCACTCTAAATGGGTTAAAAACACTTTTTCCTAATATATTTAAGCACGATGTTTCCTTTTTCGAGGCTACCTCAACGCAAAATTCATCTTACAAATCATCCCTGCTTTAATTATTTCACCTCTCAACAGCGTTTGTGTCTCTCCGTATCAGTTATTGAAAGCTTATTAGTCCTAATTACAAGTGGTCTAAACTCTCGCTGTCCTCTTTTGAAATAACGGTATTAATACGAACTCAATAGTTAATTCTAGGCATTCCGTGATCCCGCGGAATAGATGAAAATTTAACTGAGTACCTTTTGGCATTGCATCACATAACTGCATGAGATTGCCACACACAGAATACTCCTTTGGTTCAATATATCATCTACATCTACAAAATCTACTCATTTTCTACTGTGCAAGTGATAAATATAACCCCATTTCAACGACGCTATAACGAACTTTGGGCAAACTTATGAGGCTGCATTACTAACTACTTACTGATTAAGAAAATATTACGTTCTAATTACTGATCCGCTACGTTACTGATTAAATAAATATTACGTTCTTTTCCTGAATGATTTTGAATAATTCCTGTGGGATCGAATCGGCACTCAACTCGAAAATGGCTCGTAGACTCGAACCGAATCAGGGTCAAAAGACGAAAACACATACAGTACACATTATAGTAATATTTTTCTCTCAAGAATCAGGATAGTGCACAATTTAACACAGTGTCAATCAGAAACACATATTCTACTGTAATTGTGTATTCCGTAGCAGTTTTAGTGCCCGCTTACCTAACTTTAAACGAGAAAACTTATTGAACAACCTAGTACACTGATGCACATCAATACTTACAAACAAAAATACTTTCGTTATTATATCCAAGGTTAATCAATAGTGTTTTCTTCATCAGTCATCAAAAAGTCAAAGATATATGTGCAACCTATTAATCTTCGGCATAATGTGGTATGAAACCTAATGTCATTCGGAATTGAAGATAAATAGAAAAACACTTCTACGATATACCAAATAAGGTTTTCATTACACGACCATGGTTTCAACCCGTTAGTTCATCAACAGGTTGGGTCATCATCATCATTTTTCTATTTATCTTCATGATGGAAGACTAACACGAAGTCGAGTCCAAGTTGCTGGAATCTATCATTCGGGATTGCTATCAAATCAACGAATAGCTTTTATTAAAACTAAACCGTGTTCGAAAAATAAAGACGATTTGAAATCTTATAGAATAGCAAAACTTCTTCATACACCCTTGTTAGTAAGTTAATACATAAACACTCGAAAGACTTTGAAAGAGCATATATAAGAAAGATGACATTCTCATTTCAGGATAACGGGAGGTTTTTGGAACGGGAGGTTTTTGGAGGGTTTTCCCTCCCGTCCTAGGGCGAATGCCAGGCAATCCTATTTTTTCATGTAATGTTCCCCCTCCAACGCTGCCACCTGGTCAGAAGGCCAAATTACAGTGTAAATTTAAATAAATAAATAAATAGTTGAGACGTCGAACATTCACTTCAATCAACGACTTCTGACTAAAAATTATTGCCTTCAACTCTTATATCAATCACCATTCAGGAATTCCAACGGATCGGTGAATAAAAAAAAAGAGAATCAGCCAACCGAAGCCGTCGGCAATAGAACACGCGAAAAGTTAATTTGAACGAATGCGAACGAACGCGAGCAAAATTAAAAGGGGGAAAAGCGGGAGAATAAAAGAAAGATTTTGGAACGAAAANTTTTTAAATGCTTATAAAAAATTAATTTCAAATATATTAGCCTTTTTAATATATCTTTAACTTGATGAATAATCCGAATTCTCTTGAATGACGCTCCCTACCTCCTAGTTAGTAATATAGGCGGTGATTTTGCTTTAAGGACTAATTATCCTGATTTCTGGAAAAAACTTTGTTCGAGATAGCAAGACCAGATATCTTGTAAGTTAAGTAAAAATGTCAATATTTTTTCTTCCCTTCTTATTTATTTTTAAATCCGTGTTCTTTTTCCTTTCCTTAATCTTTTGGAAATCCTTTCTCATTCAATTATCCAAAATGTAGTAACCTTTCTCGATTAGCCTGAGAAAGAACAATTCTCACACTAATGGAGGACTATTAGTGTCATCCTGACAAAATTCCCTAATGATTTTTTTATATTGCAGTAGCAAGCATGAAGTTGTCATTTCCAGCGTTTCTCGTGCAGTAGCAATTGAACGCCCCAAGCATATTATGACAAATATATCATTATAAATCGCGTAGTGAATCTCTACGCAAAAAATTATTATTACTATGATTTCTATTTCCATAAATATCTTCGTAATCAGCTAAAAACATAGAATTATTATGAATTTTATAACAATTCGTATAAAAAGTAGTTTTTCTTTATTCGTCAAAGCCCCAGAAGATTAGGATATCAAGGAAAGTTATATTTGTATTGTAATTTACATGAACTGTGTATCTATAACCCGGATTCGAGTTTTCTTCACTTAAAGCCTTTTCTTTGTCATCAAATGAGATAATGTTCGCGCACATTGGAATAAATTGTTTCCAATTTGATATTAACGTAAACCTTTACCGACACCTTTTCAGATAAATTAGCTTGGATGAAACCTATATTTCGAGAGGTTAGGCCCGAGTGAGCCTCTCTTCCAAATAACTTCGTACGTCAATCAAATTTTTCGTAGATTCAACGAAAAAATAAAGTGAACGAAAAAAGAGGCAAGTAAATTGAAGAAGAGAGGGGTTGATGAAAGAAGTATTTCTATTCAGTATTTTATGAAGCGACCAAAAACAGAGATAATACTACATGATAATAATATTATGAATAGCTTAATAATTTTTTCTCAAATCTTAGTCCAATCAGAATCGATCCTGATTTGCTTAAGGTATGCAATTCCATAAGTAAGACACAATTAAATCACAAATCCGCAGCAAAATATGACAAACCCCCATATTTGAACCCCCTTTGAAAGGAAACCTTGATCACGCAGTATTATATATCTGTTTCCTTAATCCTCACAATATTTTTGTTTTTTTAAGCCATATTATCCCCTGATTTTCGATACAACTTTCACCTATCTCCGAAAACTCAATTTGAAATTTTCGAAGGCAGGTAAAAGTTTTAATTAGCTAAATTTCAAATAAAATTCTACCAGAAGGCAGAAGTTATAAGCGTGACCTCTCAAAATAATTGAGTGTTAACAGGAATAAAATAGTATATGATTATATGTCAATATAGTTCTATATCACATCTATTCCATTATTAGTACATTTTTGAATGGCTTACTGCAGTAGAACTACAAGTAACTCTTTCCTTATATTGTTATTTCCGTAAAGTTTTTAAGATAATTTATGGACGTTTTAAGATGAAGAAAATCAATAAAAAAAGGTTATATTCTGCGAGCGGAAAGAGAATTTTTATTCAATTTTTTCCAGAAACTCTTCATCCAAAGTTCCTCAATAAAGTACTATAAGAAGGAAAATTTCGCCATATAGAATACGTTAATGCATTAATAACGAAGTACTGAGAGTAGCAATCGAAATATTCAAAGAATTCAATTTTCTTATAAATTGAAATATTTTATTATCACCATGAATTTTTGAAGAGTGCCATTATGGAGAAATAGCTTAAAATACCGAAACCTGCTAAATAAATATCGGCCGTTTATGTTTAAATCATATAGAAAATCTCTCACGCCAATGCTAGAAAAGGATAAAAATTTTAAAGTGCGATGGAAATAACATTATCAAGCTACACACAACGAATATATCAGAGAACATGTAAAGCAGTTTTAACAAGCAATTGAAGGATAAAGTTTGCAAAACAATGGAAACAGTAGGATATCTGAAAACATCATGACTACAAAAAGGAACTGATAATTCTTTTAATTGTTTAATAGTGTAAATTGTAATTTTAATTCTGTGCTGTTCACTATTACGCTCTTCTATGGAATATGCTTCTTGTGTATGGTCATCTTATTAGACAACATATCAATCAAAACTTGAAAATATACTAAGAAAGTGTATTCGCTTAAGTGCTGCCAAACGACATTACCCTATGATTCTGATATCATGAATGATATTGTTCTCTTGACACTTCTACATCGCAGGATTTTTAATGATCTTTTATTCATAAGTTAGTAAATTCTATTGTTTACAGTCTCTAACTTTAGCAAACAGTACATTTCAACATCCATCCATGCGATACACGAAGTAAAATTTTATTAATTGTTCATAAATATCACAGGAATTATCTTTTTAACTCATCTATTGGAAGAATTATGAGAAGAGCTAATAGCTTACCAAATTCTATGAATATATATTTAATTTCAATAAATCAATCTGCATAGTTTTTTTAATTACATAATATATTTTTAATATTTTATTTTTTGTAGTGTATAACGAATTTTCCGACATTTTATAACGTATATTTATAATAAGAGTATATATAGTATTTTCATTATTCTTCTTTGACTCATTTGACATAAATTTATACCATTAAACGTTTTCGAGTTATGTATATAATATGTGTTTCGTGATATCTTGTGCTATTCAATTTATTGTATTTTGTGATGTTTCGTATTATTCGATTAATATTTTGTGTTATATTGCTCTAGAAGAAGACAGACCACTGGTGGTAACATAAACGTTAAGTAAAGGAGTACTCCAACAACACCAAAAAGCTTTTTGGTGGTATTGGAGTACTCCTTTACTTAACGTATATATTGCTCTATTCAATTATTTTATTTTTAAATATTTATATTTTTGTAGTATGATCATATAAATGGGCATTTATGACTCGTTTAATAAATAAATAAACCTGAAGAAGCTTTTATAAGGTGGAAGGAACCAGCGACGAAGTCTAGGGAAAAATATTAAGAAAATATTCCTGGTAACCACAGTCTGGGGTGTATTTAGTTTGGGCGTGAAACTTGAACGTTAGGAAATTACTAAATTAAAAGATTGGTACCAATGGGATGTAGGTTTGGCACACTGTAAGAAATAAGCTAAAATGCGTTCATCGGAGAACGAACAAGGAAGTGTTGATGATGGCGGAAATAGAAATTGTTTTCTAAATTTTAATCCTTTATTGGGCATTGATACCTATAGGGACCACTTTTTTTGCAGCCTTATTTTAGAAATATTTCTTCACAGAATTAGTATTCCAGTGCTTATCAAGCATTTTATAGTGGAAAGAATTTTTTCCTCCCCGTTATTTAACATAAAAGTGAAGAAACCAATAACCGGTGGTCCCTCAAAGGTCCACCGGTTATTGGTTTGTCCTCTAAGGGACCACTGGTTCCCTCAGGAAGTCGGTATCTCAACCTGTCATTTTTCTCCGATTTAATCTTTTCGCTCCTTGCTCTCATATTACATTTTCTGGAGATTATTTTTTATAATTATCTCCTTTTAGACTGTACTTTTATATGTATTGTTTCTGAAGATTATTGTCGAAAAGAAAATTATAGATGATTACCGACGATTTTGTTCACAAGGGTGTGAAGCAGCTGCTTCATTTGGCTGTAAAACGTCTTTACAACAGTTATGTAGTTGTATTTTTTTGATTTTATAAAATTTTAGTGAAAAGTTAACCTATGGCACTAGTTTGGTTAAAATTGTAACTATTTTGTAACAGTTACGTTGATTTGTTTTCGACATCGTATACGCAAATCCGTTCCGGACGTCCATTTTGTCCATCTAACCTGAATATCGGATATATTGCTATTGCCCTATTTTAGTTAATTTGTTTACTAAAAATTTATTTGTATACGATGTATAGGATGAATTTATTACCTTATAAGAATTAAAATGACCCGCGGCCGAGCGGACACGGCGGTGGAGGCGAGGGCTTATAAAGGGAAGACGGCGACTTGGCTTTAAATACCAGACACAACGGAAGCACAAAATCTGGGCCTCGGTTGTGATGTGTACCCAGTATCACCATGATAACATGAGGATACTGGGTACATACTGCTACATAACTTATGTATTTCAAACATTTTGCTACATACATTTCAATACAGTACATTTTCATTTTTAAGGAAAATGTACCGTTGTAAGTTATAAAATTTATTATTAGAGGAGACTCTAATATTCCCATTTATTTCTACGTTACAAATTTTGTTCGTGGCCATCCGTGCCTTTAGCAAACTGGGGGAGAATTTATAATTGATAGATTTAACGCGAAATGTTTCGACGGATGAAACTACCATGAAGTAGAATACTTATTTCAACATCTCCAACAACACCATCGTCTCTCCAACTCCAATCCAACTCGTCTCTCTCCAATGAATGGTGGAACTGGACCATTCTGAGAAAAGCACAACAGGTGTGACTGTTTACCGTATCCGCTCTACATATAAAT
This sequence comes from Ladona fulva, assembly GCA_000376725.2. Taxonomy (NCBI): domain Eukaryota; kingdom Metazoa; phylum Arthropoda; class Insecta; order Odonata; family Libellulidae; genus Ladona; species Ladona fulva. The sequence goes on from KZ308611.1 coordinate 924,840, forward strand.
GCATGGACGCGTCAATTTCACCTCACGAAACCAAACCCCTACTCAGAAAAGTTCTGCCATTATTATCTGCAAGGGGAAGTATTCTGATAAAACACTGAGTAATTAAATTTATTGCAACTATAAAAATTTAGAACATTTGGTAATGGTATTGAAAGAATAGAGATTGGATAAGTAGGAATGGATTATTAAAAAGTACGAGATAAGCATACGCAAAGCGAAAAGTTAAATAATAAAACTGTCAAGAAAGAAAAATAAGCCGGAAATCCAACGTTTGAAGACAAAATATTATAAGTGTAGAAATCTTGAGATATTTAGAATGTGAAATCACGAACAGAAGTTAAATAAGTACGGTAAATGGAAAAAATGCAAGCATACGTGTTATTTTGGTCGACAAAGAAAATTATATGGAGAATAAAACATGTAATGAAATGTAAGAAAATAATTTATGACGACTAATTTGTACCGATTTTTACAAATTGCGCGTAATTTTGGTTAAATGGTAAATAAGAGCAAAGACAGGAATCGAATACGAGATTTTTAATAGGTATAATTAGGGAGACCAAGAAGCAAATATGGACGAAAAATAATAAAAGATGAAAGAAGAGTGTAAAGCATTTGAATAGCTATAAAAAGAATAACCACCGTAGTGCAGCCACGTAAAATGGATGGAAGAAGAGATGTCTATCGGTTGGATTGAAAAAAAGGGGAAAAGGAAAGCTGGTACCGTTCAAAAAAGGTCCAAGAAGGATGAAATCAAGAAAGACAGAAGGGAACGAAGAAAGTAGGCCCAAACCCTTAGCAAGCAGTACTGGATTGGCAGCCCAAATTCATCCTTTTACAAAACAAATACCTACATCCTTTTGCCACCCATTAAGAAATCAAGTTCTCAACTACAATATTTTGGTCGTTATGTTGTTAAATAAATTCAATCCTAGCAAAGTTGTCCGAAGGTTATTTTATTGCATTTAGTGTGTTTCGTAAAATTTTAAGCAACGTTTATGTATTTAAGTTCATGTATTCATTTAAATTGCTTTCCTGCCGCTGCTCGTGGCAATTTCATTTATATATCGTTATGTGCTATATTTTGACAATCTGTAGGAATCACATTTGCAACAAAATAAACATTCATTTTTATTTCATTCTTAAATGTGTTAAAATACGACACTTTTTGTATGTATAATTACCACGAGCAGCAGCAGGAGAGCTATTGTAAATGAATTTAGGAAGAGAATACACTCATGTTACATAAAAGTTTTAAGACATATAATACGGCAATAAAATGACCAATTTTGATAACATAGATGACGTTTTATTTATATAACAGAAAAACGGTGAAAGTATTTCAGTTGAGAAACCTGATTTCTTAATCAGTGAAATTGATTTGCAAAAGGATTAATTTAATTTGCGGAAGGATTCCTTTCATTTGTGAAAGGATGAATTTGGACTGCCAAACTCGTAATTGGAGAAAGGGAAAATGAAGAAGATCTACCACTAATCGCGATTGGCTAAAATAGTTTAGAAAAATGTAAAATTGGCTCTTAAGCCAAATATACCTTTTGCCACGCGGGAATACCCTATATTAATTGCAAAATGTAAACAAAAAGGCTGTCGTGAATTCATCGCTACTCTTACAATAAGTGTTCTATCTTCAGTTATCCTCTAGAGTAGTAGAGAACTGATTCGTACTATTGTTTTTTACTGTACTTTGCTTTGTTTACATATTTATAAACATTTAAGTTTTGAAATGAAAAGAAAACTCACGGAAAAACATTTTCTCGTATTTTCCAAAAAAAATTTTACTTAACGACAGGTTTCGACCTCAGCGGTGATTTCATGATTGACTGTTTTTCGTGGGTTTTTAAATGGTGTTCCACGTAGTAAGCCTGTTCACCTACAGCAGAGAGGGCGAACCTTCTGTTACCATATTTAAAATAAATTACTGGAGTACCAATATGCCGCCAAACCATAGCGTAAGATGAGATTATACATGGTATTATGTGAATGAGGTGTTAAGATAATGTTATTGATAATAACTCAATAGTAATTGATGAAATTGACATTTATACTTAGAAACTTATTTTTAAAAGAGAAGGTACAATAAAGATAGCGCCATCCACTAGATCTCTCGCGGGTAGGGACGTAGCCAGGATTTGTCCGCGGGGGGATTTAGAGCCCTTGGATTAAACACTGCATTGCCTAAAATCCAGGGTCAGGAATACTTCCGCACAAGTGTAAATATAAACTAATTTATTTTAACATGTGTACCCTGCGAATATCCAGCGGTGTTTGTATGGCATAATTGCGAGAAGACATCCTCTCGCATGCTTTCGTTTATTGTTGGCTCTGATCTAATGGGGGAGTTGGAACCCCCAACATCACCACCTTGGCTACACCTCTGCTCCCGGGTAACTTCTGGCAAGCATGCTATAGGTTCGCTACCCCGGAGAAGGAAGAGTTAGGAAGTAGTTTACCCTAACCCAGCTAATAATATGATACCAGATCAATGTGCGGTAGTAGTATAAATCCTGGTGGTGGATACTTCCGATAGACAGGTCCGGCTATCTAGCAAAAGGGACCCTGGTGCAAAATTTCGCTAATACCCAGCTAATAATATGGTACCAGGTCACTGTCGGGTAGTTGCATAAATCCTGGTGGTGGATACTACTGATAGACAGCTCCGGCTATCTAGCAAAGGGGACCCGAGTGCAAAATTTCGCTGCCCCCCCTCCTCTCCTCCGCTTCTGTTGCCCATATGATAAGTGACTGTTTATGAATAAATGCGGTGGTAGAGTGGTTAACGAGAGAGCGCTCCAGCCACAAGGCTCCGGGTTCCAGTTCCGGCTATTCGTTAGGAATGGCTGTGCGGGTTGGTCTGTTGATATTGTTTACCACCACTGTAATTGTCTAGTAAATTGATGTTTGTGGAGGATTGGGAAATGACGAAAAAATAAATGAAGATAATGATACTGGGGTAAAGATGTTTCTTACATATTTTTTGCCATTTAAAATATATATAAAGAACAAGGATTGAGGAAAGGTTTCCCGTTTCTTCTGATTGGCCCCATATCTTTGATGTGGGGGGGCCTGAGTGACCTTCCTTCCATGTTGGATTCTAAGTCTATTCTCTTTATCCTTCTTCTCTTAACTTGATGTGACCCTAGTCCTGGAACGCTAACTCATTCTGCGACGTTTGGAGGCGGGCCAGAGAGCCTTGTCGATGGAGTCAACAGGCCTTTTATAGGAGTCCCCGGGACGTGGTTCATTGTGGAGCAGATCCGCTACTATCTTGAGCTTGGAGTGCCTTGCCGAAGTGAAGAATTTCTTTGCTCTTATTCTTAAGTACTTGCCCAGCTCTTCCGTTTTGGTCTCTGCTCGGATGGATTCACTGCGGGTGTAGGAAAATGGTGGGATCCCCAAGCAGTTCCGTAGCGCTCTGTTCTGCTCTGCTTCTATGGTCTTCATTCTTGATGTGGCAGCCGAGCTTTACAGGAGTCCTCCGTAGGCTGCTATAGGCCTGATGCAGGACTTGTACACCACGTTTCTTCCTTAGGGGAATTCGGTTATTAGTGAAAAGGGGACGTAGCCTTCTGTTCGCTCCCCTCATTCTAAGTTTCACATATGTTGTGTGGTGTTTCCATGTCAGCCTTGCATCAAGCCGTAGCTCAAGTTATGTTGCCTCCTGGCTCCAGGGTATTACATGGTCATCTAGTTCTAAATGCAACCTCGGCTCAGCTCGCTTATACGGTTGGAAGAGAAGCGCTTTCGTTTTCTCCCGATTCAAATTGATTCTCCATTTTTTGTAATAGCATTCCATCTCATCCACCACCCTTTGGAGGTATCAGAGAATTTGGTCCGCAACATCTTGTGGAGAAGTCCTTTATGCCAGACCTTGTCGAAAGCCGCTTTTATGTTAAAAAAGGCGGCCGCCGTTATTTTCTTCTAATTAAATCTCACCATGACGCCTCCGATGGACCGGACAAGCTGGAGTTCGGTTGAGCGCTTCTCCCTGAAGCCAAATTGTTCTTCCGGGATGATCACTTTCTCCTCTGCGATCTGCTGTATTTTGGGCTGCAGAAGTCTCTCCAGCATCTTCCCCATGTTGTTCAGTAGAGAGATGGGGCGGTAGGATTCTTAATCCTTGTGATTTGCTTGGGGGGTAAACCTAATAATACCTGCTTTGTGAGTTGGCTGCCTCAGTGAGGACCTCGGGCGGCAGTTTTCTGCCGCTAAGTGGAGACTGTTCGCCTTGCTCACAAAGCATTCCCTTAACTGTGTGGAGGAGACGCGACATGGTAGTTCAGTGGTTAGAATACCTGCCCGGAAAGTGGGAGACCTGGGTCCCAGTCATGTCGCTATTTTTCACACTTGTTACTCATTTATAAAGAAGTTACCATATTTAATGGAACCTATTACAAATTGACCCTATTAAGAATGTATGCCGAATGCTAGGCATCCACGGAACCCTCTCTTGGCCGGCTCTGCCGATAGATATTGGAGGAGTACCAAGCCACCACTTCAGCTAATTTTCCGCTGGGAATTTCCGTCTTGCCCGCAACGCGACCAACTCTGGAGCCTGTTCCTTCCACTCGAAAAAACGATCTTTGTTGAAAATGATGCTGTCGCTCCATATAATTCCTTCAAAGAGCAGCAAAATGAAACAGGCGAAGCGTGAAACGCGAATAATCGTGGGAGCGCGGATAAAAAACGTGCGTCCGAGCATTTTCTTTTGTTTTCGCGTCAAAGCGTCCACTGCGGGAGCTGTCGATTTGTCAAACGGCGTGATGGGGGTCGTATTTCAAGGGCGAGAGGGGCGCCAACGTAGTACAACGGACAACCTGTGGCTTTGGTGGAAAAGTGGCTTCGATCAGGGAGTCGATTCGGCAGAATGAGGTGAAGATTCGCCTCAGTAAAAGGGATGAGGAGGTAAATGCGATTTTAATTGGAATCGATCGCGTGGCGCACCTGTGATTTCATTTTTTGCGGCTCTGGTGCTAATTAAGGCCAGAAGCGGCCAACTAACGTTGGGCTAAATATACACGGTGCGATCGAAGAGAACTATAGCACCTGTCGTCCAACCTTTCGATGATCTATCCATTTCTCACTCTGCTTCACCAACTCCCTGACTTCAGGACATCGCGAGGATAGAGATATGTGTCGCACGCCATATTTGTTTTATTGAAAGCCAGTGTTAAAGAAATTGAAGTTATTTTTATAGGAGGAAACGAGACCAATATTTATTCTCCTTGCAATGAAAAATAAGTACGTTTGCTGAGTGTGAGAACACGTGAGAATCTAAGGCTTAGGTCCGGTATTATAATGTATACTTAAAATGGACTTTAACTAAAGCTCACTTTAGAACCCAGTATTAAATTGTTTTTTTAGTTAAAGTGAAGATTATTGTGCTCCTCCGTGCTAATTCGTCACGTATATAGGATATTTTTATAATATTAAATTTAACTCTAACAAAACATTATAGTACCAGCATAACTCTAACAAACCATTAAAATTCTGGGCCCTAAAGTGATCTTTAGTTAAAGTCCATTTTAAGTATACATTATAATACCTGGCCCAAGTGTTTTGATGCATACTTAAAATGGACTTTAATTAAGGTTCGCTTTAGGACTCTAGTATTATAATGTTTTGTTAGTTCTGAGTTGAAGATTATAATTAATCTCCATACTAATCCGTCGTATATAAAGGAGATTAACTTTAATATTCCCTTAAACCTTAAAAACAATATAATACTATGCCTTAACTTAGTATAATACTTTGGCTAAGCGTGCTAAAACTTGAAGAGGTGAATAATCTTGCCAATCAAAGGGCATACTCTGATATTTTGCTCATCAACCCCAAGAATGAAAGTAAGCAGCCTTTTTCGCAGCGTTTTTCAAAATTTATTTTTTTTATATCGGAATTAATTTTTCTAAAAACAATTTCCATCTTATGACTCAGTATGTTGAATAGGTTAAATAATTACCTTCCTGAACACTGAATTTTCAGCCTAAGTATGCCATTTTTAAATTGGCAAAATCCCCCATTTGGTCTTACGGCTATTGGTATAATCAAAAAAAATGGCGGAGTTATGCAAGAAAAGCTGTAAAGAGTAAATTACCGCATAAGATATTTAGATTGCTTTCCTTGCATCTCTTCTAGAGAGTTTCTTTGAAACTGATTCAGTAATCGTACAAGATATTCAAATCCGCTCTTTAGGTTGAAAACCCCATGAGTTGATCGTCATTATGCATTTACATTTTAGTACTATCATGAACTTGGTATCCAGAAGGTCTGGTGATGATACAGGCTAAAAACTTATAACCCTAACTACTACTCAACAGAGACGTAAAGATACACGGTCACAATTACGGAACAAACCGAGACTATAACCTAATTTTGCATCGTAATTCTTTAGAAGTGTGATGACAGACCCTGCGGGTTTGTCATATTAGGATATTTTTGATTATTTTTAGGATAAANCTAACTACTACTCAACAGAGACGTAAAGATACACGGTCACAATTACGGAACAAACCGAGACTATAACCTAATTTTGCATCGTAATTCTTTAGAAGACAATACATTTGAAATTTTCATTTGTATTTTATATTGTACTTGACAAAGGTACCAATTTACACCTATATGTTGGCTGTATAATATAATTATATGGTGAATCAATAAACATTATTACTCTTTAAAATACTCGTTCGTGTTTTTACGTCCATGAGCGCCGAAATAAGGAATAGGGACATTAGTGGGAGGTACTGAAATTATACCTTATAAAGATGGGCGGTGGGTAAAAAAAGATTAGTAACCACTGTTTTAGATACAAGATCGGCGACACGTACAATTACAATTGCGCCAACTTAGAATCGATGTTGAGGTGATCAATGCGGAATGTTACAAGATACCTATTCGGAACTTTTGGAACGTACAAAAATACATTATTATAGTTACAACTTATAACATAGAGAGTAAGTGGAAGTGCTACTATTTTACTGTATTAACAATAAATCAAAATGAAAAGCGGCCTAAAATTTAGATAAATAATTTAATTGGCAATTTTTTTTTGCAATCTAAGCTGCCACTTATCTCTGGAATCCGTTCCAATTCTCTAAAGAAAATTATCCTTTCTTTATTGATATTTGAACTACTGAACTTTTACCATCCACGAAAAAAAGACTTCAAAACAATTTTTTACTAAATAATTATGGTAAAATTTTAATGCAGAACGATATGTTCACAACCAATCAAGAACCATTTAGACGATTGATAATCGTCATTTTGAGTACCCTATATTAATATGGAGAAAGAAAGTTTTAATTTCATATTCTTTCAAATGCCCCGTTGCAATTTTGCTTCAAATTTACGGCAATATAATATTCTAAAACGGATGAATTCGAAAATTTCCACCGAAATATCGCATTTGTAATTTTTATCTTAACAGACTTGATCAACTTCCTTCAATTCCTTGGATTCTATCCACTCATGGTATTTGTATTATCAGGACACATATACTGTGGAGCTGAACTGAGACATTGGGAAAGCGTAGAAATAGAAATTTTATCTCATATTCATTTTTTAAACCAAAATAAAAAATATGCTGTAACGTACACCTTTCGCTGATCCTTAAGCGAAGACGATGCAATGTCACATCGAAGAACTCTAAAATAAATCTTGCTTGATTCGGAAAAAATTATGAATTACTTAGGATTAAAAGGAAGTCAGCACAATTGAACTTTGTCTCTCATAAGGGGTACATGTTTACAGTTCTCTGAAAGGTTGAGTAGTTAGAGTTTGCTAATAAAAAATTAAGTATTAGGCGGAATTTTTTCCGCTAATAAACAATATTCATTGTACCCGCAAAACTTGAGCACGTCCCCAATATGCAATAAGCCATCTAGATTAGCATACGGATCAAGTATGAGATTTTCTAGCCAAGTATGGGCCGAGCAATAACAGAAGTGAAACAAGTTTATACTAAACTAATTAGGAACCGTGATCGCGCCTTGGTCTCATATTTTCAACCAATTCTAATTTCTGAATAAAGCTTCCCCAGAGATAACATACTGAAAAATGTATGAATACAGTAAAGAACTAATATTTCAAGGTTTCGAATCTCTTCCCCCGCAATTCGCCATAGTTGGTTCCCATACTCAACCGGAGTGTAAAACGATCCAGGAGCGTAAAGACAACCGAAAACGATACAATGTTCGATATTGTAAAAATTGTTAGTCTAAGACAGACTTCCCCTACCTTTAGATGTGGTGGAGCCAAAGTTCTTTATCCCTGCAATAGGAGCACCTTCTACATAGGGATCCGCTGACTCGACTAAAAGATCCATCGAAGATTCCTCCTGACTCAGCGACCATGGATCCACATAAGGGTTGTGCAAAACAGACAACAGCGTGACAATGCGCTTCAGAGCTGGAGAAACAAAATATTAATAAAATCAAAATCCGCAGAACTAATTGAGATGAAATAAGAATTACTTACTCCCGGATTCACCAATAAGCTTCTGGATTTTGATAGTTATTTTGATTTTTTCCTCACTTCACAAAAACCTAAGATCCTTGACCTTGGGGTTTTGCACCTGCTTTTACTCTAGCAGTATTAGTTTTTAAGTTATCGGTAAATGTTTTATGCTTGAAGAAGTACTTGAAAGGAACAGTCTACTTTGTGAGGGCCACACTACATTACGATTCGAAGTTATCCAACTTTGTCGGCCATGGGACTATTTTATGAAACACGCGGACAGACATTGACCTTATATCAGACAACCTTTTGTTCACTCAAATATTTTGTTTTTGTTTAACAATTTTTAGAGGATCAATTCCGCGAACAAATAAATTTATGTATTTGAATCTATACTGTTATGTAAAAAATCACACGTGAAAATAACGAGCAATTCAGTGAATAAATAAAGATTTACCCCGAAACAAGATAATTTTTAAGGGCTATAAGGTTTTCCTCTTTCTCTACAAATGCAAGTTTTGAGATCTGAATTGGTTAACCGACTTGAGAATATTTTCAGACTGGTTTGAAACTTTTCTTAGACCGCATTACGGCCTGCGTGCTGTATTTCGGAAAACGATCTCCACTTTATGTGTTGTTTTAATGCACTAGAAGAGAACCTCCGGCCCTTGCGGCTTAAAACAAACGAAGGTATTTCGATAACTTTCTTTTCCCGTCTGATTTACTCATTCAAATGAAACTACAACAAAAAATTTTACTCATGATTACTTAGCGATTAAAGTAGTTTTCTCGCACAACTTCGATGTCGAACTATTTGAATATATGCGATACGACACTCAAGTGCGGCCTGGTGGACACGTTCTTCTGATAGATCATAATTTATGCTTAAGTAAAGCTACCAAAACGATTTTCTCCTTCGGTTAATAATTCACGTGTTTCATTTTTAAAACTCCTCCTCAGCCTAAGGGATACCTGGAAATTTTTTCTACGGATGTTCTATTCCCCACCAAAACTGGTAAATCGTTTACATCTATGGGAGAAATTCATTTTTTTACAATATTTTATAGATAATCGGCATCAGTAATGATGAGACTAACTTTTGTCTGAAAGTAGAGTTCCTTCCATAAAAATCGAACACTGTATTGCGTGGTGCGTAAGAGTAAGGGAAAAGGAAATTCTATATTCTCCCCTTTGACACTGTTACTCACAACAACAGCACATTGTGTGGCTACTGTCAACAGATCATATATGGTTCCCTTTTGTCTCTATTCCAGGTTTCGCAGGATTCTTTTGGAGACTTGGAGAAGCCAATGTAAGTGTTTGACAGAAATTTTCAAATACCTATATAGAATGGTATGATATTTTGAAAGAGCAGTGGATGTAAGTTAAAAATGAGAATTTTCTATTTTCGTTATCAAGTGACAAAACATTCTTCCCCTTTAAAAAATTCCTGTATTATAATATGAATTTATGATTACATAAACCAGTATTACCACTAGGTTTGACTGCATTTCAATGTCTACTCTACATTAATGGTCTTTCAAACAATAGTAATATACTGACAAGGCTTGATGTACTGGAATCTCCTGTAACTATCTTAATTCTAGGAAAGAAAACACCCATTCATCTTGGGTGAGGTAAGATTAAAAGAACATCAACTATTAATTGACCACAGAGTCTTTCGTGCTGACAAAAAGGAAAAAGCAAGAATGACTGACCTAATTTAAGACAAATAGTTCATTGCATTTGAATATATAAAAAAATGACCAATCTTCCAATTGTCTAATGTCAAAAATTTTTTCACTCTAAGCAATGCCATTCCTCTGATCTATTAATAATAAATCTTCTGTTAACATCTTCATCTTTTAAACGTGTAAAGAGACCATAGTAATGCTAGTTTATTTTTACTTGAAAACAAGAATTTTATCATTCAACAGTTTATAAAGCAAAGGCCTTATCAGCGATTTAATTGAAATAACTGTGTCCATAGCATAGAACTTTTAAGTCATGAAAAGAAGATTGATTGATATTTATATAATTTGGAACTTCTGAATATCCATGGGTGAATTATCCATTTTGTGGATAGCCCGTTCATGATACTTCACTCTTTGTTGACATTTTCCACTGTCTTTTTTAAAACATTCTAACACAAAATCTCATACATATTTATACAAATCTCATAAATTTTAATGAAATAATATTAGTAAGACTTTCGTAAAAAATTTTCTATGAAGCAGTGGTATAATCTGATAATTAATTTTCAAGCTATGATATCAATCACAATAAAAAATATAATATTGGCAGATTTTATCACGCTAATCAAACTACATATATACCTGGAAACATTTCCAGCTTCTCAGATAGCTTCAGATAGTAAGTTACCTTCAACAGGTGTTACATGATGAACACAAGATATCAAAATACCAAAAAAATACAAGCAATTAGAATTATAAGATATTTCCCAATAAAGGTGCAACTCATAGTAAATTACTTGCATCACAATATCTTTTTATGACTCACAAACATAGTCTCTTACAGATTGACAGTGGCATACTAAATATAAATTATTTTAAATTTGAATTAGAGAAAAAACAAGGAAAGGATTTTAGGTACTTTGGCACGATAAGGCATGTACCTAGGAAAATTCCCAAGGAGAAACGGACATGAAAAAAGTCTGACGGAACCGGGACTCAAACCAGAGTCTCCCAATTGCTGGTCGGTTGCTCTATCCATTGAGCTATTCCACCAGAACACCATGCCGTTTGGGAGACTTTGTAGGTATTGGGCGCGTGAGTTTGTCCGACTCAGTGGCATTGTTCACAGCCATGGCCTCGCAGAGGCACCAACCAGACGGCATGGAGAAATGTTCTAGTGGAATAGCTCAATGGATAGAGCAACCGACCGGCAATTGGGAGACCCAGGTTCGAGTCCTGGTTCTGTCAGACTTTTTTCATGTCCGTTTCTCCTTGGGAATTAGAGAAAAAAGATAATGTTGTAAAGTACCTAAAACATTAAACTGCATCTTCCATTCAAATTTCTCTTCTTAGTTTAATCAAGGAGTGCAATATTTGAGTAAAAATTCTCCTTAGCCATATGTAAAAGAAGTCTTTGATCAATGCACATCCAAGTCATATTTTCTTTCAATAAGCTAAGCAGGGTATCTTGGTAATATTATGTAATAAATATCACCCTAAACAGAATTAATTGATAACAGAAGATTGAATATATTGTATAAGTAAATAATGTAAATAAGGTCTTTCCTGCTGTCTGCAGTCTGCCGTGAAACACAAAAAAAATCTGTCTAAGGTTATCATGCATATTATTTCAAGGTCTTACAAGCCATTAACAACTTAATGGTCTACATTATGCTTTCCAAATATAAAAGAGTAGCTATAAATAACTTTTGATCCCAGGAATGAAACTTTTACACAAGAATCAGGAGGAGAAATTAATTAATATACTGCAACTCTTTTCATAATGTTAATCTCAACATAATTTCATAACATATCACCTCTGAGTTTAGTAGCCTATAAATACGAAACAACTAAGCAGTATTTATATAGGATTAAATGTTGTTAGCTCATATTCCTACACCTTACTGCCATTTTTAAACAGTAATAGATAAACTGCCAACTATTTTAGGCTTTTTTCAAATGTTTTTTAATGCTGTATCAACATCATGGCACCAACTGGATTTAAACCTGAGATGGCCCTCATGGAAGGCACACACAATGGCCGTTTGGCTGTCTAGGGGCCAAAATTACACATTGAGATGGAAATTTTATCATAGTTAGCAATAATACATGAAAATACACTAATTCTGGGTGATTTGACGATTTTCCAAGAAGACACACAATGATTGTAAGTTACTACATTTACAGTTAGAAACTCCAAAGTAGTTATAAATAAAAAATGAAGTTCAACCATCAGGATTGCTTCAGTAAATGAAAAAGGTCCTTAACATGTACGTTGCCAATGATGCACATGTGGTCAAGGTAGACTTATCCCATGGGATGTGGATATCATGTGTATGGAAGCTCTAGGGAATGGGTGGGAAACCACTGCCACATCTGCCAAAGGTGGCATTCTAATGGCTTGCCACCTTTATAGAACAAGTCCTTGCCAAATTTATTTCATAAAACTCTGTCCTAAATTATTCCACTCAACCAGCACTATGTGATTTACATAATCACTTAAAAACAATACATCAAGATACCCAAAAATATATTCTCAAAGCATATTCTCACGGAGAAATGGAAAAGAATAAAGTCTGACAGGAATGGGACCTGAAAAACACTAGCCAATATAGCTAACATGCCAGAACACAAAACCTAAGTGCGTGTCTCACATTTTCCTTATCTCCTAAATATTTTGGTTGGAATAGATTTGACAGATTTTGGCACTCACAACTCATTTCCTATCCCTGCTCTAGGGGTTTTTGCTGTTAGGGGTACTCTAACCCCAAGGACTCATGAAATTTCTTCAGGTAAAGCAAGATTCTATGGTAACAAGGGAACACTTATTTTACCTTTCAGTAACCAAAACATAAGAATTTTATGCATTAGTTTATTTCTATATATTCGTACTGCAGCAAAATATTTATCAAGAAAAAGGCTCTAATATCATAAGTTATAAGCAGCTAGGAATCAATTTCTTCTGGAAAATCCAAGACTGACCAATTGATAAATGAGGAAAAATTGTAAAAACTGAGGGAGGCATTAGCATTGAAGGTTAAAAAGAATTGTAAATTAATTAATGATAGAATGAATAGTAATCAACAATAATATTAATTATAAAATATTGACCATAGTCCTCCAAAGGAAAGTAGGAGAAGTTTCTCCAAACCTTTACCCAATAGTCAGTAAATTCATCAGTCCAAAGGCTGGTGTGCTCCCAGATTGCCAAGTGGGTTACAAGTTTGATTTCAGTGAAATCAGTCCTGTAATCGATACCCGGTGGGGGCCTACCTGTGAAATTACCTAAGCTGTCAAAGCACTGTAACAATGCTACTACTACCATAGGCTGGCTAGGTCCTCAATACTTCCACAATTAACTGTCATAAGCTTTGAAAAGGGAAGGAGGCATTAATGAGGAGATAAGTAGTTTGTCATTTTTTCCCTTCCTTGGGTAGAATGCAATCAGCAGAAAAAAGTCCATATGAGTGCAATGCCAGGATAATATCAGTAGCATTTCCTCAGTGTTTAATAAAGAGTAACCCAGATGAGTATCATTCATCATCATAGTTTTCATATTATCACAGCCATGAGAAAGAGACAAAAGTAGAATGTAAAAAATGCATTCTTATTAACTTTACAGAAAAAATCCAACCGAAAAGAAGTTGAGGAAAGGAAAAAAGAAGAATAGTTTCTCATTCATAGCATCTTCAATTCTTTCTTAGTTAGCAGGTTAAAGCTGCAAGTAAAAGCGCCTAAATATATAAAACAAAGGTGATTTGGGCAGCAATATGCTTCAACCACCTATTGTTACCCAGAGTTCTCCCTCTGGTGCCCTGTTTTATTAGCTAAGTCAACTTATAAAATTAAACTTGGAAAATAGCCTATGTATTGCTGGAACCTAAATTGCAAACAATTGCAAGGCAGGTTCCTGGATAGCCAAGTGGGCAATGCATTCAAATTTTTTGAAAGCGGTCCCGGGTTCAATTCCCGGAGGGGGGCTGATGTGCAAAATGACCTTAGCTGTCAATGCACTTTTAACAATACTACTACTAATTGAAAGGCTAGCCGGTGTTACAACCTATAACTGGTCATGTACCAATAGGAGGAATCTTTTCATAAAAACTGCAAAATACTTCACTTACATTACAGAAAACTTTGCTACAAATATTTCTTTAGAAGATAATCATGTATTTTAGAATAATAACGGTTACAATATTTGAAAGAATATTTCAGAATATATTTCTTATATAATTGCTTATTCATTTAAAAACAGACAGTTAAATAATTTTTCATACTATACCATCAACATAACAGTCAACCAATTAAATGAAATGAAAAAGCACTTTAAAAAAGAGATTAACTTTAAATATGGGGAAATCCTAAGAAATTATGAGAACCACTTACACTAAATGTGGGAAGGCATTACTTCATGGAAAATCATACAAATGAAAGGCAATGCATTCAAAGGCTATAAAATGTCATTAAAATTGGTAAGTCTTCCAATGACTCTAGAGAGTAGGTAATGCAAACCTTTACATATATCATGAGATAGTAAATATTATGGTATGAGAAGTACAACCTTAAAACTCAATGATACCAGAGTGGACATTAAAACATCAGCGACAAAGACAGCCTAGATTATGAATGATAACTGTGAGTGCTATGAGTAGCCTATTCTAAGTAATCCAAGAGAAAGAAAATTTAACAGGTAAAAGCTAAAGGAAAATAAGATTTCATTTTATTTCTTTTGAAATGGCACAAAATAGCTTTATATTTGAATTTGTTTGAGAATTGAAGAAAAGGCCTTAATGAACACTAGCATGACTGGTTGATCCTGCATGCAAATTTGGGATTGGGAAATTATCCTCTTCATTTTTAACACCTACCCTAAATCCATTTTCTAAACATAGTTTTGGACCATTTTTTCTTGTCTTTGTAACATTTTTGCATCTCAAAAGTATCCTCAGAATAACAAAAAAATTTATGACCTTCATATATACCAGGGGCATAGCCAGAAGTCCCTTGAGGGGAAGGTCCAAATGTTTTTACCTGCAAACTGCATAACATTTTTGTTTGCAAATGTCTCATTACTCATTCCTCCTAAGGGAGAGTGGCTCTAAATGGGGGCTCCAGACCCCATGGATCCCTCCTGGCTACGCAACTGATATGTATAACACAAACTATACCCTTTCAGAATGAGTAAGTCATCTGCCTTGCTTTTTATCAACACTCTTTCTCACATTGTTATCCTTGCAAACTTGTTTTGCTTCAGACCAATCATTGCATCTTTTCATCGACTCTCTTCTATTCTAAAAGCTATGCATATCTCTTTTCTTCAAAATCGATCCACCACATTCTATTACCTTTTTCTTGGTCTTCTTTGCCTTCATCATGCAGATCTTTCTCATGCATCACCTTAGTAACTGCTTCCAGTGTTGGGATTCAGAAGTTTTAGGACCAGGTTCTTATTCATACAATGTATGCAATCATGCACTGCAGCCTTAATAATGCACATTTTCAATTATAATTCCTTCTAATTTTATAATTTGTTCACAAAATTCTGAGATGAAATAAGAATTAAGTATTCATGATCATCATTGAATTATGTTTTCATTCGAGTGGGCAGCTTGTATTACCTCTACATTATTCTACTACTATCATACCAGATATAATTCTGAACCAGTCTGGAATTGGGAAATTCCAAGAACAGGTTTGAATGAAATGGTGCAAACTGGTTGAATTATACCAATGAATGCTTCCATCTATTATTTCTATTTGTCTGTATCAATGTAAATTACCTCTTTAATAATGTTTATCCAAGTTTTTCAATCCACATTAATTCATTATCTAATAATTACTGACTACCCCTCTCCTGTTTATGCCACATTTGATATTAGTATTGTTAAAAGTGCTTTGAGAGTTACGGACATTTTACACATGTGAGTTTCCACCAGAAATCAAACCCAAGACCACTTTCACCAAAGTCAAGCACACTACCCACATGGATACCTGAGGGACCTTTTGCCATAGATATCTCTCATGCAATCTAAGTGTACTCAATATATCATCCATATATAATATGTGTTTGTTTAATTAAACTATTTATTTTTATTAATACTACCCACTTATCTTTATTAATATGGATATTTTTTTAATTGAAGGTTTTGTTTTCTTTACTGGAATACAGTGGGTCGCATTGGGAAAAACATTATGCAGTGGTATAGCTGGTCACAGATATTAATATTTGAATAATACAGCCTTAGAAAAGATTGTGCTTTGTAAAAATGTCTCAGAAAAAGAAGTTTTGTAATAAAAATCATGATTGCCTGTGTAATGAGAAGCTCTTTCGTACTATTTAAAATACAACTATTAAAAAATTGCAATACATACGAGTAATTAATTCCAACCATAAAAAAATTTTACTGAAAAATAACCAAAAAGGGGACATTCATATAATGAGAATTTCAAATCTAACAAATTAGAAATATTAAGTATGAACGGGTAGAATTAATTAATTTTGAGCAATTTTTAATACGTAATGATGAAATCAGCCTTTTCCATGGTTTGTAGTACATCGTGAGAGATCTTATGGTCAAAACTCGATACTTATAGTTATTAGGTACAGAAATAAAATATGCAGAAGAAAATCAAAACCACTTGAAATCCAAAGCATGTGATACATTCTCTGAAATTCAAAATCATGAGATAAAAATTTCGATTTTCTTTGGAGATTTTGAGTGCATGAAAACCTTTGGGAACCATGTTCAAGAATATACATAATTTACAAACTCTTCGGACAGTAATACGAAATATTGGTTCCTTAAATTCAATTTGGGTTATCATTAACGTAATAATAGGAAACTGTAACTATTACTTACACTTTTCTTCAATTCTGTGCTATCTAAAAAATGTAATTCACGAAGTTGTACCGTTCCCGCTTTATAAAATGGCGCCATAGCGCCTTAAAAGCAAACTTTACCAACTTTACGTACCTAACGTCCAGATGGCAGATTTGCAGCAGCAGCAGAAGCAATCCCGACACTTGATGGTCGATTTAAGTTTCAGTGAAAATGTATTATAAATTTGGCTCTACGATCATCAGGGAAGATATTTTTTCTATTTTAAATCACGGATTGCAATTAATTTATAGAACGCTCGTTTTTAGTTTAATCCCGTTTTTGTAGAATAATTTTACACTATTCAGTATTATGTACACTGTTTACGATTCGATTCTGGCAATATTTCAACTCTCGGATTAAAGTTTTTTTTCTCATTTGTAGCTCAGTACTTATTACACTCTTTGAAATGTTATTTAAGTTAATATTTTATGAAGCGTATTGTTTGCTTCTAGAATTATAACAGCTTGCATCACCAAATAACGTTTACAACTCAAGACGGCCAAAAAGGGCCTTTGAAGGACGTTAAGAAATCGAGAATTAGCGTTTGGAATGGATACTGATGACAGTGATTTGATTGAGGAAATTACTCAGCATCGAGTATTACATTGGAATTACAGAGGCTATGAAAGACTGCCGTTTCAACTAAAAACCTTTGGGAATCATGTTCAAGAGATATACATGAAAATGAACAATTTGAAAAGCTTGGTATGACATCCTCAAAATAATTTAATCGTGTATAACTGAAGTGATCATCCTTATTTAGATAACATTGATGTGCTGATCACTTGCTTGCTTATATCTGTGATTCGACTTCTTGGCCAAGTCTTATGTCTGTAACTTGCATCTCATGTACACTAATAAAGGTTTGAAAATTACTTACATTTTGTTTCTGTTTTTGAGCTTTTTGCTAACTGCTAGAAATACAGTTGTTTGTAGTCGTTCATAATGAAGATTCATGGATTAAGTGGATTCACGGCTGCGTTATAAATCATTTTCCATCAAGCAAAATTTACTTGAGTTTTACTACTTGAGAGAGAGATGAATTACGAGAAGAAATTTGGAGCGTAATATTTAGGAACCTTAACCTATCATGATGGAAACTCAGAATCTGAACGTCCAATTAACTAATTTGTTTGCTTCTGGATTTGTTTTCTTATTCAATGATGAAATGTAAATAAGTTATGCATGTTTGGCATATGTAATTAAAACTGTGAATATAATGCAATGAATGAATTAGTTTGCTAGATGATATTTAACAATTCAAACATTAAATTTAATGTTGAAGTAAGATAACGCTAGAAACTATCACCCTATCTTTAAACTTTGCACCACTGCACATGTTTTACAGCCTAATTGGATAGGAGATCTAAAACTGGTCACAAATTTGTATGTATCACAAAATCAGTTGGAATTCCTTCCTGAAGAAATACGGGAGATGAAGTCCTTAGAAGTTTTAGATGTAAGTTGTAACTCTCTGAGTGAGTTACCAACTTCTATTGGTCTTCTGCCAAAACTCAAAACATTACTTGTTTTAAACAACAAGTTAACCTCATTCCCTAGAGGTAGGTATTAAATCTATTGAATGAAAGTGTATGTATGCAAGAAATTTAGATTGATATTATTCCAATTTGTTGCAGAGATGTATTTGCTGCCAGACATTAAAACCATCAATGCAGCAAGCAATCTTATTGTTAGCATTGAAGAAATTTGTCTATGCCATACTCTTGAAGAACTTCATTTAGACAATAACTTAATAGTATCCCTTCCTCGAAAAATAGTTTACATGCCAAAATTAAAATCCTTAACCCTCTGCAGAAACAATTTACTATACCTCCCTACTTTGCCCTTTATAACAGATATTGATATTTCTTTTGACTATAACCCTTCATTAAATTATATTCCTTACCCATTGGGATGTCAGATTACTGAAAACAGTCTTTACAGCATTAATGGAGAGTGGGATCTAAGAAGTTTTGGGTAAGAAAAGTTTTGAATATAATTGCTTTATAAATTATGATAAAAATTATTATCATAAAAATCGAAATAACGTTGGAAACCAACTTTTAGAATCAATTAATATTGACTCGGTATATAGCTGTGTATATAAATTATGATAAAAATTCTTTCATTACAATTAATATTTTGAATTATTGTTAGTTAACATATGGAAATTAGATCATGATGATTGCTTTCTTTTCATTAAAAATATTTAGATGTTTCCACAGAGATGGCAAAGAGTGAAAGGAATTTTTGTTTCTAAAGTTAATATCTAGATAAAACATGAGGCGTAGTTGTTAAGTAATTGGTAGTTGTTAGTAATTCTGTCCAGATCATAGCTATCATGATGGTAAGATGTTCTTCTAATTATATTGACAAATTGTAGCTTTAAAGCAAGATGTCTCTTCTTTTCCATCCAAGGCAAGCATTAATGATTAACTCTTTCAAAGCAAATGGAACAATGCAAGGTTAGATTAACCATTTAATCTGACTTTTACTAGCACTTATAAGAAGGTACAATTTTTTCTCCCATCTCCATAGCATCAAATGTTATAATCAATTTTATAAAGTTCTTTCATTATTATTTTTACATCATAATTATATTTAACATTGAAAAGGTAATAGCCAGATATTTCAAAGATTACACAACCCCAGTAAAAAAAAGGAAAATTATGGAGAAACTAAGTATTCCAGTAGCATACTGTAGCCTACACAATCAAGTAGTCATGACCTCCACAGCTCTGCAGAATCCGTTTGCATATTATCTAATGAATAATACCGTTCAAAATGTAATGTACTCCATAACTTCAAAATCGCTTTTAATTGTAAAAGTGATTAAGGTTTGTCTTTAAAGATTATCTCCATGATAAATATAACTCTATACTCCCCTAAACAAATTTCCCCAGCTACACCCTCTTACAATGGGGAACCTGTGGTCTTCTATCAATACCTTGAAACAAATGCCAATATTAAAAAGAATTTTTCTTTCCAATCTACCTTATGACACCAAATGAAATAAAATGGGATATATTTTATTAGTTCACTCAGTAAAAGATTTAGTTACCTCATATACAATTTCAATGATAAACTATTTTAATGAAAGCAACAAAATTCAAGAGCTGCCTCATGGTTTCATACGTGGCTTTTCCTATGTAACCAATTGGTAAAAAACGCACACGAGCATGAGGAGACACATTGGATAAGTCGAAGTTGTAAGCATTGCTTAGGTATTTTAGAATAATTTACTAGCAATTTGAGGAGACTTAAAGCATGCAGAGCAAGCCTACAGTTTGAGCAGAAACGCTTAAGTAATCACAAAGAAATGCAAAAGCTAGTTCAGGAATAAGTTCAAAAAATCAAGAATATAGATCTGGAATCTTGTTAGAATCACTGAATGGCCATCAAAAAGAACTTTGGTTGTAGGTGGGTGAGAAAGTAATAGTAATAAGAAAGATGCTCAGGACCAAGAGTTAAGGAAAACATCCTGTTGAAACCAATGTGCAAAATTTAACACCTTTACCTCAATCCTACCAAAACTTGTTGGATGAGGGTACGCTCCAAATGTTGTGGAAAAAAGCAAATATCACTATGGTTCCTAAGAAATGACATACCTTAAAACAAGATGAATATAGTCATTCTTTTCGATTTTTCAAAAAATAATGGAGAGTATTAAAGTGAGCTCATTAATGCACTTTCTTGATGTAAAACAAGCAAGTATTAAGTGCCAGCAGAGATTCTGCAGGGAAGGCAGCAAATAAAGGAGTTAGAGCAGATGCAGTATTTTTAGATTCCAGGAAAGCATTTGTGTCCCTAAATAAATAGAAGTGAACAGTTAAATAAAATCTTTTCTTGAAAATAGATCTCAGCAAGTTGGACAGATTTTATGAAATGAAGTATGCATCACATCAGGTGTTCAGCAGGGAAGTTTTCTATGGCCAATTTGGTTCTCATGTACATCAACAACCTGGTGAGTGATGTAAAGAGCAAGCCATTTTATAGGTAAGGTAATTTGCTGATGATACTCATACACAGCAAGATTGTGTAAGAAGGTGACACCAGTAAATTACAGAGTGGTCTGAGCCTTCATTGTATAAGTTTGTGAAAAGATCGGCATATTGATTTGAATATAAAGAAGTACATTGCTAAGACTTAAATGCATTCCATTAACGTTATTGGCATTTCAGGAAATCCATTAGAGTTGTGCTTCATGAAAAATACCTAGGAGTTAAACTTAACAGCAGTTTATCATTGAAAGAATATATTTGAGATGCAATAGCAAAGGTGAACAGAATGCAAATATTAACAAGTAAAACCCTGAGGGGATGACCATTGAGAGTCAAAGAAATCATTTACCTTTCCTGTTTTCAAACTTATCTTGAATGCTACAGTGCAATTTGGGATCTGCATGAAGTAGAGTTAGTCTCACATATACAGATGGTCCAACAGAGAGCAGCCCATTTCATTTATGGAGATTTCAGGTTAACAGTAGTGTTACAGCTGTAATAAAATCCCTCTGGTGGAATTTGCTCCTGGTAAGAAGATCTGAATACTGGCAAGATTCTCAAAAAATTCACTGGTTGGTTTAGACAAGATTGAAGTCATTGTAGTTCCAGTAAACAATGAGCCTGATCTTCTAAAGGCATCAACTAAATGTTGCAAGGAGGTAATCATTAAACAGATACTTACTTCTGGTCATTCTTTCTGCAGAGTATCAGAGATGCTAACAGGGGAGATAAGGTAAAATACATCCTCTGTCATACACCACTGATGACTCACTGAGTGTAAATTTAAATGCCTTCCAATGGAAAAAGGTTGCCCACCTCTCCTCAAGTAGATATGTTACCTTGCTATACATCATTACATTTTAGTCTTCAGAGTGGTCTATTTCTAAAATATGACATACTGGAAGGAGTCTGCTTTGTAATAGCTCAAGAATAAGTACTCAATATAATGACAATGCCTTGCTTAAAATAGTTTATGACAAGATAAATTGCTTGTTCCTCAATTCAACCTGCAATGAATTATACATTTTTCAAATTAAACATTGTCTTTGTCAATTTTCCAATCATTTTCACTGCAATCACTGGTATCCAACAATACTTGGTATAATGAAATAGTTAAAGTATTTTAAAACATTTCATGAAAAACTTGTACATACAAATCCACAAAAATTTATAAAAAAGTTTACCAGTTTCGGCATCATCGGTTCTGATGATGTTGTAAGCTCACGCTGAAACAGGTTTTTATAAATTTTTGTGGATTTGTATTAAATATTTTAAAATATTACATTTTCACTGCTTTTGGTTACTGAAACCACTTCTTCAGGAAAAAATGAATACATTAAATAGTAATACTCATCAAGTTCTAGGGAACCCTCTTTGCCATTTCTAATTAATTGTGTTATGTCATTGAAGTCTTAATCCCTAAACATAAAAAATAAGTATTTGTTTTTATAATTATTATAACATTTTGTCAATGTTTACTTACTACCTTTTATCTCAATAAATAGGTGCTTTGAATTAGGATGGGAGCCAACTGCTCTTCCAAATAAGAAGCTACAGCTTCCCACAGGAGAGAAACTTGTGATGCCTCTTGATCTAAAGGTCATTAAAAATGCTTCCAGCCTTCCATCACCACCAAGTCTACAAGAATTATCCTTAGGATCACTTTACTTGTCTATTTATAGTCATGACCTTCATCTTTTTCGAAAAAAAGATAAGCATTCATGTCATATGAATCGAAGATTTTATATGCATCAAGCTTATCTCAAGACTGTGGCAAATGCACTGAATCGAGATTTGAAAAAACTTCTCCTACAAGGGCCTGTAAGCATTTGCATAGGACATAGATGTGGAACTCCTATATTTTCTCAATGTGTTGCATGGGTAATTCCAAAACATATAGCCTATCGGTTGAGATCATCAAAAGAAGAAGTATTATCCACAATTCTCTTCTGTTCTCATCGGTGCAGTAATTCATTTAAAGAATACATCATGTCAGTAAACCCAGAGAGCTGGGAGGTGGACATGCTGAATTCACAGAAACAATGGAATTTATTTTAATTAAATAATTAAAGATAGCAACTAGATAATTGCACCTTGAAATCTTGTGACAGTTTTCCTTAACTGCTCTTCAAAGAGCTCACATAATTATGTTGCTAACTATGTACATAATAATGTCACAAACTGTTGATACTTCAATTATTTATTATACGAAACTGAGATTCTCTTTCAATTTTCTTGCAAATTTTACATGAAAAGTATTTTTATTCCAAGAAATTATGGAGTAACTTATGTCTTCCTTAGATAATAGTTTTTCCAAGTATAAAACCAATAAGAATGTCCTAAATCTATCCAAAATCACTTAAGGAAAAGCCTACACCAAGTACATCATGTGTTTATAATGTATAGAACTGTGGTACCAAATCTCAAAATAAATTTTTTAATAAAATTAATTACTTATTATTATTTTTAATTAATTAATTATTTTCTTTGTTAAAAAATACAGCAACAACATAAAAGCAAAGTCTAAATTCTATGAGAACACTTGATAAAAGTAACACCAATATATTTTTCAATGTCATAGTCTAATATTATCATGGTAATACAAAATTAATACATAAGTGTTTTACCTCTTGGTGTATTCATGTGGCTTAATATTCTCCATTCAATGCCATTTCTTTCTCTTCCTGGTAACTTACCCCATCTTTAATGTTATCTAACATCTTTTGTCTTTGTCTTCCCCACAGCCTTTTCCCTTGCATTACCCTCAATTACATTACTCAGCCTCTTGTACCTCTATGTTCATTTTTTTATCAACCCAACTTACTTTATACATTCTATGCCATACCCACATCTTGAATGTCCTCCATTCCTAAGATCCACGTTTCACACCCATACAACAGTACTTTCCACACCAATGATTTAACTAACCTTTTCCAGATTCCTTTATCGAGATCTCTAGTCATCAGCTCCCTTCACTTCACAAAATCTTCCTTGGCCATTGTTATGATACTCTTTTCTAAACCTTATCTGTACACCTCCCATCCCAAGATGGAACACTTCCCAAGTAAGAGAAATTATGTACCTGTTCTAGTTTTTCACAATCTATCATCTACCATTTTTTGCCATTAACTTATGTTTTTCCTTTGGTAAATTTCATCACTTCAGTTTTTCTTATGTTCATTTTCAAGTCTATCAAGTTAAGGCAGGCAAGACTGAAAACTGCATCAATCAGCCCCTAGTGAGATTTTCGATCCCTACTAAAATATAGGTACTGTATTAAACTTTGAAAAGATGAAGATATATAGACATGTTTTGCCGATGCTTTTGAAAATTATTCATAGATTCAGAAGTTCAGATATTTTATTTCCTTCGAATGACTGACTAGATAAAATGTAACTATTTAATAGAAGACCAGAATCCAGTACACCCAAAGGAACGAAAAAGATGAGGAATAATTCACCAATCACCTCTCTCTCATTATAAGATTGTAACTGTGAACATCCAAAAACAAAGAAAATTTACAACTTACACCATATTATGCCAATTATCCCAATGGCTTGATAGTAAAACTTAAAAGAGAACCCAGAGTCCTGAGGTTACAAAGTACCAACTCCAAGGGATAGGAAATCACAGTGACTCTCAAAGCTTTATCTCTGAGAGTTCAGAGTGATGTAGAGTTCTGATCACCCAAAGAGAAAACATTTCTGGGGTTCTGTTTACTGATATAATTTTCTCCACCAGGGTCCAAAATGTAAGGAGAACTAATATTTATTTTTCAATTATCTGGCCAAAATAACTACTGAATATTGACTTTGCTGCAAATGCACCAAAGTAAGCAAAATCTATAATAAATTATTCATTTTTCACAAAGTTTAGATGATCGTAAATGAAGGGAATAAACAGCAGGAAAATTCTTCATAGAAATTCTGTGTTGAGGGGGTTACGAGTGAGATTAATGTAATTTAATAATAAATTTAATTGTTTAATGATAAATAAACAATAACAACTGTTCATTGTTCATGTTTATTAGTGCAACAAACCCCAAGGTCAATTTTTAATGTTACTAAGCCAAACCATGAATGTAACAATATCTGAAAAATAACACTCCAAAACCTGTACAATGGACCTCCATAGTACAGGGAGCACACTCCAAATCCTAGGCCTGCCAAAAAGCCAGTGTTCAGCATTTGAGAGCCCAAAATATAGTACCTTTACAGAGAGGCCCAAGAAAATAATATTTGTTAGCTAGTGGCAGCCAGGAAAAAGCAGAAGTTTACAGATGCAATTCAGAACTTTCTGCAGAAAAATCCACCCTTAAACAAGCAGTGAAAGTTCTAGAAGCAAAGGGGCAGCTAAGAACATTTTCTTTCAGAGAATATAATGGGTAGGTAGGCAATTCAAACGTAACCTTGCTTAGAACTTCTGTTTATGGTAGTTGGACATCCTTCTATTCAGAGAAAACATCCAAGTTGAAAATTTACTTGACTTTGACTATTACTTAATTATAAAATCAGCCAACAAAAAATCAGTAAGATAATAAGTAGTTATATGAGTTATGACACATATATACCCATCTCCCCATTTCTCTCTAATAACTAGATTGTAAAGGAGGTGAAGATAGCCGAGGTACCTGTTAGGTGTTTTAACTTTAAGACTTAAACAGTCATATTTTCTGGAGCACTGTCAATAGATTGAAACCATTCATGACGCAAATTCAAAGAAATATGTAAATGAGTGTAACTGAATGTAACAAATGAACATAAATGAGTGTAACTAACTTAAGAGTGGAAATTATTTGAAGAAATTTTGATCATTGAACAATGATCCACAAATCCATTAATGTGTGCTGTCCACGGTAGATGGTGAATGGTTTGAAAAAGTACATGCATATATATTATTTGAGTAATTCATAAAAGCTTGCATCAGTTAAACTTTTGAAAACTACATTTTTGCTAATTATTTTAATGCTAGAATTGTCAAGGAAACAATACCATAATTACATCAACTTATTCATAAAATTAACAAATAAACATTTGGATCCAATTATGTAGAAGAATCAACTATTTAAATATTAAAGGCATTGTGACAATCTAAGGAAGAAGAGGAAAGATGTCAACCTTTAATCACTGTATCTCCACTTAATGATGAAATCTAATGAGACTAGTTGCAAGAATGTGATGAGATCATCAAGAAATACTGAACATTTACCGGTAAAATTAGGTCGACATTTGCTCTTCACATTATGTGATGGATGCATCAATACCATTAATATAGTAGTAGTAGTATTGATAAAAGTGCTTCGACAACTTAGGTCATTTTGCACGTAGACCCCTACTGGGAATCGAAGCCAGGACCGCTTTTGTCAAAGTCGAATGCGTTGCCCACTTGGCTATCTGGGAGCCCTACAATTAATATTTTCAACAGCCATCAATCAGAACTATAATCCAGTTTTATTGAGAAACACAATTCCATGCTACCAATGTCAGTAACTTTAGGTAAATGATGAGATATTAGCCATACTATAAACCAACTTTACTACTTCATAATATCATAGAAAATAATCTTCTATTGGCACATATTAAGAAGTTCACATGCATTAAATAACTGGATGGTAATGATAATTATATCTTCCAGATTTTCTGAAAACTTTAAAACCATGCATAAGTAAAAATACACATATGGTGCATGTACATACAATGAGTTATTCCTAATTAATGCCATAGTTGCACCAAAGGTAAGGCCAAAAGAGCAAAACAAAGAAGTTACAGTGAACTGGGTGTTTTAGAAATAGTTTGAGAGGCAGATAAATTTTATCATCATCACAAAAGTTGAAAATGTTGATTGTTTGAGTTAATGCGAGCTTCAACTTAAATACAGCCTCCCTGATCTCCAGCTCTCAATCCTTTAGATTTCTGCATTTGGCAAAACAAGTGCATGCTGGCAGCACATTCAGAAAACTCCAGAGCAGAGTAAATAATTTATTTACCTAATTGGCAATGCAGAATGTAATGGCAGACATTTTGAAAGTATGCTGAAACAATCTACTAATTAAGAAAAATTAAATAATTACTTTAATAAATATGATTCATAGGCCTCCAGCTTGTAGATACATTTGCCTCTGGTGAATGTTTGGGTTTGGTTCCCAGTGCAGGTTAACATTTACTGGTGTTCATCCAACATTGTGATTATTATTGAACCTAAATTGAGTCTCTGATGAAAATCAGCTATTAATAGATGGTGTTGGATTCTCTGTGTTAACCATGTATCCCAATATTAACACATTCACTGCAGACTTCATAATCATACTCACACATTGAGCATTTTTTATCTATTATTTCAAATTGAGTGTGGGGTATAAATTAGAAGATACTATCTCCAAGAGTGCAGACCAAGAAGCCTCAAAAAAAGGAAAATTCACACACTAGGCCTTTTTAACCACCTGACCTCAAGAAAACTGCCAGAATCAGGTACATGAATAAATCATCCAAGCATGAATTTTAGCTCTTCATAGATATTTTCTGTGATCAATTTAGAAAAACCCAAACATGAAAAACAAATATTTTTGGAATCTAATTCAAGCAAGACTTGCATGGGACCTTTTCTAAGGAGCAATAGGTACACAACCACAGTGGCTAATGAAAAGATTGAGGGAGGAAAACTCTTAATGTGTCAATGAAATAATCAAATAGCATGATATGTAGATAGATAATATGAAATTGTTTATTTGCATATTTACAAACATTATAAGATATAAAAGAGATAATTTGGATTATGAGTGTTTTCAGATTATTCATGTATCCTCTACTAAACACTAGCTCAGACAGACTAGAGTCCACTTTAATTAAAATCTAAGAAGATAAGTTCATCTTGAAGTACTACCCATATCCAAGTTCTCTGCAAAGAGAATCACTAGAAAATCAATCTTGTAGGTAGCATAGAACTGGATATTAAGTTAAAAGTAAAGATTTAAGATGAGTATATGGACAATTTATTTGCCAACATCCATCATCGGATTAAAATAGGGGTAACAAATAATAAATTGACCCAAACATTCATGCTTGGAAAAGGAAAAGTGAGAAAGAATAACACAGCAAATTAACAAGATGGACAAGGTAATACATTAAGAGATACAAAAAATTTGAGAGGTCAACAAACTGATAGAAATATTGCAAAGAAGTCTTGCTAAAGCATCTCAGGTAAATCATTATCTTAAAAGATGAACACGATCAAAAAGGAGGCGGATGGAAGTTATGGCATAAGAGAAATGGGAGGGCAGATTTTGGCTAATAAATTTTCGATGGTTACCAGGATCTTAGTTGAAGACCAAATAACAGAGAGCATAAGAAAGCTAGGAACAACAAATAACTGTAGAACTATCACAGAACAAAGCAAATGATGATGAATCTGTTATTTTCCCCCATGGAACTATAGATGTTCAGTCAATTGGATGAATGAAAGATTAAGTATTAATAATAAGAAAATTACTCCATTTCTGAGCAAGACTAGCTAGTCTCTCCTTAGAGATAACCCTAAATAAATAGTAATATTAACATAATAAATAAAATATTACGAAGATAAATGCATAAAATATATTAGCCCTTACATATCACAAAAAAAAAGAAAAAAAAGAGACATTGGTTCTAAAGGATTACATAAACCTTAAACTGATCTTTTCATCAACGAAAGGTTTCATGCATAAAAAGTTTACCTCGATGTTTTTGCACAACTTAGGACAATTTCTATGGACTTCTGTGCTTATGTTGTTTTTTTTAATTCTCCAACAAACAGCCTTTTAAAGGAGTTCTGAAAGTAAATAATAAATATACTGCACAAATTCCTTCCTCATCCTAATATCTTACTCATAGAAAACCCTCAGTAGCTACATAGAAAATCAATAATAAATAATGAAGAAGTTGTTTAAAATAAATGAATTGGGGAATTAATAATTTAATGATGAAATTTTATCAGTATATATCAAATTGGATGATAGAATGGATGTCTAAAGCATTAAAATAGATTTTTAAATGGAAAACTATCACCTTTTTTATTATAGCTAGAGAAAGGGCATACCTTTTTAACCTGCAAATGCAAAGATTGGATGTCACTCAAATATTTAGAAAGGGGTAGCCATGCACTTTATATTCAGCCATCGTTAATGCAATTCATTCATAGCATTCATAACTGCAAGATATAGTTATGATAATAATTAATTATATCTCATGTAGTCTAATCATCTATTTGATTATAGAACAATATTGTATGTATGATATGCATGAGATCTCCAGATGCCTAGTCTTAAAGAAGTAACAAAGGCATAAGATGAGACAGAATATGCTAAACTTATTAAAGCAATTTCAAACATCAAATTGATAGCTTTTAAATTAATGAATTCATTTCTTTTGATCGCTGAATGTGATTCAGAAGCCGACCATACCAATTTAGGTAAAATACACAAAGTATGCAGACCATGAGGAAAATTATTTCAGCATTTCTAAAAGAAAAAATATTCAAATATTTATTCACTATGCACTTGATATACACAGAAAATTAAATATTCTCACTTATGAGATAAAAAAAAACAACTAAAGAGTTAACAAATACAAAACAAGTAGATTGGCACAATAATATTACACATAGCTACCAATTAGTACTGTTTTAATCGATAGAAATAACTTAATCAGGCAATGTTTATCACGTGGAGCTAATTTATACAAAAAATTAAAATGAGTTTCACTGGCAATGACAAATCATTTAATACTTAAAGGCAACAAAAACAATTTTCTACAGCTTCTTTTCCAAGATTTAGGAACACAATTAACTACTTCTCTCCCAAGAGTTATTGAATGTTACGACAAAAATTAAACTTCAATTTATAAAAAGTTAACATAATTATGACCAATTATCCTGAAAATACTATTTTCTCTCAAAGAAAAAGAAATATCAAAATGTTTTTTATGATACTATCATATTGATAATATCCAAACGTTATGACCGCAAATTAAAGGTATTCCAATATTGATAACCATTACTTATATCATCTACTGCACCATAACAAGAAACACTTTTAATATCAACTTACTTCTAATCAATAAATATATTTGATCACCAGATCTTCGAAAGATCAAGTCTATATTCTAGCTATTCAGGCTCTTTGCAACAAATGAAATATACCAATTATTGAACTTCATTTGCCTAGCCTTTTCCATACAATGCAATTATCTATTGAAAAGCAGACACGTTTACATTCTTTCTTCCGAAATCCAGGCAATTTATTGGAGGAGGACTTGGGCCAGCAACCTCATTCTTTAGTATATATATATATCCTGTATCAACTACGTTAAATTTCGACCCTATAATTCCCAGCAAATGACAGTCATTATCCGAGCATACAATTACTATAGCTGACATGTATATTTTCTTAAGAAATAATACTGCCTAGCCATTATCAATACAACCAAAAACACTCAGACCTTTTTTCTGAATAGCTACAGCAACTGCTTGGTCTAAAAAATCATCATGCTCCACCAACGGCATTGGTTTTTCTACTGCAGCCTCCTGCTGCGATTCACTTTCACTCATTTTACTGTCACATCCACGCCCATCTTCTAATCCAATCACCATAATTTTGTCATCCACTTCTTCCTCACAATCCAACTTCACGAAACTATCATCACTATCGGTATTTTCCTCGCTACTACTGCTACTTTCTAAACCATAACAGTCACTGTTAAATCCTAATGGCATTACGCTATTTTCAATGTCTTGAAACCACTTTCCGCTATCACTTCTGCTGTTTGTATTAAATCTATTCTTTGTATTCTTCACTGCCGATTGAAAAACATCCAACGAATGTCTCTGACGGAAAGGACTGTATTGTTCCAATACATCCATATCCGACATCACTTGAGGTAAGGTGCAGGCACAGGGAGCACAACGGGTAGATGGGTCACTCGCCCGTTCTATGCTTACACTATTACTTTTATTACCATCAGGATTACTCGTCCCTTTCGATTCACTTTCCTTAGAACAATCGGATCCAAACTCATTCCTTTGCAAACCGTGACTCTGTATGGCCATCAAAACAGCTTCGTTCTCAAAATTTTGATGGGAATCGTTACAGTTAACAGGTTCATTAAAAACGTCATCCGCATCTTCGGGAAGAGGGACAAAGCCCATATCTTCGAGGACTTTGTTTATAGTATTATCTACAATACCTTTGGCTAGCTGTTTAGTCTGCCATTTTCTAACATGAAGACTGGAGTGGTTCACCGAATGAAGAAATGACTGGAAACAACATGAAGATGATCTAGGAGATAATGGTGATGGTTCTCTGTCTATAATGAAACGGAGAGGTGCTGCTGGATGATTAACTTCTGAGTTATCCTCTTTTTCTGGTACCTCACATACTGTCGAATCTTCCTTGATCACTTCTTCAATATCTTGCAAAGGACTAGGGCACTTGACAGGACACTCATCCAAAGCTATGGTTTCGCTTGGCGAAGACTCCATTGCTCCGTCTCGGGAGTCAGGATTATCATCGTTTCCACAACAAACGGGACTAAAACTTTTGTATTCGACGGGAACAGTCATACTTTCTCCACGACTATCAGAGGGTAAAAATAATTTCCTTTCTTTATCTTTTAAATGATACTTTCCTTTAATCTGCCATATATAGCGTGCCTTTTTTAACGGTCTCTCGTCATCATTGTCGTCTTTACAAGTTGCTTGTTCAGTACTTGAAGATTCGCCTTCGTCCTCACTTGACCTTCCCATCCTTGACTGTCCTGAAAATAAATAACGTAATGGGTAGATAGGTAAGAATTCTTCTCCATTCTACTAAGAAAACTTTCTCATGTAAGAACGTACACTATCGACGAGAATTCTACGATAAAATACATATTCTTACTTCTTAAGCTAAAATAACTTTAGGTATCTCCTTCTAAATATTCTATGTAAGTGTTAATCATCTTTATGGAAGTGCTTTTCCAACTAAAATCAAGGGAATGATTATAAGCTGCGACACCTAAGAACTGGTCACTTATACTAGCCGTCGCAGTAGAGCCACTCCTTGGTTTCAAGGTGTTTATCGATTGTCTTACTAGTGTATTATCTAATTCGCTACTCGTAAGACTACTCATTCATGTTTAACTCACCTTGAGATTATAATCCGTCGATAAGACATTTCATATAAAATTGATTACCATCCACCTAAACCGTTAGTTTTTTGTTGAATAAGAAAATTGAAAAACACAATTTAGCAGAAAGAAGGGTCATGGCCTGCTGCGCATTTGCGGTAATTAACGTAAGTAAAGCCAGACGCCCGTATTCATTCCTTTGAGATTTAGCTTCTGTCTCAAGATATACAACTTCATTTGAATTCGATAAAAGGATGCAATTGTTAATTGCCGGACAATTAGTTAACGACAGGAACAAAGTATTTGAACAATGAAACATAACGCTGGTTTCAAAATTCGACTTTATAATTATTCTTATTAGATATATAACAAAGAGTTACAATAATGTAAATAGAAAACATCAATATCTTCTTCCTTTTTCGCGCCGACGGCCACCGTATTCCATATTCTGTTGGGTTTTCGCCTGCTTCAAACCGTAGTAATAACCTAAATGTGAGACCAAAAAAAAAACATCAATGACCACACTTCAAGAACAAATGTGGAAACAAAACAAAAAAAAGTACAAACCGGTATGATAACCGCTCATATACCAGGACATTAACATAGCTGAAAGAGCCTCGCTGTCATTCGTTGTAAAGTGCTCGAAAAGATTCGGAGGCGGTGGAGGTGGTGGTGGTATATGTGGAGGCCACTAAAAAACCAAACGAAAGTAAATTTGGAATTCTTCTCAATATATGTAGACAATGAATCACAAATAAGATTGGAACATGAATTCGAAAAAAGTTCATCATCCCATAAAAATATAAGCAAAACTCAATTCAAAGTCAGACAGATAGTATACCAACATTGGTGCGAAGGCAAAAATACAATACTTCCAATTGATCAACGCAAAAAAACTTAGAAAACTTAATTGCTAAAATTACGCAGCCAAAAGATGAGTGAGACATTAGAAATAGAATAAATACTTAGATTTGATTATTATTAATATCCTTTGACTGATGTTGACTTGTAAGAAATTATAAATAATCTCTTATATTAAGAAATTATATGTAATTTAGAAGTATATATACTTACTTCTAAATTATGAACATTTTCATGAGATTGTCTGCCCTGTGAGAAAGAAGGAAACATTTCTGGGGAATCCATCTTTCGTCTACCATGTCTTTTTCCAACATGAGGGGTTTGATGTGCTGCTTTGGAATTCCTTCTGTCTTCTTTTGCCGAGACACTATCTGATAGATCCAATGCGCCTTCAATCTAAATAAAGACATTGCAGAAAATAAAATAAAGATAGAGAGAAGAGACATAATATAAAATGATTCATCAAAAACGCAAATTATTTGTTCCTTGTAAGAGTTACCAAGCAAATTTTTTCCTGTAATTTAAAAGAAAAGATTTTAAATCATTCCGGAAAATGAAGAGTTTGGCTTGGTTTAAAATAACATGGAAGAACTAAGATATATCACTTAAGTATATCCTGAACTTATTTTCAAGATGAAGGGTCGTCAAATCTAATACTAATTACAAAACCTGAAAATCAGATGCATACATCACTACCAGCCATATTTACTAGAAGACTTTCTGGTATAAATGAATTAGTCATCACATTTTTTCAATTAGCATCTATTACACCTAATTATAATATATTATGCTTAAGTTTGACAAAGGATTCAGAATTAGATACATCTGCCTCAAGATAAAGTCCAGAACCGAATTATTTGCAAACTTTTAACTCAATCATACAGGTTTAAAAGAAGTACTGTTTTACTTTGATTAACTCTTCTACTTTGACATCATTCATACACAATCAAGAGAATTTGGCTTTATGGTGATCAGTTTTAATTCCTCAACAGTTACTACAAAAAAGGTATGTGTGCCTTGGCTCATCAATGTCTTAACTATGGAATCAATCTGAACTGGATTGAAAGCCTTTTCATAATTAACTAAAACAGATGTAACGAATTATTTCTCATTTAACCGGTGAGTTTCCATCATCTTTAAGGTTCATTGATTGAGCTTAAAAATACCATTTAATAATGAACCTGAGATGATCTACTATGTAAGTGGACTTTGTGCCTTAATATGGTCTTGCAAAAGGGTTTCTTTGTATTTATGTTTAAGATGGACAAGTGAAATGCAAAAATTTTAAACCTAGACCATAATGACTACAGTATATTTTTTTCTGGGTGATGTCCTGGATATTTTGTCCTCTACAAACAAAATGTGCTGGTTTTGCATTTGGTACCTGGACACTTCACCCTAGATTAAGTTGTTTTATAGATAAGACCTCACCTCTGGCCCATGGATTTTCCACAGAAGAATACATATACAAACAAGGAAACTTGATTGTTCACAATATATAAGGTATGGTTATTCATAGTGGTGGTCATAGGCTATCATAGACAATTGTCACTTACGTAAAATATCATGCATACTTCATAGTGATTCTGTAGGAACCAAAGAAGACTCTACAGACAATTAGGAGTGGTAGGATTTACAGGTTCTAGTATAAAATGAATACAGTCCAGGGAGATCTGGTGGAACTTCATAATAGGTTCTAGTATATTTGCAGTTTCTACAGAATAAAATCTATTAGGAAAAAGAACACAGCTGTGGCAAGACATTAGAGTTCAAGAAAAGCTCCAAAAAGGTGTTGTTTACATGCAAAATTTGTCATCTTCGGAAGAGAAGAAACCAGTTGTCTTCTCCCCCAAAGATGGCACCTAACTCTAATATTCTACTGAACACTTACTAATTGATACTGAATACATAATTAAGTGGTCCCTGAATTACTTGGGAGAAGAACCACATAGTAGAATCAGAATCATAAGCAGGTAAAAGCATCTATATCACCATCTAGCCATTGTACTTTTGGTACTTGAAAATGAATGTTTATGTAAGAAAGTTGAATATTGCAGATGTATCGAATCTGCAGTGACAAATGTAACAGATAAATGCATAATCAGGATCACCACCTGAGTATGTTATATAGTGTATTTGCAGGCTTCACTATACAACCATTTTTGCCTCTTTTTAGACAATTCTTCAGGACTTATTCATTACTAAAAAACAATTCCTAAGATAAAATGTACCACAGTACACTAAGTAATCAACAACGAAGAAAAACATGTTTAATAAAAATGTTACCTTTTAACATGTAACAGAAATAATCTCAGACTTTTAATTTGAGTTCAAAATGGGTATTGAACAACACAATTTCTATTGGATTAATAATTTTTGGAAAGTCAAATTTCAAAGTCAGTGCTCCACAAAAACACAGGCACTACTTGTAAAAAAAAATACTACCAGATAACAACAAAAAAATTTGCATTGCACGATTACATGCTACGATTTGGTGTTTCCCTTTGAGTTCCCTAATTAAGTTTTTTATCAACTCCTAACTCGAGTATTCATAATAATAATTCTGACAGCAGTCTTCAGGGTGGATCTAGAAAAGGCAAGTGAGGGAGGGTTATTTAAGACCATATCTGTATTTAAAGTGCATTAAAACAAACAGTGTATTACAACAAACTTATATGACTTAAGGATAATATGGAAGACTTATAAAACTTTAAATCAAAAGTCATATAACAAACTTATATCGCTTTTAAATACCATTTTGTAATGATAAATGCAGTAGATTTCAGTGATTGTAGAAAAACTTAACAGTTAGATATAAAGTTCCTCATCACACCCTAGAAAAATTAGAAGTACTTCTAAATTCAATGGTATTTGGCCGGACTTCGTGGAAAGCCATAATGACAAAATAAGTAAGCACTTCGTTATTTCCACAGAGAATATTTAATCTAACGACCGGTATCGGCGCGAGCCGAAACCGGTCGTTAGATTAAATATTCTCTGTGGAAATAACGAAGTGCTTACTTATTTTGTCATAGAAGTACTTCATTGACATCAATGGGGGAGACATCTCCCCTTTGCCTCTTCCACACTTTGATCGGCCAATGCCCAGGCTATATTTATAAAGCTTGAAGCTAATCTACTTTGAACATAAAACCAAAGAATTGAATAAAATACACTGGTTGTATAATAATGAAATATCATAAATCTTGATTGATTGAGGTTAGGCAATTGAAATCTCTTGCATGAAAGTTGATTCATCAGACCAAAGTAATAAGTACTGCTAGGTAACCTAAACAAAAATCAGGTCATAAAACTGTTGCTAAATAATCCTACTTTATGCCAACAGATAAAATAGTGCTGAGTAACATTTACGATAAATATAAAAGCATGAAAAAATGCAATTACTCCTTTAGACTATCCATTTAAAAACTCAAGAAAAGTCAACGCAAGTTACTAAGAATTACAAAGATTTAATTTTGTTCTTTATCAACAAAAGTATAGAAAATAAAGGACAAATGAGCAATGTTTTCAATTTAAAAAGTTTTGATACTAGCAAAATGAATTCAAAGCAATTCCAGTTCCTTGCAGCAGTATATGTAAGAAATTAAAATTACTTGGATCAACTACAAATACGGGTAGATTACAGTATTTGAAGCCACCTTTGCTGAAGTGTTTGTGTTAGTGAATAAAATTGAGGAAAATCTCATGCTAAGATTCATAATACAATAAAATTTTTCCTTCATCCAAAAGAAAACCAATTACTGAATTGTTGTAAAATAACTATCACAATAACATGAAGGTAGAAAAATTTCAGAGAATATGAAGCAAGGTTGCATGCCTTCCATAGAAATAAACTTGCATGAAACAAGCGGCTAGACCATGGCGTGAGATGCTAATATTATCCAAGTGACAACGTCAATTATGGGCCTAAGATGTTATTGACAAAATTAATTTTTAACTAACAAAATGAACAGGAATTGACATATATAACGCCGACGATTAAATATTTAAAATGAAGAGTATATAGCAATACGAGTGCTATCAGAGTTCCGCATACCATAGGTTTGCAATAACAATATAGAGGATGGTCAACGAAGGGTAGGAAGTGCGTAACACAATTGTAATGAAGACCTCAAAAATTGATTATTTCACTGTTGGAAACAACAAGCAATAATTACAGCCCCACTAACTCATCAACTTTTACTGTAATTTTAGAAAGTAAGTTCCCTCTTGCGTCGATCAAGGACTATCTTAAACCAACGTTCTTTATCTCCATTTATAACTCGATATAAGATTTCATTCTAAATTTTGGTTCCGTCAATCAATTCTCATAATTCATTATACTGGATGTCCTGTTCGTTATTTTGATGGAAAGAGAAAATCGTGTTCATTGACTTACTTCAAACAATTGCTCCTCCATAGCTCTATCTTCTTGAGCTTTTCTAGCAGAACGGCCGCATGTTGGCAAGAGAGCATCCATGTACACATTTTCTTCGTTGCCATAACCTGTAAAATTGTATAAACATTAATTTGAAAAGTAAACTGCAGCGCTAAGTTGATTATAAAATAAGTCCTAATAATATTTTACAAAAAATTTAAAAGATTACTTTGTATAAGCATGCAAACCAATGATGAAACAATTATCTTCTGTACTTCGCTAATTATACAAACCAATATATCTGACTATACATGTTCCAGCATTTTCATCTATCCTTATTATCTTTCCTTCATAAAGTTTACCGTCCTCGCTATATTTTGCTCGGCAGAAAGAGCCAACTTCCCACTAATAAGAAAGGTAATGTAAATAAGACAATTATTAACAAAAACAATTGCGAAAGAATTGATCCGTTTAATCTCAAACGCTTACTTCTGGAGGTGTTTTAACACCATGTCGCTTTTTCTTCATTTTATGAGCGGAAAAGGACTTCCCTTTCGACGACGCACTTTCCTCTCCTGAGCCACTGATTTCCATCAACTTTGCTACTTCCTCCTTTAACAGACTTACGGATTCATCATACTGTTTGATGAGGAGAGTATCATCCCAGGGGTCTTCATCACTGGTCTAAAAGTAACATTTCCGAGAATAAGAATATTTCAATGCAAACCTCAACCAAAATGACAAGACATTTACCTCTTTACCGCGTACAAATAAAGTCGCAGGGAAAAAACCCGACATAGTTTTTTAAACAAAACTTGGAGATCTTTTTGCTATTATTGAATGTGTAGTACTTCTGCTTAATGAACAACTTTAAACTTCCACAACCTACTCAAAAGACTCACACGGCACTTTGAATTCACTAACACTTCAGCTGGGCACCAGTGATATAAATTTCATAAATTTGCAAGTAGAAAAATGAAGATCGAAATTATCATAAAAGATGGCAGGAACCGCTGGAAGGAAATATTTTGTTAACTTTAAATTGTTGTTCCGTGATATTCTGCGGTTAACATAGAGGAAGGATGCTTATCTTACTCTACGACTGCTAAAGGAGAGAGCAAGTCCATCATTTTCATCCCATCATTACCGGTGAAATTAAGGGTTGTTGTTTTTGAAGCTAATTTATCCTAGTTTTCAGCTATCAGGACTGTCAGTTACAAATAATATCCTTTACCATCTGGGACGTACCCGTCTCTTAGTATTTTTTTATTTACGTGCGTTCCAGTTTTTGTAGGTTGTAAGGACTGCTTACGGAGGAACTGTATCTTTTGTATTATTTCCCTTTCAACGCTAGTAGCCATATGCCAGGTCGTCTTTATGCGGCACTTCACGATCGGACCAATTGGATCACGAATTTTAGTTTTAATTCGAATATTTCAG
Source organism: Ladona fulva (assembly GCA_000376725.2). NCBI lineage: Eukaryota > Metazoa > Arthropoda > Insecta > Odonata > Libellulidae > Ladona > Ladona fulva. Next base: position 963,699 of record KZ308611.1, read on the forward strand.
CCGCGGTTTTCATCTGCGAACTGCCCAAAAAGAACTGGAGTGCAGAATATTGTGATAGAATATAATAGTATATAGAAATAACGTTGAGAATGTGAAGCTTGCCTGCCTTATCCCCCCTCCCTCTTTTACGTCAACTTGCATCCCAAGGTTGGGATGGCATTTTGTCTTGTTTTTGATCTTTATTCTCAGTCAGATGTGATTCATCCACCAATTTAAGCGAAGCACCCTGCATTCTTTTATATTCCTCTAGTAGAAGGAAGGTGACGTTTCATGAGGATTATTTAGTTAAGTTTTTATTGTGAAGTTTGTATAGTTTTCAGACTCTTAAACTATGTTAGTTAAACATCAACCTCAAACAAAGAGGATGCAGAAAGATCTGATACTTTCCCGGTGATTCTTCTGGTTAGATCTTATCACATCGGTTGTATAAACGCACCCAGACCCAAGGAAAAACAAAGGAGCTACAAAGAGTATGTTTTTATGTGTTGCCCTGGAAAAAAGGTGGCAATAATATAAAAGTACAATCGTCTATCCCCAAAGTATCCTATGCAGATAACAGTATTATTTTCATCAACTTCTTATCTTTCCAGCAAACTATTAGCATTGCTCAAACTTCTTTTTGAACAGAACACTAAATTTGACCACTTCACAGCATTTACTTTTCATGTATACATAATACATGAAACCTGAAATGTATGAACGTGCATGCATTATAATGCCTCTAAAACCTTCTAAAATAGTTTAAATATCCCAATTGTTGATAAATCAAAGGGTGTAAAACTTCAGGATGACCCATATTCACTCCCCCATTCATTGTATCTGGGTGAAAGTTTCGCAGCAGTAGGTTTAGTTTTAGAGAGCGCAGTTTTAACACCTTCAGTTGTCAATGTCTGCAGGTTAAGAGATGGGATGTGTTTACCTGAAACAGTTTTTTCTGAATGTAAGAACAAAATTCAATTTTAAGACTAAAGTAGTATCTGGTTAAACTTGTCCATTGCTCATTAGAAATACAGCCAGATGACCCGAGCAATCTCATAGAAGTTTTACGTATATGTAAGTCTTTATTGAAAATATACTCCTTATTTGTTAGAATGTACAATTACCTTTCTCGTAGTTTTCTAGAATCTTAAAAACATCTCTCATTTTTTCCATTAAAGCTTCTTTGCAAACTAATTTAATATCAGATCCACTGTAGCCTTCAGAGACCTAAAGAAACAAATAACACATAAATACATCATAACTTTATACCTACTAAGTAGTATAAATCTTATGTAAGTAAGATTACTCTATGGTATTAGTTTCCCTACCTGAGCTAAATCTGAATAATTGATCTTGCAGGACAAATGCAGGCCACATCCTTTGCTTTCCATATTTGATGGCAGAAAATACTGAAATAACTCCTGCCGCTCTTTCAAAGTAGGCAGATCAATTAAAACTCTCTTCTCGATCCTGCGTAACATTGCAGAATCGATATCCCTGCACAAAAAATCTTCTGTCATACTCAATGAACTGTCAAGGTTATGATGCCTTACAATCTATTTTCAATGTAGTATCTTTTACCCAATAGTAATGCCTTGTCATTAAGAGGGATAGCCAAATGCTTAGGTATCAAATGTAAATTAAACAAAATAATTACTTTTAATCCAACTACACATAAATAAATGAAAAACCTTAGAGCAAGTAGATGGTAGTAGGTACAATTTAAATTACAATTGCTGCTGTTTAAATGTCAACAGCTTCAAGTACCTATCTACTTTTGGGTATTCATATGCATTCTCAGGAAAAGCTTAAAAATAGTGATACGGTATTTTTAAAAGATTCACCAAAGGTGATCAGCCTACCCACTTGGCTATCTGGGAGCCTCATATAATTAATGATTGTTTACTCTTCAACAATACTATTTGCCATTAGTTTAACCTACAGTTATAAAACTCAGATTTAAAGAAAGGCAAGGTACGTGCAGTTTGATTTTGAGTCTTTGTGGCTTAGAATGCAAAATTAATTCATTTAATAAATTTTAGACTCCCTGCATAACCAAGGGGGTAACTCATTTCAAGAAACCAGTCCCAGGTTCAACTCCTGGGAAAGGCTATTACGCAGCCAAAAGATGAGTGAGACATTAGAAATAGAATAAATACTTAGATTTGATTATTATTAATATCCTTTGACTGATGTTGACTTGTAAGAAATTATAAATAATCTCTTATATTAAGAAATTATATGTAATTTAGAAGTATATATACNTTTGGTGAGAATCCGTTTTCCACTTCAATTTGTTTAACTACGTTAAGTTCGTTTAAAAAATGTTGCTGTTTCAGTGGAAGGTTGAGAAGACAGTGGATCAAAGAATGATATGTGGCGAGTTTGTGGGAGACAGGGTGCTTGAGGAATTGTGGATAGTATGGCTCGTGTTGGTTGGCTTATGGTAAACTGAAAATTCAATATTGCCATTGCTCTTAGTAAGGGTTAGGCCCAATAAATGTAAGCAGCCATTCTGTTCGTGTTCGATGGTGAAGCTGATTGAGGGATGAATTGTGTTAAGGAGCGATAGAAAACCATTTAGTTGCCTGCGGGTCCCATTCCAAATGCAGAATATATCGTCCATGCATCTTACACATGTGCCAACATACTTCAGTAAGGAGTTACCTGACTGAAACAGATTACATTCCAGTTGGTCCATAAATATATCCGCAAGAAGTGGGGAAAGAGGAGAACCTATGGCCAAGCCATCATTTTGTTCCTATCTTTATTTTGCTATGAATAATATTAGAATATTGTGCGAGACTTTCAGATTCTTCTCCTCCGAAGCAACTGTCTTGCGATGCAAGACTTTACCTCCATGGAACATGCTTTCATACAACTTATGAACTTTGCCACTTATGCCTCTAATAAAAATTCACTAAAATAAATTCTGAATGGCTTGTATTTTGGTGAATCCCAGTCATCTCTCTGAAAATAACATTTGATGTTTACCAAAATTATCAATATCAACTAATATAATTAACAACTACAGTAAAATTTAATATTTTTTTATCATCATACATTACTCATTTTCCACCTTGCTCTCGATGTAGATTGTGCTTTAAAATATTCTCAGCATCCTTACACTCGACTCATTAATTACTCTGTCAAGATTAATTTACTCCTCGAGTAATTCTAACCTTAACCACAGTAGTATATTTCATCAGATTTTTAATTTATTAAAGGTTTATATCTTCTAATTGAATAATGTAAGTCTTCCCAAAAATTTAATTACTAAAATGAAAAAGCTTTTCAACTTTATAATGGAGGTACATACTTTTAAAAATGTCACTCATTGGGTTAAAGGATAAAAAATTCAAGAGAGAAACTTTAAAATTTTTCTGTATTTGTTTTGCAGAAGAAATAATTTACAATTATAAGATTCAAGGCTGTGATAAACATAAGGATACTAGATACTCTGAGTCCTTTATCCATCATATCCACAAACATAATTTACAGTTTACATGGAAAGAACTTTTAACTATTCAGATTAACTCAGGTTAAAATGTTATGAAAGGTTCGTCGAATATGTTACATATTCAAACTACTAGCAAACACCTTCCAATCGTACACCTTCTTTCTATTATAGAATCCTTTAAACATTTCATAGCTACGAACTGGATGTGTCACGTAACTTAAATTTAAATGTGTTAAGTCAGCACAGCAGAAGTACCAGCATATCACTCATGAAGACAACCAACAGAATTTAACTCCAAAACTTAATTGATATATAGTTACTTTTACAAAAATTATCAAGAAGGTTAATTTTAACTTCTAAAAAATGTTTATACAATTAAAACTTGTCATTAGGGAACACAAAGTATTTTATATAAACCAATTTGGAAGGTACACCAATATAGTTGAACTGAATCAATAACTGCTTCCATAAATGATTTCTCAAATGGAATATTTTCATTGAGCAGTTGATAGGGATATAATGGATTGAGAGAGTAAATTGCGTCTCTATTCTGCTTGTAAGCATATTAGGAAGTTACCATGGAATATTTGAAGTGGCAAGTATAAAAACTTTTTCCTCATGCACAGAGTTTTGATGAACTAACTTATCCATTTGGATCAATAACTCTGTTTTCATTCGCCTAGATGCCTCATGTTCCAGCGCTGAATCTCTTTTACCAATCAGTGCATCAATCTCTTCTATCAAAATTGTAGATGGAGCATTTCTTCGAGCTACTTCAAATAATACCTATAAAATTTAAGAGAATATAAATTTCTTATACGAATTTCTTTCTTTTAGGTGTTTCAACCTTTTACATCAATACAATTTTCTACTTCAAAATTTGAAGAAACCATGATAGCAAGAGATTACTCTTAACATAGGAGACTTATTCATAAAAGAATACAAATGCTTTTCCAGTTTAACAGACAACACAATCTTGTATAAATGAAAAGGGTACATGAGTGCAATTACCTTAATCAATTTCTCTGAATCTCCTCTCCATTTACTGGTAACCAAACTTGGGGATATGCTTATCAATCGTGTGTTGCACTCAGTAGCTACTGCCTTAGCCAATAATGACTTTCCTGTTATATTTGAGAAATGATCAGAATATATAAAAAATGCATACACAATAGAAGTATTACTATGTAATTTAAGAGTTAAAATGTAGGCACATAATATACTTGAGCTTTCAGAGAATCCTTTTAACGGAAGTCATACTAAATATATTTATCCTTCATTGATAGCAGTGCATACTTCCAAAAAATGTATTCATCATCTCTGACATGATAACATGTCAATGATAACATTCCTTACATCCTTTTTTTGACTAAGACAACTGAGTGTACTTTGAAGGGGCTTTTCTATCAGTGAAAACAATTACCTTCCATTATACTTTGTATACTTTAATTAGATAATATGTCTGTATATATTAAATACATTGGATAATTTTTAATAATGCTTGATAAGTTATCTTTAAGATTACTCAAATAAAATTTCACAGGTCAGTATTCTTAATATAGAATATTGAGGGCATATAGAATTCTATCATATAGAGTACCAATAAAAGCTAAATGATTACTTGTTTATCATTGAAATTTGGCAGTCAATGAAGGTAACATTTCACAGGCACCTGCAAATGTTCCTAAGGAGAAATGGACATGAGGAGTCTGACAGGACAAGGTACTTATATTATCAAAAAGGATGGTTTGTTTCCACCACTCTGTTAGGCTGGTGCCTCTTAGAGGTTATGGCTATGAATGATACCAATTACTCTAATGAACCAAGAAAGCTAAGGTAACAATTAGAGTAGATGGTGAAAAACTAGAACAGGTAGATAATATCTCTTTCTTGGGAAGTGTTCTTTCCTGGGATGGGAGGTGTACTAATGAGGTTCAAAAAAGAATAGCATTGGCCATGGAAGCTATCACAAAGTGAAGGAAACTTATGACTAGAGGTTTTGATAAGGGAATGGAAAAGATTGGTAAAGTCCTTGGTGTGGAGTGTTTTGGTATATTGGTGTGAGACGTGGACTTTACGAAAGGAAGACATCCAAAGATTAGAGGCATTCGAGGTTTATGGGGTAGAATGGAATTCGTGTGTTGGGTTGCTAGAAAAATAAACACAGAGGTGCTAGAGATGGTAGGGGAAGACAGGGTTTGAATCAAAGTAATTAAACATCAATAGAAGAAATGGGTGGGCCAAATATTGAGGGAATAGGGATTGCTAAAGAATATTATTGAGGGAAGTACCCAAGAGAAAAAGCAGAGGGGAAGGCAGGGACAAAAGTTGTTAGAGGGCACACAAACCTACTGAAAGGTAGAAAACTTATGATGATGACCTGATGAAGCACTCTCTCTAGCCGGCAAAGTCTTCATAAATGGCCCATCTGAATGTTCTGGCAAGATAGCTCAATTAGCTAGAACAGCTGCCAGACAAGTGGAAGATCTTTGATCTCATCCTAGCCCTGTCAGACTTTTTGCATGTCAGTCTATCAATGAATATTGACCATAAGTAAACTTGACAGCACCTGTCCCTGGTGGTCCATATAGAAGTAGACCTTTCCATGGTCCAAGTAATCCTGTAAAGAGCTCAGGGTACTGAAGAGGATACAAGACAGCTTCCTTTAAAATTTTCTTTGCATCCCCATGTCCAATGATATCCTTCCAGTGAACTTTTGGATTTTCTACTACCAGTTCCTTGAAATATTAAAGTTCATTATCAGCAACTTCTGACCATAAACTTTCTTGAGCTTCTATTGGAAGCAACAAGAACTCATTTTGAAAATAAACACAACTTGAGTGATTTTCATTTGACTCATAAAAATCATAGTTGAATTTGTACTCACGGTAATGTTGAATAAATCTGTATTTTTAAAATAAGCTAAATTACCAGTATGGAATGGGGCATTTTTTGACATATGGAATGGATGGTTTGGGGCATAATGACTAAGATGTTGCTCAATGAAGATTTATATGATAGCACAGGTTTAACCTTAAAAGGGTTAAAGGTTTTCATGATCAAGCTTTTTTAGCTTCGATAGCTAAGGTCATTTCAAACGGGCTAGCATAGGGAATTGAACCTGAGACCACTTTGCCAAAGGCAAATGCACTATCCACATGGCTATCTAGGAGTCTGGATATTGAACGTTGTCCTGCTTTTGCTGAAAGAAAACACTATACCCATTTGCCTAAATGGGCCAGAAAGACCAAGAAGATAATTATTATTTCTGGTAAAGAAAAAAGTTTTCCCCTATTATCTGCTTTAATAAATTTTGAGCATATAGAGAGACAAAGATCCATGCTTTAGCCAGGAAGAACAAAGTTAGCCAAGACTAACACTAAGGACTAGGTTATTGAAAGACAGGAAAAGAGTGAAAGGTGAATTTGTTGAAATTGGACATGAAATATATGTAATAGGACTGGGACTCAAACCTGGATCATTTGATGGTTGGTCAATCTAGTCATTGAGCAATCTTCCCTATCAATTCGCCTAAATAGCATGTCTTAATCTTCTGGCAAATAGCTTAGTGGTGGGCCTCCAAATAGCCATATGGGTAACATGTTTGACTTCAGCGAAAGTTGTCCTGGGTTCAATTCCCAGTGGAGGCTCACATGTAAAATTACCTCAGCTGTGGATGAACTTTTAATAAGCTGCTGTGCTTAATTGTTAAAGCAACTGCCCCACCAGCAGGAGATCTGGGTTCGAGACCCAGTCCTGTCAGACATTTTGCATGTCCATTTTTCTTGGGAATTGAAAGGCAGGTTAACCATTGGTAATGAAAAGGCATTCTATAAAATTAAACAGTTGCTCCATTTTAAATGTTTCAAAAACTTGACATGAATTTTATTAACAAATAAACTTTAGTAGTTGATGAACTATTTATTGATGAATTCTTGAAATTTTCATAAACTTTACAATCTGAAACTCGGTGCTTTCGCGAATATTTCCTAAAAGCCATTCAAGAAAATAGGAAGTAAGTTATCAGAGAGATGTCAATGATTTTCAACTGGCATAGTCCACCAAGGATATCATACCTTGGCGATATCGGTACCGATAACTCCAAAATGATTGAAATTATCTTCAAATGTAGTAGTAGCATCCGAAATTATGTTTTTCTCGATATTACTTGATGCAGAGCTAAATTGTTTGGCCGATGTCTCTAAAGGAAATACTGTCAATCCTAGATCTGGTATTTCTCGGTCTCCATAGTTCTTCAGCGGGTTGCATTTATTCTTAATCATTGGTACGGACGATTGCTTGGAATCAATAGTGCACGAGGTGGGTCGATTTGATATTTTCTTTCTTTGAGATCCACTTGCGTCGTTATTTTTCTCTAATTGCGTAGACTTCTTGCATATTTTCGGATACTTTTGGAAGCGTAAATAATAATAACTTTCATACTCTTGCAATATTGTGTACAGATCTATATTGTCACAAACGCTGTAAGTTTTACAAACGGGAGCCTCATTCATCAAGCATGTTGCACTATTTGTGTATCTGGAAAAATCGATTAAGTTATTAGCTTTATTTTCAATTGAGGTAACTGATAGCTATCGTGCAACATTACCCTTCGTCCTGCAGAAACTGCTGAACTAAACTTAGTAGATACCACTTCCTCTCTCTGTTCCTTTTTTCTTCCTATAAGATAGACGCATCCATATAGAATTCTGAGTAAAAGCGAAGCATGTAAATACCATGCATGTGAATTGAGTTACATTTAATCTGTTTAACTCGTAAAAATGAAAAATGTCTACTGAAGCCGACACATTCTTGAAAAGATATTCCGTATTTGCCAATACTTACGAATTCACGAGCGTTCCGTGATGTTACCAGGGAGGAGTAATTTGCATCGGTGGACATTAGAAAGCATTCACGTCTAACCTTTGCTCTCTTTTATTCACTCACTCTTGAAACTCACAACAGTGGTAACTATGGGTAACAGTTACCAATTCAATGGGGATTCATTTTTACAGCTTACGTTTTGGAATTCATCATTTTGCCGAGATCGCATTATTTGTTGCAAATTTAATTATTATTAGAATATTAATGGATGACCTCTGCCTTCACTTCATGAAACCTTCTAATATTATTCATAGCGAAATAAAGATAGAAACAAAATATTCCGGTTTCCACAGAACGTTTATTGAAAATGACGACTAGTTTCAACGCATGAGTGTCATTATCAAGTCGTAGAAAGTCTCCTCAAATCAAGACTTATAAACCCTCAGAACAATAGGGAGAAAGGGAAGGAAGAAAAGTTAAACGGGTGGAGAGGGAAGGGGTGATAGGAGTTTTACAGTGGAAATCAGCGGGGAGTGGTACGGGAACAAATGGTTATTGGCTAAATTGTAGCCACAATGTAAGTGCTGGAGTATTTCCATCGCCTCTAAAGCCTCCAGTTTCCTGCCTTGAATATGCTTATGGAGATGGAAAAATTTTAAATCAGAAGAATGGTTATTTTCAATCAGATGTTGTGCAAAATGTGAACTATTGGTATTATTATGAAAAGAGGAAGCATGCTCCTTAGTCCTAATTTTAAAATTCCAATTTGTTTTACCAATATAAACTGTTTCACAGTACCCACAAGTCAACTTATAACAACCAAAGTTTGAATCTGGGGGTAAAACATCTTTATTGTTTGAGAAAATATTCCCAATGTTTCTTGGGATATAGAAAGTGGGCTTAAATCTTTCATTGGGGAGAGAATTTACAACTTCGTTGCTAAGGGGACCTGGGAATGGTAATCTGAACCACCGTGGTTTGCATAAAGATAAAGGTGGTATGGAGAAGATTTGAGAGAGCGCCATTTTTCGTTTTTTATTATTAAGGAGGGAATCAATCATATTTGGTGAGAATCCGTTTTCCACTTCAATTTGTTTAACTACGTTAAGTTCGTTTAAAAAATGTTGCTGTTTCAGTGGAAGGTTGAGAAGACAGTGGATCAAAGAATGATATGTGGCGAGTTTGTGGGAGACAGGGTGCTTGAGGAATTGTGGATAGTATGGCTCGTGTTGGTTGGCTTATGGTAAACTGAAAATTCAATATTGCCATTGCTCTTAGTAAGGGTTAGGCCCAATAAATGTAAGCAGCCATTCTGTTCGTGTTCGATGGTGAAGCTGATTGAGGGATGAATTGTGTTAAGGAGCGATAGAAAACCATTTAGTTGCCTGCGGGTCCCATTCCAAATGCAGAATATATCGTCCATGCATCTTACACATGTGCCAACATACTTCAGTAAGGAGTTACCTGACTGAAACAGATTACATTCCAGTTGGTCCATAAATATATCCGCAAGAAGTGGGGAAAGAGGAGAACCTATGGCCAAGCCATCATTTTGTTCCTATCTTTATTTTGCTATGAATAATATTAGAATATTGTGCGAGACTTTCAGATTCTTCTCCTCCGAAGCAACTGTCTTGCGATGCAAGACTTTACCTCCATGGAACATGCTTTCATACAACTTATGAACTTTGCCACTTATGCCTCTAATAAAAATTCACTAAAATAAATTCTGAATGGCTTGTATTTTGGTGAATCCCAGTCATCTCTCTGAAAATAACATTTGATGTTTACCAAAATTATCAATATCAACTAATATAATTAACAACTACAGTAAAATTTAATATTTTTTTATCATCATACATTACTCATTTTCCACCTTGCTCTCGATGTAGATTGTGCTTTAAAATATTCTCAGCATCCTTACACTCGACTCATTAATTACTCTGTCAAGATTAATTTACTCCTCGAGTAATTCTAACCTTAACCACAGTAGTATATTTCATCAGATTTTTAATTTATTAAAGGTTTATATCTTCTAATTGAATAATGTAAGTCTTCCCAAAAATTTAATTACTAAAATGAAAAAGCTTTTCAACTTTATAATGGAGGTACATACTTTTAAAAATGTCACTCATTGGGTTAAAGGATAAAAAATTCAAGAGAGAAACTTTAAAATTTTTCTGTATTTGTTTTGCAGAAGAAATAATTTACAATTATAAGATTCAAGGCTGTGATAAACATAAGGATACTAGATACTCTGAGTCCTTTATCCATCATATCCACAAACATAATTTACAGTTTACATGGAAAGAACTTTTAACTATTCAGATTAACTCAGGTTAAAATGTTATGAAAGGTTCGTCGAATATGTTACATATTCAAACTACTAGCAAACACCTTCCAATCGTACACCTTCTTTCTATTATAGAATCCTTTAAACATTTCATAGCTACGAACTGGATGTGTCACGTAACTTAAATTCAAATGTGTTAAGTCAGCACAGCAGAAGTACCAGCATATCACTCATGAAGACAACCAACAGAATTTAACTCCAAAACTTAATTGATATATAGTTACTTTTACAAAAATTATCAAGAAGGTTAATTTTAACTTCTAAAAAATGTTTATACAATTAAAACTTGTCATTAGGGAACACAAAGTATTTTATATAAACCAATTTGGAAGGTACACCAATATAGTTGAACTGAATCAATAACTGCTTCCATAAATGTAAACAATATTCAAGATAAATTACAACCAAGATGCCCCAAGATGAATGATTTCTTTCATCAATTGAAAGCAACAAAGGACAGAAAAATCTATGTCTGTAGTACAACTTGTTAATGTTAAGAATTTTTTGTATTCAGAGTTTGATATGGCACCAATACATTATACTAACAACATTACAGAGATTACTTTCTGCAGCGATGACAAGTATATTCTAACTCATTGGCCAATTACGGAGTTTCTATTCATCAAGGAGAATGAAATAATAAATTTCTTAGTAGGTATACAATTTTATGTCATTTCAACCATGATCCTAATATTTCATTCCAATAATTCCATTGTCAAACATAGGATCCTTGGTATCAACTTTGTTTCATATGCAAGTTACCATCATATTTACAATGCAATTACTATGAATACATAAAGATACATAAATATAGTCTTTCAAAGTTGCACTTCTTAAGTATTAAAGGAATTCAATGAAAATAATCTTTCATGATCCTTCACAAAACTATTATCAGAACAGTATTTCCCTGATGTCACAACCTCACAGATTAACACAGTCAAGTAAAATTATTACTCTAAAAGCAGCACTCAATTTTGTATAAAATCTCTTATGCACCACTTTGAAACCACATCAAAATAGATTGAATCCAAAAGAAACAACCTAATATTCCAATAAATAAAAAAATTAGAGACCTACCTGAAAAACAGAGTGTACCATGATCTCTTACATAAGAGAATATTTCTGCAGATTATTAAGGACCAAACATTAATTTGTATTTAGAACCATATTATCAGGAAGAAACGAAGTAGAAAATTAAGTTACCTAATGATGATCATTTAACTTTTTAAAATCATTTACATGCTAGTAATAGCCCCAGAATGATTTAAGATTTCCCCATAAAACAAATGCATCTAAGTAACTGAGAGGCAACCATTTACCTAATTTTAAGATTTGAAATATTTAAAGGTATTATTCTTAAAGATCATAATTGAAATAAGAATATCATATTAATAAAAACCCTAGCATAAGTTTAACGTTATTTTCAATCAGATGTTGTGCAAAATGTGAACTATTGGTATTATTATGAAAAGAGGAAGCATGCTCCTTAGTCCTAATTTTAAAATTCCAATTTGTTTTACCAATATAAACTGTTTCACAGTACCCACAAGTCAACTTATAACAACCAAAGTTTGAATCTGGGGGTAAAACATCTTTATTGTTTGAGAAAATATTCCCAATGTTTCTTGGGATATAGAAAGTGGGCTTAAATCTTTCATTGGGGAGAGAATTTACAACTTCGTTGCTAAGGGGACCTGGGAATGGTAATCTGAACCACCGTGGTTTGCATAAAGATAAAGGTGGTATGGAGAAGATTTGAGAGAGCGCCATTTTTCGTTTTTTATTATTAAGGAGGGAATCAATCATATTTNTCGACTTCGGAAGTTGCCAAGACATAGAACTCTCTTGCTTCACAATGTCAAGGGTGGACTAAGAGTACTGCATTGGGCCATCAAGGACGACATAGTGGCCATCCATATGTGGTGAATGACCATTTCTGGTAACATATGATCAAACAGAAAAGTAACAGTGCATGAATTGACATTAGGAATGAATGATGGATGTCTGAACAATGTATCCCAGAGGTCAGTGCAAAGTAATTTCATCTCCTTTGCTTCTTGCAGCCAAATATCAGCATGAGTGCTACTATTAACAGCTGATCATTGGTAGCTGCAACTCACTTGGCCTAGGGAACAAAAAGATTGGGCCTTAAATGACTGGAAACACATACAGGTAGTGTAGTCAGATGAGTCACTTTTCCAATAGGTACATGCAGATTGCGGGATCCTGGTGTTGCAAAGACTCTATGATGCCATGGACCCAAATTGGCAACAGGGCAATCTTCAAGCAGGCAGTGGTTCTATAATGGTTTGGAGAAGGTTTACATGGTATGGTTAGGGACCTCCAATCCACTTGAACCAGACATTCACTGATTATCACTATTTTCGGCTGCTTGGTGACCACTCACAGCCCTTGTGAACTTTGTGTACTCTGCCAGCAATGGGATTTTTAAGGATGACAAAAGCACAATGTCAGCGAGCTACAATGGTGTCCCATCTAGTTTGACAAACATTCTGAACACTTCCAAAGTATGATTTGGCCACCTTGATCTCCATACAGGAACTCTATCAAGTACTTATGGGATATCATCAATGGGCTGTTCATGCCCCGGATTCTCCACCTGCAACAACCACCAAATTGTGGACGGTAATCAAACCTACATGGCTGGACATCCCTCCAGCAAATTATAAGCAACTTGTCATGTCCCTACCTTGTCAAGTTGTTGCACTTCACAATGCTTGAAGGGGTCCCACCCATAATTACATAGGTATCACATGACTTTTGGCACAAGTGTAATATTCTTACAGCAATAAAATTTAACAAATGCAAATAACAGCTCATGAACAAGGAATTTGAATTTTTAAATCTCCAAACAGTTTATGAGCTATGAACCAAAAGTGAAAAATAAAAAAATATTTTATGGAAATTTAAGTTCTCCAAAATGAGAGAAATAGGCGATTCACTAATTAAGAGCAACTCACAACAACTTTGAAACATACAATCCTTAAATCATATTAGCCAACATAGATTAGTCATGACATATCCCTGGCTTTCATAGACAATCTTTCACACTTTCTTAAATTTCCTTCCGTTATGATAATTTTAAAAACCACCAACATAATAGGAACTCAAAGTAAGCAAAGAATACAGCCACGAAATGAAAGAAATTTTTGGTTGACATCATTTAATCTCACTCAAAATTATTCTCATTCATACCGCAATCACACATTCTTATTACTGATAAATCACCATTGCTATAATATCCACTCATCTTAAGCCTGACTTAATTAACAATAAGAAGCCAGGATGGACAACACTAAGAAGTTTAAACACAGAATAGCATAATTAACACCATCCCTTTGTGTGCCAAAAGCATGTTGTGCACGTTTATTCTGGATTTGTACACATTTTTTATGAATACTACAAAGCCTCTCTGACTTCCAATGATGGGGGCCAATAAAAAAATGATACCGTTTTTTTCATTATGCTTGAGCACTTTTTACAATGGCCAAGAGAATTAAATCATAATATTTTGGTTTGAAAATTAAATAATTCTATTCTAAATCCGTAATATGGAAGTCATGATTTTGATCTGAGACTTGACTGCTATCGCCTGAAGAACCAGAGGAGGATGAAGCAGATGAATTTGATGAACTTTGACTGAAAGAAAAGGAGGGGTTGGACCTGTTGACCGAGCTCTGTGCAGCCGTGTAACTGAGAAAGAAAAAGAGATCTCATTAATGACTCCCGGAGCTGTAAAAATAGATAAAATGAATACAGAATGAGAAATTTCTGGTAGTTAAGAATACTCATGCAGGAATAATGAAAAATCTAAAATTAAAGAGTGCAATGAAAACCATTACCTTTAGAAAATTTTATAATTGAAGCAATGAGAAGTAGCCACTTTTAACATGTTTTTCTCAGCGTTTATGCAAAAAGAATTTGTGCCACCTCATTTATAAGTTCCTTGCCTAAATATAATCATGCAGCCCTGAGGTCATCATTCTAAATGTTACACATTATTGTACATGTGGTTTTATGTGCATGTTGATAAGTGAAATCTAGCATTGTTGGAAGTGAATAAGTATACTTCATAGATACTTGTATCATGAATTCTCATGCAAGTGAGTCTTTTTAAAGCATGCAGATCATCCCAACCAATTCCTAACAGCAAATGAGATAAAACATTTGGAAAATGAATTCCTTATAATGAAATAAGTACATAAACTAGGCAGAACTCAGAAGTTGGTCTTCAAAATAAACTAACCAATATAAATTATGTCCCATAGTTTTTTACCTAAAACAGATGATGCAATTTGAAATTAATTTATATTTGCATGTTTTTAACTTAATTATGGGTAGAAATATTCTTGCAAGTTACTTCATTACTAAAATAATTAATGAAGGGCTTTGCTAGCAGGCATGCCCAAGAGATCTGCATGAGTTAATCTTTGGGTTTGGATCACACAATGGTTATTCTATATACTATACTAAGTACAAAATATCTGGCAACATCGGGATTTGCAAGCTACAAAAGCAAAGTGTTACCCTGTTTATGGAGCTCTTAATGAAATGAATGAGGTTCCTCTCTAATATGTGAGGTTTGTATCTCCTCTTGTCCATAGCTTACGTGAGGGTGACACATCAATTTTTTTGGAAAGACATTCCATAAAATCACCCCTGGCGGCCATTCTTTTTTTTTGCTTAATTTTTTGTATATGAGGAGTAAAAGGTGTCACTGTCTTTTTTCAGTACATGTTTCTGTGATATGTTTGGGTCTTGCTTATATATTGTATATTTATGATATGGTTTGAAATAAAGCAGGAATTCATAATTTACTCATCTCCCTTCAAGCTCTGACTTTCTTATATTTTCTTAAGGAAGTTCATTGTATTAATGTTCTTAGGATAACATTTCCGATAGTATTATCTTTGTATATGTATGAACAACCCAAGAACAGGCCCAGTTAGGACACAAAATTTTGGCCTCAGCAGACCTCTAGCATGCCTAAGTGTGGAAGGCATATCCCATGCAAACCCATGAAAATAATGACTGATTATATAGGCCTGCATGACTTTAGACAATAAAGACAAAATACTATACCAATCCAAATTTTAATGGTTTTTACATTTCCTATCATCTTCCCCATTAATTTACATACAATAAAAACAAAAATAGATTTCCCATACTGATTAGATTACTGAATTAAAATTAGTCTAGTCACTAATATAAGTTTTGAAAGAAGTTAAACAAGTTTCATTAAAAAAACTACATATTCAGGTGTTACTTGGAAGAACTTCTTTGTGATAACACAATTAAAAAAACACTTAGTGAGTTCTATAAAAAAATTGGTAAGGTAGCCAAGAATAAAAATATTTTTTGAGAACACCTTTTTTTTGGTGATGTCAAGTTCATTAAAGGGGGATGGATAACTTTTAACCTACAATTAATAAATTGATTTTATAATAATAATATGATAATAATAATAATAAAACAACTTTATAGGGTGAGCCTTTTTACTAAGAATGCATACAAAAGAATGTAGTAAAATATAGGAACTGGAAGAGATGACCTCTATGTAATTCAATGGAATATTCTTATGATGCAAATCTAAGCAAATATTTAAAAAGATTAATTAATACTTTGAAATAAAAATCTACATAATGTTTAACTTCCTATGAGATTACTTATATACATTAAAAAGACTAGAATATCTGATGGTTTTAAAGTTATATACATTTAAAAAGTTATAAGATGAAAGCTATTTACAGACAACAAAAGCTCCATATATAATGTTTACTTAATTAGTAAGTTAGTTCACATGTTAATTAACTTTTTATTGCATGAAATATTGTTTCATGACTCAAACATAAATGAGTTGGCACCAAAATTTTCAGATTCAAGCAACTTTCATTGCCTTCAATGTAACAATTTTACTGTGCTTAGTCACAAAATATAGCAATTTACTTCAGTAGAATAATCAATAACTATCTACATAAAGGGCATTGAAAATGGATTGAAGGAATATGAATCCAGATGAAATTACTAAACACCAAGAAATAAGAAGCCTTGGAAGATACTTCCAAATAGTATAAAGGAAAATATAATAAAACACTATACTGAATAGAATGATATTCCCTATATTGAGCTAAAAACTTCAAATGAATTGAGGAAAAATATAATCCACAAAAAGTTTTCAAATTTAACTGGTTTAAATTGCACTGTTTCAGTCTCATCAGTTTTTGAGCTATATTGCCAATAGGTTTATCATATTTACCTTAGAACTTTTTATGAATATTGCTGTCCATTGGCGGGCTGATCAAAATACCTATCAATTAAAGAGGTGTGGAATGTAAACTTCTCACCATGATATCATATTAATCTATAGAAAATCATATAAATCTACCATACAAGCATAGCATTTAGAATATACTGCACTCTCTAGGGTAACTTCTGGCAAATATACATGCTAACATATATCCTTGCAAATCTTACCGAAAGAGAGCAGCAAGACTATTTTGCACATTTGGTCCTCCCTGGCTTTGGTCCTTGTCTTCACCTGCTTCATCGCATAATGTCTTCCTACATATTGGACAGGTGCCATGCTGAAAATAAAACAGAAAATCAATTCTTCATATGCCATGCCTTTCAATATTACAAACATTAAGATCTCCATTATTCTTATTGAGTACCATTTTCCAATTTTCTTTCAAGTGCTATATCAATAAGAATAAGTGTTACAGATTGGAAAGTAATTAAGTTAATGAAACGAATGGTGGGAATGCAAGTAAAAGCATTGTGAAATAAATATTTTAATGCACAACTAAGATATGATATCATTAAATCTGCACAAAAAATTCATTGATCGCGAACTATTTTTATCATTTGATTTCTTATTGTATAAGATAAGGAAAACAATATGATTTATATGAAACACAAGGGTTTTATAATGAATAAAAATTGTAGGTGAAAAGCCTTGCTTTCATATCTTAAGCATATCACTGCAGGATCTTAATGGCATATATATTTCTCAGTTTATCACAGAGGACAGACTAAGCATACAACTGTTTTTAACAACTATGACAATCTAATCACACATTTCATAAAAAGACAACAAAAAAGAAATCTGAAATGACAGCAAATTACACGTACTTAAGAATTACTTTGTATACCTAAGAATTACTTGACTTTCACTGAATGATTACAGGCATCATTATAATGAAACTTAATTCACTTATAAGGAAAAATTGCACAAACTAAATTTTGATTGAAAGTCAGATATAAGAATACCAGCTTAACGAGAAACACTCACCAACTTCAGCCAAGGAATTATACAGTTTTCGTGGTAGACGTGCTCACATTTCAACTTCCGCACTGGTTCTCCTAAACAAAAATCTTCCCAACAAACAGAACACTGAAGATTCTTATCTGAAAATAAATTATGAGTCTAAATCAGGGATGGGCAACCAATTTGAGAGAGCGTGCCAAATCTCTGGAACAACATTTTCCCAAGAGCCATTCCAAATGTTTCAGAACGTATTATTTTTATATCTTGATATTTTATTTGTAAATGATTATGTAAATCATGCAAAAGTGAGAGAATGAAAAAATTACGACAGGTTTTACATAAGAAAAACTTTTTCCTTAGAAGAAAAAAAGAAAATAAATTTCGCAAGGACTTGTTTAGCAAGCCAGAAATGTGACAGGCATGCAATGTTTCGTACAGGTAGCAAGGGTTAACGATCACTAGTTTATCATGTATAAACAATTTAAACCACAGGAGTGAATGCTTATAACAATTCAATGACATGACAATTAAAAATTTCTTTGGTTTAAACTTTTTAGTGAAGGAATTGAATAATTTTTTTTGGCAAACATGCACCTATGCCATAAATGTTCACTACAGAGCAAAAGGGGACTTATTCACATGGTTCCTCTTCAAGTAAATAAGTAGCAATAGTAAATAAGTATAAACTATACTAATAGAAAACATTAGATTAGACAAAAACTTGGTAACTCATTTTCAGAGGCTAGGCCATAAAGGTCCATACATAATAGGGTATGCATGCACATCGGTGCACGCACCCCCTGCCACATGCCAAAAGGCTGCTTGCAGGGTACTCACATAGACAATAATGCATTTTAACTTCTAAAATAAATATTTAGGATATGGAAGATTTTGTGTTGTGCTGCCATATCATATCAAACAACTTTCATTCCAGTGTTATTGGTATCTCAAAGTCATCGGTCTGAAAAGTGAGCTTTCTGATTTCTCTCACACAGGAAATCTGTGATTGAGGGTTAAAAAATTTGTCAAATTTTCCCACGAAACTTTCTGTACAAAGATTTTTAGCCATGCCAAGTAAATATAAAACTATATAAGTGCCCAGTGGGTCAACTTTAGATGTGTGAAACCGAGTATATCTACAGTAATCTACTTCCCTTCTTGGTCATAAGTAGTGGTAATTTCATAAGTAGAACAAATGAACACTGATGCAACTAGCACTATAAAACAGCCCTAGTTATAGTATCTATTTCACTTTTCATTCACACTAATATTTTACATGCACGCAGCTAGTTAGATGTATTATATGTACAATCTCTTTGAAGAATGTATTAACTTTATAGATCATCCCTAACCTAAATTTTGACAATTATCAATTTCTAAATCAAGAAGTATGTTGACATTGTTTGTCAATTTATAAAAACTCTACGTGGAGGCTAACTAGTAACAATGTTCACAGATGTACTCCTGCTGACCGTTCACTTGATGAGGCTGAAAGTTTTTTAAATCTGCCAAAACATACCAACTCATATATTTTGCATTTTGATAAAAATATTTGTGAGTCTATATTCAAAATATTACACAGAGTATGCTGCTGTAACTTTTCTTCCATAAAAGTTGCATAAAAAGCCATCTCTCTAAATTAGCTTTAGAAAAAAAAACTTCATCGACATTTCATTCACTTCATCACAAATTTCCTATAATAGCATTATCTCAAATTCTAGGCAATGCAAGCAGACAGTTGAATCCAATCTTTCACAGTAATTAAGATACTATCAGTTACACCCTAGTCTCTATATAATTTATAAGTGCAAAGTGACAATGACATTGTTATGAAGAGGAAGTGCATCATAACTGGTCAAATTCTTAATTTGTGAGATTAGAATTTAAACTGATCCACAATGTAGTTTATAATACTAACTAAATGCAATACTATCAACTAAATCACTTATGCAAATGTGGTTAAAAGACCTTCTATACTTACCAACTTGATCTTTCATGATATTAACCACAGGAATTTCTTCTATCTTCTCCTTAGCAAGAGGGGGAGGTCCCGTGCCATCCATTTGATTTAACAAATGTGTGACAATTGCATCCAATCCCTCTCTTCCCCATGCATAGTCTCCTGGATTTCCCAAGAAGAAGCTGAAAAATTTTAATTATAAGTTATGATATGCTGGACATAGTAACGATCAATTGACATTAGCAATCATATCTGCGACCTCTTCCTCCAAATGGAAATATATTACACACTTGATTACTTGGGTACTGACATCAAGTTCACTTCTGGTGTGGTGTATTTATTATCAAACCACTGCAAGAATGATGGATTATAAGAAATACAGTATCAAGTGAGTTTATTAGTGGAAGAATCCCAGCAAACATTGGTACAACATCAACATTTTGCCACCATGGAGCTATAGCTGATGGTAAACTTCACCATGCTTACACAGTATGATCACTGGTTAATGTACACAAATTTGGCAATACATAGGGAATACCTTACAAAACTTGGAAAATGAAACTTTTTACAATTGCATGTCTTCCATACGCCTATGTTCTTTTCAGGAAAAGATACAGTCTAAGTATGTCAGAAATGTCCAAATTACAACACTAAAGCAGCATAGTTCCTTAAAATGTAAAAAGAAAATGGCCAATGCTAGTCCTCCAAGGCAGAACACATTCTCAACAACAATCAAAAAGCCAGGACCATCAAAGGGGCTCTTGGTTGCCAAAGTCATGTTTATTTTATCATTGACAAACTTTTCGATAATGGGAAGATCTTTAAAACTATTTCTGCCGGAAATGGGTCCCAAGAAGGTGCTTCAGATCCTTTCTTTTAAATATATTTGATTGATAATGTTGGAGCAAAATTAAAAATCTAATTAATTAGTTAAATAGAATGTATACAGCATTTTTTACCTCATCCAATGTGCTTAAAACCATCTAGACAAGACTTATAAAGGATTTAGAAGAGGTTTACTGTTATTGCTTCCTGGATCTCGTGAACTTTATTATAACTAAGGGAGGTTGGGCCAACATTGGTGATTCTACATAATACTGATAATATTTTCAAGTCTGCAAACAAAAAAACACACATATGTAGAAACTTACGAAAGTTCATTTGGTGTGAATAATGCACACATTATATCACTATATTGCCCTCAAAGCTCTCTATCACCAAGGCCTTAAACATTTCTTTGATTCTTAGTAATCTCTCCTACTTCCTGTTTCCCATCTCACAATTGTACTATTACTCTAAAATCTCACAAATAATGTTCCATGACAGCATATCCCCAAATTCACTCAATCTATAAAAACACAATATGGAATGACTGTTACATTTACATTAGTGCAATAATGAAAAAATGCCATAAGGTAGTGGTTCAGAAAATCACATTATACAAAAGATATTCAACAGAAAGATTAAGTATGTCATTCATTCTGGTTAATGACAAAACTTTGCTTCAATAGATGAAAAGGGAGATATGATTAAGGTTTCAAAAAATGAATTTATAACTTACACAGGGCCATTTCCTCGCCCATTGCCTCCAGCACTCCAGTTGAAACTTGTTAGGTTGATCATGACATCTTGAATCAAATGATCAAATGGGTTTGTCTGAACGGAGCCTCTGCCATTTCTGATGTGATAAATAAAGTCATTCAAATGTTAGATCAGATCATACACACATACTCTCAGTATTTGTTAATATGCCTTGTGCAGAACCTAAGAGTAAACCAACAACGGTTGAATTTAGTTTGCATCCTGTATTTTGGGGCACTGGACTCCCAATACTAGAATCTCTTTTTACAGAATTGTCATCTGAAGCAAGTGAATTTTTGTTTCTTATGTTTTGGATGTATGGAAAATACTTCATGTATTCCATCTGATGTTAGTTATCAAGGAATATTTCTTCACATTAAACTTAAATAACAAAACCAACTCAGAGCCTTCATGATTCTTACAGGTTCTTGCACTGTCAGCTCAAGCTAAATTTTAGAAATCCATTCCCAAAATTTCTATTTAAATTTGAAGCCAATATTTACCTATTGTCTCCAAAATTTTTCATGATTTGACAATTATTAAAAAACCTGAGTTACTAAGTGAATGGGTAAAAAACATGACATAACAGGAAAGATATTCCCAGACAACTCTCAGATAAAGTGCTGCTAGAATCAACAGTTCAATGTCCAACTCATGCATCATGCTCTTAGTTCATGGAGCTGAAAGACACCAAAACATATCATCCTCCAAACATACTCCCAACCTGATTGAACAAACAAATAATGGCAAGAACAGAAGTATGATATTAGTATCATCATTTAGGTACAGTTGATGACCAGATATATAAAGATGACAATTGCTGATCATCAGCCGTACTTCAACTGAGTGTTATCAAGAGGAAATATCCACTATCTCCTTAACATGAAATCCAAGTATTTCTTATCATGAGACAACACCCTAGAAGATGCGCCTTCTACATATATGTTAGGGAATATTTTCATAATGTTGCGTATTACAATTTGGATGATATTGATACATTAGCAAAGAAAGTTACACGTTTCTTTCACACTTAGGAGTATTTGATTGACTATACCTTCTGGAACGTAAATTTTCATTTGCTCTGCCTGCTCCTCGGATGATTTGCTCGAGACTGAATGCCTACAAAGTACAAAAATATTACAGCTCACCAAGTACTTAAATGAATAATAACACTTACTTAAATGAGACGACAAACAGTAATACTCATTTCTGCGCTAACCTCTGAATTATCCAATTCTGAATCACTTCCATCATCGCTGGGTTCATTTACTCCTAATTCTTCAATAAATCCAGATTCGCAGATCGGGCATTTAAATTCCTGAATATCAGAAATAAAATTATGCAGAGTCCCTTAAAAATACCTCTTACAGCATCTTTTAGTATCAATTAGAACTGTCGTTACATTACTATCGTACAGAGATGTAAAAATTGACATTAAAATTAAGGATATTATACAGGAGTATTAAATAAAATTGATTAATTACGTCATTGAATTTAGTAAATAGTATATGTTAAGGAAACTCAATGTGTGTTAAAAGAGGGAGCGCGCAAATGTAAGTGTAGACAAAATGTAAACTCAGAGAGTGAAAATGAAGGAAGTTCACACGTTGAGGAAGACAAATGCTCAAGAGCCTGATTCCTTTTTCTCAAAATGCCTGTATCTGGAGCGACCATGTCTTCATTCTCACGCGTCTGGCTTAGATATTAAATTAAACACGAGTTAATGGTAAAATTACGATAGATAACTGATGCTACATGATGATAACCGTTGAAATTTTCAAGTACGTCAGACGAATTAGCAAGAATATTTCGCAATAATGCATAAGTATACACATAAAAACCTGAGAATATTAGATTAAACAAATTTTAATTAATATCAAGATCAATTGAACTTACGGGTAGGACCTGATTTATCGATTCATTACACCGATGACAGAAAAATCTTGTTATCGAGTCTTCTACCAATGCCTCCGCCATTGTTGTTCTACACGCCAGTTGATGGCTCTGCTTCAATTAATAGGACAGAAGAATCACGTATATCGAGCAGTTCAGATAATGCACGTATGATTTAGGTTAAATCGATTTGATTATTTGATGTCATTTATCCTAGATGCTTATTTATCCTAGATGCTTATTTATCCTAGATTTTCAACAATGGCCGCTGGAGACGTGGTTAATTATCCATGTGAAATTGTTCATTATATTTAATCAATCATTGTTCGGGCACACTTTGCGATTTCCTTTTCTGAGATGATTACTACGGATTTCCTTGCATCCTATGTGTGATTTCACATCAAAGTTTTTCCTTAAATTGAAAACATTTTCTTAATCTATTCGAGTATAGCTTACAAAGAAAACATTTTGAGAACCGCTATGTTCAGGTGGAATGCAATTGACCAAATTTTTGGAGCATTCGGTCTCCATAACATGATTTAATTAGACTATCGAGCTTATTACCGAGGCAGTATCAATTCATGCTTATGCTACCACGGTAATGAAATCGGTCGCTAGAATTAGTATCGCGAAGGGTATCTTAATTAGGTGTGTTCGCGGAGCGAATCCCGAACT
This sequence comes from Ladona fulva, assembly GCA_000376725.2. Lineage (NCBI taxonomy): Eukaryota > Metazoa > Arthropoda > Insecta > Odonata > Libellulidae > Ladona > Ladona fulva. The sequence continues at coordinate 987,712 of KZ308611.1, forward strand.
CGTTCAGAACCATCTTAGCGCACATTCGCGGTTCAAAATGGGACTCAGGATTTTGTGTTTACGGAATTTATTTTGGTTTACGGTTTGTTCCCCTTTAGGCGGTTTTATTTGAAACTTGCTGCAGTTACCGGCAGTCACCATTGAGAGAAAGACAACCATAAGAAAACAGCTTGATAATTTGTGGTGGTCTCCTTAAGGTAAAATAAAATAGAAAACAAGTCGAATTCATTATTTTACTAAATTGAAATAAATACCTTAACTTTTCTCTCATTAGATGTATAAGATACTCAAGTGTGCGAAGCGTATCGTTGTGTACACCGCAAATTTAATTGTAAGTTGTGCTTTCTCTTGTATAAAGATGCACATGTTACATTTTATGAATTTGTATGGTCTTTACAGATTTCTTGGATAGGGGATTCATATTTATTTTACTTTAAATAGCTCGAAAAAAAGTTATGTCAGAAGAATGTATACTACAAAGAAAAATAATCAGTTGCCTCATCTAAAGCCAGAAGGCTTTTCTGTAGGTGCCATAAATGACTAAATCAGAAATCCAGATTTATATTGTGTTGTAACTAATTTGATTTGGCCATTTCCTTGTTGCCATTTTAAGTTTGTATGAAATAGTTTTTTTCTTTCAGATTTTTGGTAAATTTGTTTGTAGTTTACTGACTAAGAAATCCAGCAATTCCATAATTGTTGTATATCTTGTTCAGAAGTATATTTGCCTAAATTCTGAGTTTGATATTTATTCGTTCAGTTCAGCTTTTAATAAATAACTATTTGTAAACAATTATCTAGTATTGTAACATAATGTAAGAGTCTTTTAAATTTAGAGGATTGAAGGTCAAAGTGCAGTTATTTTTGTCCACTAGATTCATAGTATAATTATGATTTCTCATTGTATTTCTGAGGTATGTAGTATATTGGTGGTCCCCAAAATAATAATGCCAAATCTTACAATGCTTTCCACCTATGATTTTGCGAGACTGAATTACATGAGATAGATAGATCATTGATGAAAATTTAGAATAAAATAGGACCCAGGAATAATCTTTGTGGCCCACCAACTTCAATGGTTTATTTACAGCTGTAGATATCTATTATTAAAATCATGCTTTAATTTGTCTGTTTCTATCGATTAAATTTTCCTGTTTGTTCAAAAGTAATAATATGTATGGCATTGGTCACCTCAGGGATGTTAAGAGACTTTAACCTGATGTTTGTAGATACACGTATACAATTGTTTGCTTTTGTAATATAATGAACTCAAATCAAGAGTATGGTTTATATAATTATTATTTATCCACAATATTAACACAGTGAAAATTCGACCAGATGAACTAAAAAACTGAGCTAACAATGTCAACTATGTAACCAAGTAAACAAGAAAAACATCTATATCCTACATATCCCCACCCCCCTTTTTTGATCAAAAGAGATATGATTAAATTTTGTGATTAAGCTCCATGAGGAAGTTATCCATCAAATCCATTGTGAGTAGGTACTTGGCTAGGTCTGATTGACCTTAGTGACACTGGTTTCTGCTTGTCCTACTTATTCAGTGAGGCCTCAGGCTATTCCAGATTGTGTTTGGTGTGGCTAGTTTCATCTAGTGGCAGCCTCTCTTCATACTGTCGTTGCCTTGGTGACTGAGCCTCCACATCTAGTGGTGGTCTTGGATCTTGTGCTTTCAGCTGTTGCTCTGGCAGCTGTGACTCTCGCACCTCAACTTCCTGTCGTTGATCTACCTCAATCAGCGTTGGTTTGTCATTCATTGCTCCTAACCTGCTGCATAGTTGATCCACATGTTTCCGCTAAATTTTCTCCCGTGACTAGTTTGACAAAATTTCTCTCTCTTGACACCCTGAGAGTAGTGGGCATTGGCAGCTGGGATAAAGCATCTGCAAATTGGTTCTCCTTGCCTGGTTAGTACTCCACCTTGTACTTGTACTTATTTAAATATGAGGCCCAGTTCCAATTGATTGCTGGCGATCTTGTGCCCTTTTATCTTGCATAGCTGGTCCTCAAACAGCCCTCTGCATTCATCGAGGAGTTGCGTAACATCTGCTGGCACCTTGTCTTTGACTTCCATCTCTGGCTTTGGTCTGTTTTTGGAATCTCCTTGCACCACTGCACACATGCCTGTGGGTAACCACATCTTAAATCCTTGGATCCACAAGATCCTGAATAGTGGTTTGTCTTCCTGATTTACAACCACTATTGTCAGCATGATGCTCCGTTTCCTGTAATGGACATCGACTCAACACTGGTTTTAGGCATCCAGTGCCTTGCTGCCAATTGCCCTGCAGCCCCAACCTTGGACTACCGAGTTTGATCCACAGGTCTTTCCTGACAATTCACTGAGCTCTTTCATTGATTCTGATTTCCATCAATATTTCCTTAAACATTTCTGGAAAATTAATCAGTTGCATTTGCATCTTGGTGTATCAAATCCCAGCAGAAAATCAATTGCGCAATTGTTTGTCTAATGCATTGCCGTAGTCCCATGAATGAATTGGGTTCATCAACCATTTGGCCCATTGAATGAAGCTTTCACCATCTTGACAAATTGCCGCATTCCATTCTGGCCACAAAGATCATCACTACTGGGTCGTACAATGACTGAAAGGCTTCTTTGACTCACTCATATGTCTTTGAATTTACCTCATTCAGGTAGAAAAATTACACACCACCTCCAAAGGTTCTGCACCGACATATGCACATAAGCAGATCAAGCATTGGCAATATGTGTCCAACATAATGAACCATTCTTTCTTTTGGAATGGACCTGCAAAATCCACATGAACTCATTCCCATGGCCTTTCATGAGTATAGTGGTACTTCAGGCTCTTGGCCATATTCTCTTGGCATCTGTGACATCCTTTAATGTTGATGTCAATATCTGCACAACCCATACATTTCATTCTGCATGTTTGCTCAAACTGGAAAAGATACAAAAGTTGCTTTTGCCTTGTCGAAATCATTAAAAGAAAACTGGCACACCTGTATAGTTATTACCTCCACCATTATGTTGGCCCTCATGGATTCCTTTTTCACTATCTCACCTTTCCATGTAATAAATAGATCTAACTTTTCTAGTATTTCACCATGTACTCTGATTGTTGCCTTAGCTTTCTTTTCGAAGAAAAATCTCATTACTTTAGTTTTTCTTATATCTATTTTCATACTAAATTCCCTTGCTTTATTAAGTGCATTTACTAGTATATTTAAACCCCTTTCGCACACTATTGCTATATTGTCTGCATCTTTCTGACTTCACTGCTCAGGATATAACTAATCAAAATATCAAAGCTCCCAGGTTCCCTGATTATTTTTAACTCTAACCTTTGCTGATAATGAAGTAGATTGCTGGGATTAAAAATTAATGTTCATATTGAGTACTTATTTAGCCCTTAAAGGATTGGTGGCAACATATTTAGCTATGAAATTCTCCCCCTCCCTCTCAATGCTCAAATTTTTGTAACAGGACTACTATTATTTCATCATACATAAGTCATTAACTTCACCTAGTAAGCTATTATTATATACTTATTCACCAAATTTGCATTACTTGTTATTGATAATTCACCACAATTTTTAGGCACAGTAATATATTAAGTAGGTAGACTTTTGAGAAGATAGTTGGTGACTAAATATGTAATCACCATCCATCAACAGCAAAGGATTATGACAACCTATGAGCATCACAAGGTTAAGGTCACAGTGATGCTTAATGATTATATTCTTCTCTAAGTTACTCTTCAGTAGACTGTGATACAACTGAAAATAAACATTTTCAAAATAATTCTTTTATTCGTTTAATGGATTGGGTACAGCTATTTAATTTCCATCCCTTATTTTCCTCCAATCATCTTTTCCTGTCAAGTATCGTCCAACTTATTGCTCTTATTTCTGCATCAATGGTTTGTGAGAGCCTTTTCCTGACTGCAGCTGAGAAAAATCCAAATTATTATAATATACCATAAGTAATATATGTTTATGATTATCAGTATGTGTTGTTCCTAAGCTATGAAATTCTCCCCCTCCCTCCCAAAACCACCAAAAACTGGTAGGAGGAGATATTAAGCAGTGGCACTCCATCTACATTTAATGGAAGTTTAAAGCATTTCTTCGCTTTGAAAGTCAATTTTCTCCTTGCACTCTGATCTCTCAACCCATATGACGAAAATGTGCTTTCCCCTTACACCCTGCCACCTCCTCACAGACCACATACTTACTAAGTGTATTAGTGTTTAGCAGTGTCTTACACGTACATAGTGATAGATCAGTGATGATCTATCACTGTGTACGTGTAACATGTACGGTCACATGCACCGTGGAGCACTAGGTTCACTACACTGTCGGTAGATTCTTTAGGGAGAGAGGAATTTAAATGTCAAGAGCAAGCAAGTCATTTAGGGCAGCATGATATTATGACTTAACGCCCACGAGGCTGTAGTATATATATTAACCATCTCTCACCTATTATTTTAAGTTAAGTAACGATCATCATAATAACGACAGGATAAGTCATTATTTCCTTAATAAGTTCATGCTAGCCATTCTTAGTCACCTTACTATCATTGAATTTTATAGATGTCACGTATCACGTGGTGCTACTTCGCTATGTTCGTCATTTTTGTGTTTAGCGGAGATGGCTATAACCTGGCGAATCTATGGAGTGGTTTTGTTGACACCGTGTTCTTGATCCTTGTTGTTTCTTGAGTATCGCTTACTTAATTTCAAATTCCTTACAAGAGCTATTATTCATAAATAACACTTCTTTTTAGTGTTACCCTCTTTCTTCAGCTATTCTTTCTCGAATCTCGTTTCTAGAAATATCTATTTACCACTGTGGAACTTTGTCGTCGTATTTTCTGAGTGCTTCAGAATAATACACCTTACTTCGAAGTAACATACAACAGTGAAGAGCTTTACTGTTGTGTTCTAGAATCAAGCAGATTAAGTCTGTAGAATGTTCCACATCTCAACATGAAGACATTTTAGCTGGCTCAAATTCAAAGAAATTCACAGCACTATGTGCGAGGTAAATATATGCATTATTTCGCTATAATGATAATTTGAGTGATAGATACCCATCGAAGTTGGATTTTGTATGTAATTTGTTAAAATAAATTCTAAATTAATTGTGTACGATTCCATTTTAAGCTCACTTGACTTGGCCATTTTGAGAACAATGGACGGAGGTCGCATATTGCTGATATCGTATGCAATCCGTGAGATTCTTCGCCTGAACTTAAAAGCACCTAGTAAGCCGCCTACTGAAAGGATTTCTTCTATTACGGATGGTATGTATTTTGATGATGGTGAATGTCATTACGAAATATGTATCCGTTTATTTCAGGATGAAATCAATGTAACAATATCTCGCTGAAGCTCCTAACAGTTAAAAACTGTTTCCGCGTAAACATCTATTATTTTTTAATTATGTAGAAAATACAAAATTTTTTAATCCATCAAAAATACATTTGATGGATTAAAAAAAAACCCCTATTCTATTCAAATATGTGCAGAGAAACGTGATAAATTATGGGAATTAGCGAAAGACTATCGGGGTCAACCATGTTTAGATTTTTGTAATTAAATTTAGGCATAATTCCCGCTAAGGCGAATGAAAATATTTATAACTCATAAATTGATTGCTCATTTGAGATCAATCTGACCAATGATTTCCGATGTATTCCGCATCAGAACATCCGAGCGAGGCACTGAGTTGATCAAAATAAGGATAATGGCTACAGTTCAAAAGAACCGTTTCTCCAAGTTTCTCCCGCCTTTTCTAATTAGTTCGGAGAATCGCCGCTGTCATGTCTGGTCATTTCCCCCAACAAGATTGGAGGGGGTGGGTAAGCTAAATAAGTCTATAAACGCCAGGCGGTTCCCAATCCCTTGGAAAACATGCCACATTTCTTACAAGGAGGTTCAGAGATTGACATTTCATGGATTAGTATTTTAGATATTAAAAATTTTCTTTCGTAGAAATGTTACAGCTATGTCTAAGGAGCCTAAATTTTCTTGGATTAGTGTTAGGTGTCTTCTTTAAAATCATCTCCTTTATTCTACTGCCAACAGTCTTCAAAAACTGTAGAGAATAAGTCCCACAAAGGGATGTTGCTAAAAGCTATAATGTTACATCATTCCACATATTTGTATTTTTGTGCACGATGGTTATGTTAATTTATCTGTCTCGTAAATTTATGCTAATAATGTGCCTATTTGTACCCAATGATTCTAAGATTGCGGCTGCACATGTGTCACATACTTAGCAAATAAACAGAATTAATTGCTACCAGAAATAAATACCACGAATAAAAATAAATAGCTGCACCACCACCTCTTTATGGTGTTGCTTTTTAGTCTGATATTAAACTAAATGTAGCATCTTGAATTCTCATTTAGTGTGTACTAAAAGAAATGTGATATTTCTAGTTTAAGTCCAGTAAATTAGCTGTTGTTAGTTTATTGCACAATAAATAATTCATAAAACATTGTTATTATATTAAATTATTTATCACAAACCTACCTAGCAAGGATATTTCTTGTGCCAATATTTTGCTCTTTTGATAGCTCTTACTGCATATTTAATTCTATGATTTAGAGTATCTTAAAGTTTATGTTACTTAGAAATAGTATGACTCTATCCATCTTTCCATGCATTTATTTTCATATTTAACTCATGGGTTCTTTTGAAGTGCATTTTTTTGTTCTGGGTTGAATATTTTGTGCAACTCATCATTGTAACATTCCTTGTGATGTATAACTTTCAGAATACATTCCAGTAAAATTATCATCATATTTAAGTCATGTTTCTCAGTTTATTGTTTATAATTTGTAGTTAGAAGAATTCATTAGTTGAGAATCATGCCTATGTAGAGACAATTAAAATACTGTTGAGATAACTTTGCGTTGAATGAAATATCATGGTGATACCCGTGATAATGTGAAGTTTTTAAGAGATTTCTTTAATGATTTGAAATTTCACTTTGAATGAATAGCTCGTTGTTAAGCAAATATGAAATGTGAGTTATCTACCATTAATAATATATCATTAAAATGTGGAATATTTCTTTTACAGTAATCCCCATATATCTACTGAGAAAATTCTTGAGGCTGCTATGGAGATCATCAGCTGGAATGTGGCAGATACCACAGTAGTGTTTGAATAACCAAGTTAGGAAGAAGTGTAATTAGGCAGCAAGCTTCCATGTTTATGAAATAATTTATTTCAACTTATTATTTATTAAGTGAAGCCCATTTAAATCAAGGGGCTCAGTGAAACAGTGAGTGGATGTTATTTAACATTCACCTGTGCTATTATGGCTGTGCAGGAAAGAAGAAAGGGAAGTTTTTGCAGTGGATTTTGGTCGCTGCCTTGACTGCACCTCCAAGGAATGAAAACAGTCTTCTGGAGGATTCCCTTAATTTTGTGAGTTAACATTTCTATTTTTCATCATCATACATTTCTATTTTTCATCATGAAATTAATTTCAAAATTCGGTTCCTTATTCTGTTTCGAAAATAAACTATTCCATTTATTTTAATGGTTTGAAAAGTAGTTCTTAATTTTAAAATGCAGAGGGAATCATTCACAGTGACCTTCAACAATTGTTGGTAAAATGTTAGTATAAATGATGACATCCCATTTTGAATTCATCTTTATAAAAATGCATAGAGTAAACAATCTGTTATGAACTAAATTGCTGTGTGTGATGTTATGAGTTGATGCTATGACATAACAAGTTATGAATATTGTTTGTAAATTTCCATTGAGGAACTTGTGAACTTCTTTTCATATGTCATACTCTTCCTAGAGAATATACGATCACATTGGCATCAAATACTGCATTCTCAACAGTCTTTGAATTGAAGTTGTACCAGTCCAGTCTTTGACTTTTTGCAACCAATCTGTTCTTCTTCTTTTATCTTGGATCTTTCCTTTTAATCTAAGTTGCAGACCTTTTTCCTCTCCTGTGTCCTTGTGATCCAAGACATTTAAAGCATCCTTCTGTGACCACAACCATGGCTTCCAGTTTGTCCAACTGCTTCTTGTTGAAAGAAACAGATTTTAGACCATACATCAAGATTGGGTAGATGTAGCATTGGACCATATTTTGTCTTATTTCTGAACATAGTGACCTGTCGTAGAGCAAGCTTCTCATGTTGTAGAATGCAGCTTGAGCACAACCACATCTCATTTTTATTTCCTCTTCAAGGTCTAAATTTCCTGTAGCATCCTTGATATTTAAATGTATAAACTCTTTCAATACATGATTGTAATGGTGACTTGGTTGAGCTTCTTCTTACTAATAGCCATCCACTTAGACTTCTTTACTTTAATGTTTAAGCTATATAACTTCCCAGCCTTGTTCAGCCTGTCGAGTAAGTGTTAGAGATCCTGACTGCTGTCCACTATAATTGCAGCATCATTTGCATTGTTTCCGGACAACTGAGCATGTGAAAACTGAGCACATCTCACTGCTAAACTTAATGTAAAACGATGTTATATTAATATTTGACAATTTGGCAAAGAGCATAATTTCTAGAATACTGTTATAGTCAGATATCTCTTTGTTTAACCACTGATAACAGCAGTATTTGGTTTAGATTGTTGATAGTATTTCTGTTTACTCTTACATATATTGTACATAAATTCTATTTTGTTGTATTTAAAGACCCTTAAATCACATATAATACTATTTTGAAATTTTAATTTTATATGACCATTATTTATGTAAAACAACATTTACATCAAAAAAGTTTTAGACCATTGCGACAGTTGAGCACGTCTCACTACTTTGCCAAACTTAAAACCATGTTATATTAATTTCTGACAATCTAATGAATAGCATAATTGACTCCATGTTTAACATGGTGTCTGGCAAGTGGTGTTCAAGTTATTATTACCTCCTAGGATGAGCTCTGCTTCTTGATTCCAATTGAGGTTCTTTATTATCCTCAAATCATTCCTGTCAATTCCTGTTTTGTAGAACTTATTGTGATGATCATTGTGGAAGGCTTTTTCATAATCTGTAAAAGAGATGAAGGTAATAATTTAATTTCTCTGTTCTTTTGTAAAAGTATATTCACTGCAAACTAAGTCTCTCTGGTTCCAAAGCCTGGATGAAAATCAAATCGTCAGCTAACTGGATTTCTCACTTATTGTGTGGTTATGCTTATGGTTTGATAGTTTTCACATTCTTTTGAGTACTGTTTCTTTGGTGTAAGCACAAGGTAGATTTTAGCAATTCTGGTGGGATTTCTCCAGAGCTATAAATTTTATTGAATAACACAGTTAAATTCTTTATTGGTAGTAGTAGTATCATTGTTAAAAGTACTTCGACAGCTAAGGTCATTTCACATGTGAGCCCCCACCAGGATTCAAACCCAGGACTGCTTTCACCAAAGTTGAATGCATTGCCCTCTTGGCTGTCTGGGACCACTTAAATTCTTTATTTTCTCATTGTCAAGGTATCTTATTATCTCCCCTGGAATCATATCTGGTCTAGTGGCCTTTCTTGGTTGTATTAACTTCATTGCATATTTTACTTTGGACTCCAGAATGAGTGGACTGTCCTCTAATTGATTATCTTGACTCAGATTTTTACCTCTTGTATCTGAAAAAACTTATTCAAGTTCAATTTCCATGCTGTCTCCTTAGATTTATGATCAACAATAGGTGTGTCAAACTGGTCTAATAGTCTGGAAGACTTGTGTTTTAAAGCCTATTTCTGTGACATTTAATCTTTTTATGTAACCTGGAGGTGTCCTGTTTCTCCATGTGAGCTGCTAATTCTTCACACTGTTCATCCACTTAATTTTTGTTTCTCAAACAATTTTCTTCAACGTCTAATCAACCTCTGGTATTCTGCGTGATTTCTTCATTTGTGACATCATCTCTTGTCCACAACCTCTTTTATTTCATTTGTCATCAACTTCTTTATAATTTTATTGGGTTTGAGTTGTTTTTGGCAGGTTGTTAAGATTGCTTGATTTAATACTCCTACTGTTAGCATACTATAACCAAAGAGGAATCTTAAGATTACTCTATGCTATAACTTTGTGCTTATACTAAAATCACTTTAATTATAAGTGTTACAAAACCTTGTTATTATTCCCCAATATTTTAGCTATCAATCCACATGTGAATGATTTCTACTGCTATTATCTAATTTTGAAATTTTAATTGAGGAACTGGTGGACCAGCAAAGAATAAGTTAGGTGTTCGCTATTGACAATTTCATCATCAAAATTGTTATAATCATTCAATAATTGCTGCAAATAGCAGTGGGGTAAATTTTATTGAAGATACAACATTAACAGAGAGGATATTTGGATAATAATCTCAATTTTGTATGATAATTTAAACAAGCTTAAGGAAAGTGTGCACATTTTTTGTCAGTGATAGGGTAACATAATTTTCACAGCTTAAAATACGACATTATTGGTGTATAAAACACAATTTTATCTATTGTATCAAATTCTTGTTGTTATAGTACACCATTTCATACTCTTTGAATATTGCCTTCAAGTGTTTTAATATCAGTAAAATAATAATAATAATAATAGTAGTTTATTGCTTTCAACACGAAATATATAATTCAGAATATAGAAAAGAAATTAGATAATTAAAATAACATTTTAAAAACTCATGAATCATGAAATTATATTTTCTGTTGCCATTTTTTGCTTAATTGTTGTTTTTTATGTTTGAAAATTTTTTCAAGTTTGAATTTTAAAAAGTTTATTTTTGCTTGTCCATCAGTTTCTCTTCATTTTTAGGGACTACTTTAGGGACTCTTTTTATGACAATGCAAGTATTTCTAAGCCATAAAACATTTAATGCAAAAGTAAGATTACCTTCATTACCAATAATTATCAGGTTAAAAGCTATAAAACTTCCTTTCTCTTAGATTTTTCCATTTCTTGATACATTTTATGTATAAAAGAAACATGCATTTGTATGTTCTGAAACATTGTCCAGGTACCTTTTTACATTTTAAAATTTTATTGAGATCACTCTTTCCTTTAGCAAAGAGTTACAGCTTTTATTGTGATTTTTCCAATTGCAATTTTTAGTTTCATTAATGGAAAGTATTAATAACATGGAAACCTTTATCACATTTCTCATTGATATGTATATTAATGAAATTTAAAGCAGATTGTGGACAGTTTTTAATACAAGACAAGATGTTTTAGTATATTTTAGTAGTAATAAAATAGGTTTAAAAGATTTATTTCCTTGGTAAACTGAAGATTATATTCCATTGTGGTAGAGAAAAAAAGCCCCCCTCTGTTGCTGACCAGACTGTTTAAAGCTAAATGTAGTAAAAACAGTCTCTTTTTATAATATTACCATATTTTCTGGTAGATAACCCGCATGTTATCTATAGAAAAATGAAAAAATAATGGTGCGTGATATACAACGGAAAATCTCGTTTCATTGAATATTCAACTAAAAAACAAATGACTAAACAACACACATCATATATCACGGAAGTCACAGATATATACTCACATACTAGGGCAATTTTTTTTCAACCAACATATTGTAAATGTTTACGTAATCAAATAATTCAATTCAAAATACAAGAGTTATTATCATAAATATTACAGTAGTGAAAAAACATTTTCGTCAACACAATAACAATTTTGAAATGCTCGTTATCAATGCATTTAACACAAGAAATTTTTGAAATGCGTGTTATCTATACATTATCACAGTGAAGAGATTTTAAAAATGTGTGTTATCAAGTAGGTGCGTGTTATTTACCAGAAAATATGGTACTATGTAATTAACTTCATGTTTAAGTATTTTGGAAATTTTTTGCGTTCTTAGCAGAGTTGCATTTATTTTTGTTCGACTTTTTAAATCAAATAATGCAGTTAAGGGTTTAAAGTATTTAATAATATTACAATCTGATTGTACAAACCACTTTGTAAGCTTGATAACCAACAATGCTGCTGCCACTTCGATAACTTATATTTAAAGGCCAATTTCTACGAAATGGATGGTCAAACTAGGATGTCTTAAACAAAGATTTCGAATATAAATATGGAGTATCAAGAAGTATTTGGATATTTTAGTATCACATTATTTTTGGATATAATTTAGGGGTATCCTGAAGTTTTTATGTTTTTGAGAGATTTCCTGTCAGGAATCACTAATTCAATTAATTCTGCTGATAGTCAGAGAATATTAAATAGAAATGAATTCTAGGAAGAATTATGATAGCTGTGAATTTTCGTTTTGAATGAAAGGAAGCTAAATTCTTAACTTCAGTCTATATTTACTAAGTATCATGAGCCATTTTGATTCAGAGAGGAACTTTTTGTGTGATTTGTCTTATGGCTTGAAAAATTCTTGCTTTAATATGGTATGTGCTTTGAAAACTGCAGTATTTCTATGTGCCGTAGAGTATAATATTTTGTGCTTTTATTTGAGAGAAGGAACTTTGTCCCAATGTCATTGTATTTCTGTGGAAATGTTTGATTTATGCAGTTAAATATCGATTTTATGAACTACTTCAAAATGGGAAAAAATTCACAATGCTTATTCACAAAAATTTATTTGCCATTGCTTGATTCATCCCTTTAGAGATGCGTCAAGTTGAACACACCTTATGTGCAAAGGTGCATTAGTGAATATTTTTTGACTAGGGGATAAAAATATAAAAAGAGTTCATTCCAAACCCTCTCTAATTACGCCAAGGATTATCATTTAAGAATATCAAAGAGAATGCATTGAAAGTCTGATTTGAGAGCAATTTAAATTTCAATTAGGACGATTGATTAATAAGTTAAAGCGTCTGGATGGCTGACTTTGGAATAATTCACTGAAAATATATTTTGCTCTCAGAAACAAATATTAGTGTTGAATTTTAATATTATTCAGGTCTTGCAGTCCAAATTGGAAATAGTTTACTTCAAAAGTTAAGGAATTCAGAGAGGGTTTGCCCAGTCTGTTCTGATTCTAGTTGTTTGCAGCTTAATGTGCTGATTTTCAAAGTAATTACTGTGTGAAATTAAATCAGCATGTCCTTCAAATATTAATAAATTGCTCTATTTACAGTTTTTAAAAGATTGATAATTTGGTTGTTGTTTTTCTACAGGGTTTGTTATCCCTTGTATGTTCAACTCTGGGATCATAACTTTTTCTCATGTTTTGGTCAAATTCTTAGGGCCACTTTTCTTTTATTGCGATTTTTCAAATCCTTCAATAAATTTTTCATACATAGTATACTATGTATGTAGTATTTATAAATACTAAAATGTATTTAGAAGAGATGAAGTACAAGAAGAAATTTTTAATTACTGGTAGAGACCAGTTTCCAAGGAGCATTTATTTAGCATATTCTTTAAAAATGGAAACTTCCATCAATGCTGTTTTGCTTTTACTGCATTTTTCTATCGATCTATGTTATTTTAGGCCACAAAATTTTCAAGCCCTATGTATTTCTTAGTTTGGTTAATGTTCATTTTAATTAAATCAAGTGCCCTTTGCATTAGAAATACTGCAGTTCTATAACAATCCCTCTGTGTTAAAATATCAAAATTATTTTTTGTCTTTCTCTGTTTAAAATTTGAGTGATAAATTATTCACGACATTTTTCTGTTTTTTGAGCTTGGTATTATTTAAGTTTTGTTGCAATTACTTCATCTCTAACCTCATGTTAAAGTAGCTCTAAAGCTGTGTCATTTTAAAGGGCTTTTCCCAATGGCTAACTAACTTTCATTTCATAGCAATTTTCTTTGGTTCACATTATGCATGGCTTGTGATATTCTTTGACGTTTACTGCAAAATTTCATTGTTTTCGATAATTCTTGTTTGCCTTTTTTCAATTGTTTCTCGCAATAATTCTTGAATTCTAATTTTTAAAGTTTATTATTTGTTGCAATTTTCAATTTTGATCAAGTTTTAATTCAAAATTTAATGGAAGAAATTCTAAAGTTTCTAGAATGTTCTAGAATTCCCAGAAATTTTGCTTTAAGCTTTGTGCATGATGATATATATTTTAGTCTGGTTAACCTATGGCTGTACCTTGTGTTAAAGCAGGTCTAAGGTGATGTCATTTTCAAACTCTCTTCCCTATGGCCAACTTACTTCCATATTTCATATTGATGGCAATGTTTAGGTTCATGTTATTTATTGCTCATGGTATTCTTCCTAGTTTATTGCAATTTTCACTTGCATGGTAGTTTAATTCTTTTTATCAGTTTTCAATTGCTTCATGTAATTAATCTTGAATTATAATTTTCAGTCGATTCATTTTTTTTATCAAGTTTGAATTATGAGTTTGCCAGAAATTTTCTAGTTTCCAGAACATTCTAGAATATCCAGAAATTTTGTAGTTTCCGGAACGTTCTAGAATTTCCAGAAATTTTGCTTTAACCCTTTGATGCCAAAGCAGCTCGAAAAATTATACTAAGTCCCCAAGGTCATTCAGTCGGTTAAAAAATAATAGTACTGTTTTCTCATGTTTCATAATTTTATTTTTTCAGATCAATTTTTGCCTTCTGTACTTGTATTCTCAGTGATCTGTCTTTTCAATGGCTATGCTCAGATTAATTCTAACTTTGAATTATTCTGAACATAGCCATTGAAAAGACCCAGACCACTGAGAATACAAGTGCAGAAGACAAAATGGCTGCCACAGCTGCAGGAAAAACAATTGCTGTTTTGAGCTCCGAGATAGGTTTGACGTCCCCTGCTGTACCAAAATTTTTGGCCCAGGTTTGACGTCCCCTGCTGTACCAAAATTTTTGGCGGGTGAGGAGTTGGACATATTCACAATGAAACTTGAAAAGGTTCTTTCTGACATTTCTTTATTGCTCTCTGTAATAAAATGTACACTTCAAATATTTTTCAATAAAGCACATCAAAAATACACTCCTGGTGTCTTCTTTGCTGCAATTCCTAAGAAATCCAGCTACGTATATTTTACTGGATTAAACCTGCAGTAGAAGTTTTGGTTATTAAAATTACAAATTGGAGATTCTACAGAATAATGTTGGACAAAAAATACTCTGGTATGAAAATTACATTTGTCACTTTGAATAGCAAAATTTTTTCTGAAAATAGGTATCAACAACACTCTTACTAAGCTCCACAACAAAAGCAAGGTAAGTTGGAAATTTAGATCAATTCTTAATGAATCAAGAGATTTTTATAGGCTTAAAAAATTGGACAAAATACATTTCACTGAATTCAGCCTGCAGAAAAGTTTTAGTCTTATAAATTACACACTGGAGATTCAACTGAACACTATTCATCAAAATTAACTTGGTGAAAATTACATTTTTTTAAATTTAGAATTGGAAAATCTTTAGACTGAAAATGGTCGAGACAAGGAAAATAGAAACTTTACTCAAAAATCAATTCTTAATAACCTTAAAGAAGTTTTTACAGGACTTTAATTTGAAGCAATTTAGTTGCTTTTATCAAAAATAATGAAAAAGGTTTGAAAACTTCTAGAAATAAAAGTTTTAATTAACTATTCACCAATAAGGATAATATGTATACATTAAGTAAATAATAATAATGACTGTCAGTTCCGGTAGATTAATTAAGAGTAAATACAGTAGTACCTTGAGATAAGTGCGCCCCAAGATACGAAATTTTGAGATGCGAGCCGTCACTAGAATCTTGCACGTTCAATTCGTGTTTGCCTCGTCGCAGAAGTATTTCTGTCGCGTTGCTTTAATTTTGTGTTTTTTTTAATTACAGTTATTTAGCGAAAATTGATTTGAGATACGAGAATTTTGACTTACGAACTCAGTCACGGGACGAATTGAACTCTTTATCTCAAGGTACCACTGTATTAGGATATCATCCAATATAATCAAAGAAAATACTATGTAATATCCAACATCCAAATATATTGATAAGACAGCAGAGTAAACCCGAGCAATGAACAAAATTGCATGAAGACAAAGCACAAAAGCATCACGTATGAAAATAGCCGACTTTGCGATAGTATATTTCTCTTTGGATAAACTCGGCAAGGCATTACAATCACCATCCTGTTTAAAACAACGTATGAGAGGGAACTGCTGCATGGCTCAACACTCAACGGAGTTTAAATATTGAATTACGAACCCATTCAACGTTCAAAGTTGGAAAATTCATACGCATAAATAGCAAGATTTTTAATTTTACATTTCATTTTCCGACTTTTATCAACAAAATATATAGCAAAGAATTTGACAAAAATCTATTAAGTTGCACAATCCTGAGGTTACGTTACCATCATCGCGTCGCTGAAATGCCTGATAGAGCAAAAATGCATCGATTGGGATGTTTCTCGGATGTATCCCACTCTAACGCGATTCTCAAGTAAGCTCTAAATTACATAACTACGTCACTTTTCATTGCAACAGTTAAAGTCAATGCGTCCACAATATCCCGGCATTAGCTGATTAAACCCACTATCAAAAAATGCTGAGACTAAGAAATCTAAATCCATTCCTACGCTTTGCCTCAAAAGGTCGTTAAAGTCGGCTAACCCGAGTCCAATGCCCGAGGTTGCTTTCCGCTCCAAGTTCTGTTGGCTTACTTTCAGTGTAAGCTCACGGAACCAAGACATTTAAGTGTAACATTAAACCCGAGAGAATTTAGGACTATGTAAAAGAGCTATTTCGGTCGAGTCTGATGTTTAACTATTTCGAAAGCGCAATCTATTGAATTTCAATTAATCATCAATAAGGTCGATAACATGCACTGTTGCCGAAATAAGACCCGGTTGCTAATTGTATCAAACGTCGATATATCAAAATAGAAGTTATCTGATAAAAACTAGAATCTTAATACTGAAATCCGAACGCTGTAAGTTCCAGATTTAGGAAAATACGCGAAATCAAAATTGTCTATCCCTCTCATAATCAGCTGGTCGAAGCCCCATTAAACAGAACCTCTCGAAGTCTGTGTCGTACTGAACAAATACACCAAATCTAAAATTGAGACAAAAAGGACAAATTTGGAACGGCGCAATCACAATGAAACAATTTAAACTCTAGTTTCCTTTGAAATGCTTTTAAGATACTGCAACGAATGGGTAACAAACTTGCGCGACGACATTTAAATTAAATAAAAATCCCCGCGATGAGACCAACTAAATGTAATTCGTTTCATGGACATGAACAGCTCGCGATTAACTCATTTACCTCACATTAACATATTCCTACGTAGATACTGGGAATTGATGAACCAGCATAAACATAAAGCACACTACGACCTAAATTAATGAGGAACTTTAATAAAACTCACGAAAACGTCACTCACAATATCTGCGACAAGGTCTTCAACGCCAGGCAATGTCCTTCGTACAGCAGTGCGGTGTCTTCGAGCAGGATTTAACCATAACCTTCAGCAGTCAGTAGAATAGAGGACGAACTGTTGGCTTGCAAACCTTTTTATGCTCAGACAATGGACGGGTGGCGCAGTAGGGGAGGGGGTGTTGGAAACTACTACTGCGATTGCTATAAATCTTAAATGATTATATAGTTTGCGAGATTTATGAAATCCAATATTAGGAATAAGTATTCAAGAGAAAATAATTACATTGAATAAAAAACTACAGTTCATTATTTTCTAGATACTGTTTACAGTATCGTAACTGATATTTATCATTCATCTTTGAAATTCCTAAATTTTAATATTAATTTAATCATATATAGAAAATAAAATTCCTTTATTTGATTTTTTATTTTTCGATTTATCCGGGTTAGGCAAGCATGAACGTAGGAGGGGGTCAAAGGTTAAAAATATTACACATTTCCGTAAGCTAGTATAGAAATCAAAATAGTGCCACATTTCAGATTTATTTAATTAATTTCCTGAATGTTATTCCAAATGTCAAATGACTTTTCCATTTTAAATTTAGTTAATTCTATTTATAACGTAACGTTACTTTATAATCATGAAACATATTGCGTGGTTACTCAATCTCTTCTCTGCTACCTAACAACCAAATTTCTGATACCATTACGACTCTGAAGGCTTTTCAAAGGCTGTTTCGGGAGATGTGGAGGTGGTTCTGAGGACGATTTTAAAAGACCATTTCTGGAACTCAGCCAAACCTTCTAGTTGAGTGTAACATATATCATTAGAGAGAAAATAATCTTGAGAAATACATAGCTCAGCAAACAATAAAAATTCAAATATAGCAGAATTAGAGATATTTTTAGAAAACAACGAGTCTTTAATATTTTTTAACTCTTCACTTTTTTAAACTTGGGAAAGAAGTTAGTAATGTCAAAGAAAATGAGTTTTGTATTGCATTGAAATTTGTAGCCTTTCAGCAGAGGAAGGCCTAAGCCAATAGAAGGGAAAGTGGGAAACCCATAGCCAAACCTTTACCCCTTCATAAGCTCTGGTATATATACTCTGTTCTTATGGCAATTTTTACCTGAAGATGATTTACATTAGTCAAAATTGGTTGTTGAGTTTTAAATATATATTTATGTGGGATTTTACTTCTCATCTCTTTTTTTCTTTCAAAAACATCATTAATTTAGTTTACCTTACGTTTATTTTTATTCCAAACTCTCTGGCTTAGTTTTTTAGGGTATATGCTAGAATTGGTAAATCTGTCAGAATCATATTTGATGTCATCTAAATATCTTAATGATTTCACAACTTCCCCACCATTAAGATGTTTAGATGACATAGGGAGGTATAACATAGCTTAATGGTTTCGTAATATACCTTTCTTAATGGCCACCCCATGGGAGAGCAGTTACCTTTGCAGCTGCCTCACTATCTTTCTTCTGGCCCCACCTATTGAACCTTATGGCATGGGTGACCCTACCATGCACCATGTTCCAGGTAGTTAAGCTTTTTAAGGTCACTGGGATGTGCAAGCCCTTCCTCCAAAACAATGTTGCAGAACATGGTTATTAGAAGTAACTTTTATAAGAAAAAGTTTTAAAAATGAATATTCTCTAGCGAGATATGGTGGAATTCCATTACAAATAAAATAATAACTACAACTTGTACTTTTCCACAAATATATTTTGGTTAGCAACTAATGGTTTCGAACTTTCAGTTCATCTTCAGGCTGTGGAAAAGTACAAGTTGTAGTTATTATTTTATTTAAAAAATTTTTACTTAACATTTCTGTCTGTTTGCAAAATGAATGAATGACCCATTCTTCATTGAAGTCATGTTCACCCTTGTAAAAAGGAAAGTATTTTGGTAGTTTCTAAATAGCACCAATGGTCTGACAAGATCCCTAATCTGATATTACTTTTGTCTTCACAGCGGTAAGAATGAAGGATGTATGACAGTGCTAAATTGGCAATAAATAGTCTTAGGAATAAAAATTAAACATTTTGAAAAGCAGGAATATTTAAAACAGAACTCTTAAGACCAAGCCAATATTGAACTACAGAAAATTACTGCAAAGCAGAAACTACTCCAAGAAGATATCTCCTATTCATTCCAGATATGCTTTAATGAGATGCGAAAAAGATATTTTTGCACAGATTCCAGCTGAACTTGTACATAAATTCTGAAAGTACCAGAGCAAAACAGAAACATGAAAAAATAATGTTTGAATACTAGGTGTAAAAATGTATACTGGCATTGTAGAAATTCAGTATAATTATGGTAGTTTATAAAATAGAACAGTACCGCAAGCACTGTCAGATTAATTAGAAAAATGGAGATCCAACTATAACTACTTGAAAAAAAGTGGGGTTAAAAGTTCTGAGAGGGCCCCCAGATAGCAAAGTGGGTATGGTGTTTGCCCTAGATGGAAAATGCTGACTGGCTGGACCATATCCATCATAAGAGACACTGGGTCATGGATTTAACTTTATGAGTTCTGAAGCATAACAATTACACCCATAGAACCAATAAATTTTGGCTCAGGAGATCAACCAGTGATAAATTACAGTAAAAGAGTGTCACATTCATCACAAGAAGAAAATGTAAACTGATTTCACAATTCATAAATTTTGAAAGACCAGCCTTATGGGTAAAAATAAAAATCACACCTAAAAAAATATCTTTCTATTTCCATTTAAGTTTTACACTCAACTGATAAAATTACAATGAACAAATGTAATAGAAAATTTGCATCTATGATCCTTCAACAGTTTGACCCGTTGCTAAAAAACTGGCAAAATACATTTTAAAAGTAAATATCATACAACAAATTTAAAATGTTATCACATACAATATGTGATATTCACATAAGGCACAATATGTGCACTCCTTTTACAAATACTCATACTTTAGCAAAGCACAATTTCACTCATCAACAGCACATTCACCGGTCTACACACTTAAACAACAATTATACATTTCTTATGTGGAAATTAACCACATACTCAGCATTTGTTCTTTGCACACTAATTGCAAATGGGTCTGTGGGATGAAATGTAAAGGCAACAAGGCGCCGAGCAGCAGGAGGAGCACTTTTTCCGAGGACTCCAGCATAAATTCTGAACTTAAGCAGCCCAGAATCACGAGCGTAAAACCTAAAAAATGATTAAGTTCAATTAGTGGTGAAAGCTGTAACTTGAAGGTTTGCATAGCAAATTTATAAACTGTGTCCATGCGTATTCACATAAAATGGGATTAAAAACAGAAATAGGCACACATTAATTTTTTCCTAACAAAATCAAACATACTTATTCTTATTAGGGATGTATTTAAAAATACAGTAATATTTCAATTAGCAAGACAAATACCTTTGGGGGAAATAAAAATTGCATCAAGTACCATCAATCATAAGGATTTGAAACTTTTAACAAGTTACTTCTGAAGTAAAGAAAGTAAATTCTTTCACATTTTAAAGTTTAATCACCTTACACCTTATAAATAATATCTTTATTTTGGGCAAAATTGAGACTATAAAGTCTCCTCTTCCATTTAACCTATCGTCGATGTAAAAAGTGAATAAAATAATAATAAAAATTAATTTTAGTCAACAAAAATTGGAAAGATTTAGTTGTGAATTTAAAAAACCAAAGAGGAGTTAGGGAAAATATCAACAGTGGGAATTATACTGAGGCAATGCCTTTCAATCCAAGTCATATTTTTTGTATTTCCTTGAAATGTGTGATGCAGTGGTTGCATTTGGTGTTGATTTGGTTTGTACTATATATCACATTAAAAGTTATAAATAATGGTATGACTAGGAACTCTCTTGTATCCACCCAGATCACACTATTGGTAAAACTCTTGCAAATAGCAATCTGTAAACAGCCTTGAACAGGAAAGTAAATATGAGTACCCTACAATAGCTCCTTGGTTTTTGGTAACAATATTAGTCAGATTTAAAATGTCACCCCTTCAGTCTGAATAGACTGGAGTATTTCGCTACAGCATTGATTAAAAATTAACTAAATTATAGTAGTCTTGATGATTGGTTACCTTATGGGGTGCTCTCCACAAGCCTTAGGCCTTTCCATCACTGACACCCACTTGTCATCATAGCTGAAGAGTGAGAGATCAAGATATGGAGATGAACTGTACGACTGAGAGCTTATGGGAAGCTGGGCCAATAATCTCTTAGTCGCTTCCGTTGGTCCTCCAAAACGAGCACTGACGATAGTTTGCTTGAATCTCTGTTGAATAACCCTGAAATAAATTGAGAAAAATTCTTGATGAGCTCAATTACCGCAGACCGTCGAGTATTTCTAAAATGTTCTACAAATGCAGACTTACCTAGCATAAATATTGTTAGACGGGGAACAGGTAAACTGAGACTCAGAATGCCGTTTTGCATTCCTAAACAAATCACAAAAGTTTTCAAAAAGCCGCAACAGTTCTTCAGAGGTGTTTTCGTAAACTGCAAGTACCTCCGTGGTAACCATGTTGTACAAAACAAAGAATGAAGACTGGGAATTTGGCTCGGAAGCTTTTAGAGTGACCACGTCCTCGCTTGCGTATTTTATGAGCAAGTGATCCTCGTCTAGCAACTGCATTTTCCACATCCTCAGAGCTTTAAACTGATCGAAATACTGATAAAATTTACGTAGTTCATAAGGATCATTCGTTTTATCTGATATATGCTTCGCTCTTCTGAATAAAAATACTAGCAACCTATGCTTTAACGAATTAATAGCATTTTCCCGAAATGGTCTAGATTGATTATACAAACAGCGAGGTGTTATTGAAGATATAAAATAGTTGTCATCTTCATAACAAAACCGACCTATGGTTCTAACTTCTATAAATTTACAATTAATTATCTTGAATATATGGATCGTTTGATGCTGCACTGAGAGCACCGCTAAAGTATCTTTATAGAGATATAAACCTTGATTATGAGACAAAAATATTTTATCAATTTTGAATTTTTTGGAATCGCACAATCTGCCTACCGTTAAATCAACGAGATGAAGGGAATAGTCTTCTAATGGTGAACGAGGATTCGGAGTTACAGACTCGTTATTGGAATACACATCATGAAAATTCGGTCTAAGCTCCTCTGGGATGTAGGATGCTGATCCAACAATAACATAATTCCCATCGTCAGTAAAGAGGCTACACTCTCTATTTAGTTGTTCTCCTGTTGCTGCTACATTAACAATATAAGATAACTTAAAGAATCTCTCAAAGACTTTACTTCTTATGTAGTCACTTTCTTTATCGCTTTTGTTTCCAATGTACTCTCCTTTACAGCTTTGAACTAAATCAGCCGCGGCAGAAGGCCCTTTATAATCGTAGATTTCTATTGAGGTCTGATCAGAAGAAAACGCAATGAAGTGCTGACCATTAGGACTGAACTTCCGCAGAAAACATGGTGGCTTTTCAACATTAATTATAGTAAAATTAGGAAATACATTCTGATAAAATTCTCTTGCTACGTGAAAATGGGTCCCTGGTTTACGGCAAGAAAAAATTTCACGTTGACACAACCGATTCACTATGTTCTGCGATCGAATTGGCCGAGGAGAAACGGAGAATTTACACGTATCATCTATTTCTACATCGGTATCCATCATTAAAAGTAAATATTCGTAATGCAATCACCAGAAATCCATGCATCATTCATAGTGACCTGTAAAATAAGAGCATTCAATAAAGTAAGGCATCCAGAGCATATTATTGCACCTTCAAAATATTGATGCTGTTATTTTTTCTTGAATTCCAAAACATAGTTAAGAAATGTAAAAAGCTAAATGACACCTCTTGTTTGCTTAGTGTTCATTCCATTCCCAAGAACTCGCTCTAAATACACTTCGATAAAGAAAACATAAAATAATTCGAGACCGAAGTAATCTAACTCACCCTAAATTTACTTCCACCATTTCATCAGCTGTAAGCAATGGGAAATACGAGGACAACTTCGGCCAACCCGCTTTCCTCCATGTTTATGTTTAGTATGAAAATTATTTCGATCAAGTAATTTATTTTCTAATAATCGGCTTACGAGTTTAATTTTTAGTTTCTAGGCGCCGATTTCATTTACTAGAGCTCGATCTACGTTACTGCGATTTTAAGTTTATACTTACATCTGCATTGGAAAGAAGGGACGGTATTATATCTATGCAGTGTTAAATTAGTTACTCTTTTGCAACGTTTGCAACAATCAATATATTGTTTACGCAATTGCTGTTGTAGGGAAAACAAAATAACGGTAAGAAACGGCAATCTTTGAATTTGATTTGAACTTTGAAGAAATAAAGTATTAAGTAGAAAACTCCTAGAATGTAAAGGACGGTAGAGAAAGTATGAAAAATCAACGTTAACGAATTTACAGGTGTCCTATATGGAAATCAATGGGAGTCTTACGAATAATGTCTGATGGAATTCGTAAGGTTCTCTCTATACAAAGTCATGTGGTTTCAGGTTATGTGGGAAACAAAAGTGCAACATTTCCACTGCAATTACTTGGGTTCGAGGTTGATGGAATAAACTCGGTACAATTTTCTAATCACACCGGCTATGGCTATTGGAAAGGGCAGGTTTTAAATGAATCTCAGTTCGGCGATTTAATGAATGGGCTAAGAAGCAATGGCCTTGATAATTACAGTCACTTACTCACGGGATACATAGGATCGGAATCCTTTCTTTTGCGTGTGGTGGATGTTGTGAGACACCTTCGAAAAGTAAATCGAAACCTAGTTTATGTTTGTGATCCTGTACTGGGCGATAATGGTCATATGTACGTACCCAAAGAAATGTTACCTCTTTACAGGGATCGAATTATATCCTTATCAAATATCCTCACACCGAACCAGTTTGAAGCAGAGTTGTTAACAGGCGAAAAAATAAACAACCTTGATGATGCTGTAAGAGCGATGAAGCTGTTACATGCTAAAGGCTGTGACATTGTGGTGCTTTCCTCTTCTGATTTTGGCTCTGAGGATCATTTATTGGCTTTAGCTAGTAGTCATATAAATGGGAAAAGAAAATCTGTTGTGATTAAGATTCCTCGTTTCAAGCAACACTTCACAGGCACTGGAGATCTTTTTACAGCACTTTTCCTAGCTTGGATGTCTCGCACTCAAAATGATTTGAAAACTTCTATGGAAAAAACCATAGCAACTATGCAAACAGTGTTGAAGAAGACAGTGGATTATAGCGAAGGTCTTGAAATTGAAAATTCATCTTCCAGAAAATTCGAACTAAGATTAATTCAAAGTAAGGTTGACATAGAAAACCCAAATGTTGTGATTAAAGCTGAAGTATTACAAACATAAGGAAATGCAGCTAAATATGGTGAAGATGGGCATTTGCATGTTTTCATCCAAACTCATTTATTCTCTTCATCTCATTGCATTAGTAGTTCAGAACTGAATTGGTTGCTGCTCGTAAAGAAATGAAAAATTAAATGAATTGGGAAATTGAGCTTCTGCATAAAAGTTTATATAGCTACCAGGCCTTGGTGCTTAGTGTGCTGCTTGTGACTTCGTATTTCGTTACCTAAATTGTATGAACTCTTATCATTCCTTACCCTAATCTTTGTTCTGCTGTGAATAGTGACAATGTTGTATTTTAGCTTTGATTTGTAGAAAACATTTGTAGATGAGTTAATGTATGCTCTAATTTTAAGTTGGCATTCACAAGCTTCCTCAAAGGAATCTATTGATTGGTAACATTTACTATTCCATTTTACATATACCTATTAATTCTTTGGCTTGATACTGGAGATAATGGTGATAAGGAATTAACCTCTTTTCTTATGAAACTGTGGGAGTATAAACATGCTGTTACACATACCCATGCATGCATGGACATGCGTAGCAGCATATGTATGCATATACATGCAGGTATGCACATTGCTGCTGAATGAGAAAAAAAAAATGATTAACCTGTATTAATAGTGACTTATGGAGAGTTACAAGTTAAGTGAATAAAGTAAATTAAAATGAGTCATTGAGTTAATACCATATTTGAAATGCTTGTGATGGGAGGTAACCTGACTAACCATACACATCAATGCCCTATTTTCTAATTTTTATTCTAAAGAGGCAGAACATTACTGTGCAAAAACATCAGAAATTTTATCAGCTATGCAGGCTGGAAAGGACACCAAGTCAGACAATGCATGTTACATAAAAAGTAAAGAAAGAATTCATGGAAGTGTCTCAATTTTCCCCCAAAAATATCCCAAGTAATTGTCGATAATATGCATACAAATAGATTAGCGATATGTTTAGTATTCTATTTAAACAGTAATAATTTCAGTCAAACAAGAACGATCTGCAGTTCTATAAGGTGGATTCTCAGTTACAATTGTTTCATCCAATATTTGAAAGATCCTAACTAATTTACAAACTGACTGGAGTAAAAGCTTCAGCAGACCATATTGGATTTCCTTGTTTGGAGGTAATTGTAGTATAAATTTCCACAAAAATAATTAATTGTGGATAAGAAATGCATTTCAGTTTCAAGTACGCCTCCTTTCGCATATCACTGCCTAAGATACTTATCTTTGCGCATGTGGAGGCTTTCTTAATGAATACAACTAGTTGCTCTTCTTATACGAGGGTTGTTGTAATAAGTGCCTGTGTTAGGCAAGAAAATGCATTTTTTTAAACTTCTTTTAAATTCATTTCTCAATATAGTCTCCTTTCAATTCAATACTTTGTCAATACATAAGTCTAGCGATATTCTAACTTTTTCAAGCCATCCAAAAAATGTTTTGTTGAACTTTGTAAAATAGGCCTCTGTTGTGGCAATGACTTCTTTATTTCATGTGAATCGCTTTCCCCCAAGCCATTTTTTCATGTTTGCAAACAAAAAGAAATTGCATGGAGCCAAATCTGGAGAATAGGGTGGATGAGGTAGCAATTTGTACCGTAATTTGACCAGTTTTGCTGTGGCGATTGCAGATGATTGAACTGGTGCGTTGTCATGATGGAAGAGCACTTTTTTCTTTGCCAAATGGGGCAGTTTTTTCCTCAATGCAGCATCGGACCGGTCCAATAAATCAGCATAGTACTGTCCCATGATTGTCTTTCCCTTCTCCAAATAGTCGGTGAAGATGATGCCTCGCGTATCCCAAAAAACGGTGGCCATGACTTTTCCGGCTGATGGAACCGTTTTTGCCTTCTTTGGAGCAAGTTTGCCGGGTGAAAACCACTGTTTTGACTGTTCTTTCATTTCTGGTGTGTAGTAATCGATCCATGTTTCGTCAACAGTCACAAAACACTGTAGAAACTATTTTGGGTTGCGCTTAAACATGTCCAAACAGTGCTCCGAAGTTATCATGCAATTCCGTTTTTGCTCCACCCTGAGCAAACATGGCACCCATCTCACCGATATGCCCAATTTTTTGTGTAGGATACTTTGTATGCATTCAATTGAGATGCTTACAACGTCAACAATCTCTCTGATCTTCACACGGCGATCTGCTAGCACGATATCATGGACTTTGTTAACCATATCCTCCATAGTCACCTCAATCAGACAGCCTGGGTGCTCTTCATCAAAAACGGATGTTTGGACATGCTTGAATTCATTAAACCAATATCTGATGGTAGTCATAAAAGGTGCATGGTCCTTATAAACAGCATGCAACTTCACCTTGATTTCCTCACACAACTTCGCATCAAAAAAAAGAAATTGAATCACTGATTGATATTGCTCTTTTTCCATGGTGGAAAGCAAACATGAACTTGACTACTTTCAACAGCTATCAAAACAAAACTACTCGATTAATCTGTCTGAAATTTTGACAGTCGTATATCTAAAGATGCCATTAAATTATGGCATACATATTTGGTGTCAGTGGTGCCATCAGTTGCTAAACACGGGTACTTATCATACAGACCTCATACAACAGAATATAGTACCTCTTTAAAGGAAAGGAAGGTAACTTAGTAGATTGTAAAACCTACGAAAATCCCAAAGGAATAACAAGTGTGAAAAATAGCGACACGACTGGGACTGGGACTCGAACCCAGGTCTCCCACTTTCCGGGCAGGTATTCTAACCACTGAACTACCGTGCCACGTCTCTCTCACACTGTTAAGGGAATGCTTTGTGAGCAAGACTTTCCTTTATCCTTGTGATTTCCTGGGGGGAAATAACCTCATACACCGCTTTGTGAGCCGGCTGCCTCAGTGAGGATCTCGGACGGCAGGTTGTGCCACTATGTGGAGACTGCCAGTCTTGCTCACAAAGCATTCCCTTAACAGTGTGAGAGAGACGTGGCATGGTAGTTCAGTGGTTAGAATACCTGCCCGGAAAGTGGGAGACCTGGGTTCGAGTCCCAGTCATGTCGCTATTTTTCACACTTGTTATTCCTTTAGTACCTCTTTCTTGGCATGTTTACTTGAAGCATAGTAATCTCTCTTTCTGAATGCTTTTGAAGCAGCACAGATGTGATCTAATGGTTCCAGTATCATCTAACCCTTTACATTATGCGAACAGCCAAATTAAGTCTGAAAATATTATACATCATATATATATCTGAAATTAAGCAGTTGAAACACTTTTAACAATACTACTACTATATCTTAAATAGTAATTAAGTTTCTAATCAAGAGGTAACTTTGAAATCAGAAACAATTAAAATATAACATCATTCTTTTGAGTCATTTGCAGTTATGAAAGTTCATCTGCCAGCATTTTTCAGTGATTCACCGCCATAGATCAACTCCTGTAAAGATGAGTACTGGTGGTAAAACTCAGAAATAGTTGGTGGCAAAGCAGTGCCCTGCCTTTCTGCCACCTGGTTGCAAACATAATTTGCTGCCCCTTAAAATTAATAACCAAAACCACACATATCCTTATTTGCAGGTAAAAATTATTTTGAAAGAAACTTTGAAAAGCCATTGTTTCATTCCCTAGCTCACATTGATCACAAAACATCCGTAACAATTAATTATGCATATTCTGTATGCTGACATAGTAAATAATCTACACACGGAATAGTAAATTATTAACAGTTCACATTAACTTTCGACTATCATTATCTTCACAACGCACATAACTTAAAATGGTATGATTTCTATGAAATCTATATTTTGCTACTAAAAATGAAAGTGTCTAATAAAAATTGTATTGCGACATAAATAACTTCCACTTAATCCACTGAACTAATATTTCTTTCTCGTCTTGAGTTATCCCTAATTCTTTACTCTAAAAGTTTGCCAATCTCAAATTTCACATCATAATCTTTCCTAGATAAATCGTGTCTATCACACAAGAAACAACAAATGTTGTTGTTGTAGTAATATAAATGGTTGGCTACACTTCTGTTGCCACTTGAGTGTGGTGTATCCCTTATACCAATTGGATACTATGCTATGCTTGGTATGTTATGAATGGACGACTTGCTATATTCTCGAGTCTTCCATCCCTCATTACATTCATTAGCCCAGAATTTCCATACATTCTTGATAATTAACTTTACACTTATTTCATTCAACAACTTATGTCTCTGTCTCCCTCTCAATTTCCTTGAGACGTCCTGCACATAAACACGTGATCAATCCATGTTTTCTGCCTTCATTTTGTAATTTTGAATCAAAACTTGTCCCCCTCTAAGTATTACCAATGTTGCTATGAAAATCCCACTTCATTTACCTGGTTTATGTTACACATGCAATTCAAAGGTTTACTCCACACAAACACTACTCTCTTCTAATGTATATGCACCTGCCTGATTGGAAAATGTTCTCACCCCTAAGATTTATAAAATACTGTTAATAAGATAAAAAAGGGATATGAATATGAATCAGGAAACCCAAGCAGCAATCTTGTGCTTCAATAATAGGTGATTATGGAAATTAATCTGTTTAAAGATTGCTGGTAGTTACCATAGAGATGGGGCAATATGGAATCCTTGCTCTCTAGATATCTACTTCAGGTGTTAAAAATGAGAAATGGCTAAATTAAGAATTTTCAGCAATTTATCAGAAAAAAAAATCATCTCATTTTAAAAATGAAAATTTCAGCTAAATGCTCAAGAAAGACATGAGGGAGGGTGTAACATAATTAATAATTCTGTTTATTCAAAGGACTACCGCAACTTTGGGTAAGTGAGAACACTTACTTTTATTACTTTGCTCAATACACAATCCTTATAATTTCAATGCTTAAATTGTAACCAACATTCACTTAGCCATGTACACATTGTTCAAGGTACATGTTTTCATCAAGTTAAGGAGTTTTTATACTACAGGAGAACAAAAATTATTGAAAATAAAAAAGTATTTATTACTTATAAAATGAAAATTATTTAACAAAAGCATTCAATAAATTTATTAAAGGTTAAACAATAGCAATTCCCATTGATTGAGTTTTCCAAAAAATATATTTGTATAGAAATACATTGTAACCATGATTTTCAAACGTTCATGCTTTTACACAAATATTATGCTTTCATATCAGTTGACATTGATGTACATTTTGCAATGCTTATTGCATTATAACTTATGATATAATTACTTTATATTTAAGGAAACATGGGTACATCCACAACTAAGATCTTTGGAAATAAGAGGGGAAAACATCACAAGGAGCGCATTCCTATTATGAATTTAGGAGGCATATTTCCTGTGTAGGAAAATTTATGAATGCCTCTCTTTTGAATCCAGTCAATATTAAGAATAAGCAGCATGAAATATATTCTTTCTGGATCCCTAAATGATTCTGGCTGTAATGCCATTTCAAGATATTTACCTTCCATGAAAAACCAGCTACAACATAAGAGTGATAGTTATGAATTATCCTTTTATGACAAAACTGGCAATTACAAGCGTCACTTCAGAATATGACCATCAACTCTTAATCCTCAAAGTACTTGTTATAGATGTATATAGGGAGGAATATGTAACTATGAAATAACTTTATTAAACTGTGCAGCTATCAACAAGAAGAGACAGAGGAAAACTTTAACATATGACCATAAGATTAATTCATCAGGTAATTATTACCTTGATGAATCAATTTTTATTTTGACAGATACTGATTTTTCTTCAAGACAATTGAAAATGTGACTAAGAACATTTCAAACAAAACAAAACATGCGACAAAAATTTTCGAGTAGCAAATGATAGATTATGGATCTTACTTTCATTAACTTCTTTAGAGCATGAAGCAAATGTTACAGCATTTTGTGCTAAATTACTCAACCTGCACCAAAAACATGAAATTAATGGATTTACACAATCTATATATTCACTGAAAATACTGAAAAGTTTAATAACTGAATTAATTTGATGCATAATCAGCTGTGGATACAGTGATTAGAAGATTAAGTCATAGTTCCTTTCAGAAATCAGGAAATTGTTAGAGATGTTACATAGTAGATAAAAAAACTATACTCACTACTAAAAAAGTACCTATGATTGCAATGTACATTTACTCAATTGTATTCATAAGACACAGAAGTTGATATTGCATTTCTTGTTTAAATGTCCATAAGAAAATAACACCAAAAACGAAGAAAAAAATCATAAATTAAAATCAGTTAAATTAATAGTTTGCATTGTCTGAGTCTCAAAAAATATCACACATTTGCTCCTATAATGTCAGTGAACAAATTTTAATGATGGAAATTTCTTGCAAGAAGTTCATTTGTTGGCAGAAATATAATTTTGAAAAAAGAATAATAAGAAAAAAAAAGGGATAATATAGGACTATCAGGAGTTAGCCTCAGTACAATGCATTAATTTTGTTCAAAACAAATACACAACATCTGAAATTCCTTACTGCAGAAATTCTTAATGTTGGAGATGTTACAAAATAACTAGCCATGTTCAATCTATCAATTATTCAATGTTCAATAAATACCTTTATATTAATGTTCATTGACTTAGGCTGATATGAAGCTGATTATTCAGATGCATAAAAATTCCTTAAGTAGTCAATCATTTATTCAAATATACATCATAGTGGAAGGATTAGGAGAACAACTTCAAAGCAGTGTTTAAAGCACAATCTAATTTTCTAATCAACCATGCCCACATCACAAGGTCTGGACCAAAATATTTGCTATTTGTTCTTTTTTCCACTAACACCATAATTTTCAACAGCATTGAATGAAAAATTAACTTAAAAATTACAATTAATAACACAAAGCTAACACCAACTTACACAATCTACTGCTCATCAAGGGAAAAGAATGATCAAGAAGTAATTGCACTGATATAGTAGAAGTTTCGTTTAAAGATGTCAATTTACATGTTTTTATGAAAATTCAGTTTCAATTCAGAAATCAGAACATAAGGAAGAAAGGTTTCTCTTTTCACCAATCACAAAAAAATATCCACTACATCAGTCTCGAGAATGGGATGAATGACAACTAAACTGGGAAACAAGTTTCTCTCAGAAGAAGCAAAACAAGTTTGCTTGCAACCACTTTCATTCCTATGTGGCAGGGAAAATAGTTTTCCAGAAATCCTCGAGTGAAAGCTTGTAAAATGCAGAGGACTAGGTGAATAGACTTTTACATACACAAGAATGCATCTTGCAGAGAAGTACATACTTGAAATCATACCCATATTAAGCTCCTTTCATTAACCCAGCGTTTTTAATGCACTTTTGGCTCTCATGCAGATTGCCAAATGATGCACCTTAAAGCCTCCCATGCAACCTTGGTTGGTCAATAGATATGGGAGGAGACTGGCATGAATGGAGCTTCTATGTTTATCAGTAACGACTGGACATTTGGGCGCGGACGGACGCTGCGGCTGCATTGGTTGCAGCACCCTGGACATGCTCATTCCTAAGGAACTCTGTGGTGAATTCATGCTGCGCTTTGGCAAAACTAGCCCCAGTGCTGCGGTATATGCGATGAATCTGCAATAAGTAGTTTGAATATAAATACCAGTATCATCAATATCGATGAATGTAAACATTCAACCAGCAAATAAATTTCCACAAAAGCAACACTCGGAAATAACAAAATCTTGTCACACTGCATAACATTTAAAAAATTACTATGCTATTTACAAGATATATGTTAGCTGGAGTGCTGAGAATACTGACTGTTGCGTACATTTTTGAGTATTTCTATACAACCTTGATATACGTTTCCAAAGAAAATGGTTAAGCTGACTTGGAACATAAAAACATGCACTTAGGAAATATTCCCAAGGAGAAATAGACGTATAAATACTCTGGTGGGAGTGGAACTGGAACCTGGATCTTCCAATTGTTGGTTGGTTACCCTCTCTATTAAGTTAACTCTTAGGGAATTTTTCCTAGGTGCATGCCTTTACATGCCAAATAATTTATTACTTGTGTTACCCTTACTGGGGTTTATTCTTTCCACAATAGTGTATGACTGGTACCTCAACAAGGATGTGGCCATGGATGATTCTGCAGTCTGGTGAAACCACACACTGCCCTAGCCTACAAAATTTCCTGAATGGCATGTCAGTATGTTCTGGATGAACACCTTAATGGATAGAGCAACCAACCAGCAATTAGGAAATCTAGGTTTAAGTCTTGCCCCCTAAACTCTTTTTTTCAAGTCAATTTCTCCTTGGGAATCAGTATCCAATTCCAAGTGTCCTACCTTTTGATAGTTTCATGTGTTCCAGTATTCCGTACTCAATGCTATTTGTTTCTTGGTAACCTATACTACCCTTTATAACATCTAACAACTTTTACTTTTCCTGTCTTTTCCCTTCCATTTTACCTTCAAATATTTTCTTTAGCAATCCTCTCAATCTCTGACCCACCATTTTCCTCTGCTCTCCCTAAACTACTTAATATGGTCTTCCCCCAATATCTCTGACACCTTCATGATAATTTTTCTACCAACTCCACTCACTTTTTCCATTCTACAGAATACATTTGAAGGCCTGAGATACTTTGATAATATTTTCGATCTCCTTTCCCAAGGTGCACATTTTACACCCACAGAGCAACATTCTACAACAAGGATTTTGCTAGTCCTTTCGTGATTCGCAAACCAAGCAGTTTGGCAATCAGTTACTTTAGCTATGCAAAATATTCCTTGGTCACAGCTATTCTTTTTCAAACCTCATCTGTGCATGTTTTACTCCAAGATAGATTCAACTGAAGTAAGAGAACTGATCATGTGTGAGTTTCCCCATCAATTCCATCCAACCTAATCAACTCGAGGAGTCTCTCTCATTTCAACTGAATAATATTACCTTGGAGAGGAGGAACAAGTCCATCACAGCTGCTGAAGCAAATCCAATACTTATGATAAGAACCAGAATCCCAACAGCTATGCCACCTGCGGTTGCATCATTAAAGTTAGGTATGGCTACCAAAAATCCACTGGAACAAAATTTACATAATTATAATAGTATATTGCAGGAAAAAGAATGACAGGTTTTGTTACAAAAAATTCAAGATTCCTACCATGTCCCCATTCCCTTGATTCCAATAGTTTGAATTACGCTCACCATAAATTGGAAGAAAAACACGAAGAAAAATACCATGAAGTTGAATGAACTGTCACTCCTGAAAAATGAAAATCAACAATAAGTTATGCAGCCAAAACATTATATTTAATAAAATAATCAAAAAGAGATACACAGACTTCCTTCCAATTTTATATTCAATAAATAAAAACTAAAATCTAAATTTTTCTAGAGGCATACAAAGGCAAACCATGAAGGAATTTTAGTTCCAAAGAAAAGAAAATTGTTATCAAAATCATACTATTCAAGAAAATGTACTGTATTTATTGGCAAATAACATGCATTCTTTTCCTAAAATTTATGAGTGAAATTCTACCTGCGTGTTACATGCATATGTGACTTCTCTATTTGAACTTAATCAAATAAATAGGAGTTTATATATTTTACTCATATTTTGCTTCTGCTTCCCAAATTACATCTACTCTATAAAATCTATAAAATATAAATGCTATAAGTATTAATAAATTTGCATGTTGACTTATCTAAAAATGGTAGGAGTTCCAATCCTTTTATACTAAATTAAATTTTTTCCCCAAAATTTTCTTCTTAAATTATGGCACATGTTACATGCTGGTGAGTGGTACAATCAGATACACATAGTAATTGATTAAATGATTTTCTAAATTAAACCTCAATGCTGATGATAGAATATCTCATGAATTATGAACTAATTAGGCAAAAACATTTAATTACATAAGACCTAACAACTTAGTAACAAAAGTTTTAAAACTGTAAAACTAACCTGAATGCTTTGTAAGCAGGTCTATACCAACATATGAATGAAAATGGCGTGAACAATATTATGTATAGGATAGAAAGGCCAAAGGTTGTAAAATCTCCATTATGGAAGAGCAAAGCTAGTCCGCCAATTACATTCATCAACAACACAGCTGAATGAACTGCAATTGAAATGAGATAAATATATCAGTCATACACTAGTAACTAAAGAATTCACCATAAAATGCAACTTTAAACTTGAGTAAAAATTCTGAAGAGTAGTTATTATTACAATCACATTTCTTGAAATGAATATTCTTTCACACAAACTTTTCAAGAAATAATTTTTACTCAATATTTTGTTATAATGTACTGTATATTCTTGAATCTAAGATGCAGTTTGATGTTTAGAGCTTCCAAAAATTGGGAATGTTTTAGATTTGTACACCTAATATGGTTTATTATGTAGCAGGTTAAAAAAAGATTACAGCAATGATTCATGCCCATGCAGCTAACATAATTTTGTCAGCAATTATTGACACTTTGGCTTTGTACTTCAATGTTATGCCAGTAAAGCAAGAACATGCTTATTATGACACCTGGCTTTGTTAAAGAATTGTCGAAAGACAACCTTAATATTAAGTAATCAAGAACTGTTTTTTTATATTTAAAGTCTGTCCAAATGTGTTGGACATATACCAGAGTAAATGACATGAGTTGGTTGCTTCTTAGATTTCTGAATAAACTGTGATAGCATTTTTTCACAATATGTAGTATGTACAGGGATGTAACTGGCAATTGCTTGTTACAGTGAATATTATGTTTTAAACTTTTTTAAAGGAAAATTTGCACTGAAGTATTCCCTAATTTACCAATTAAGGATTGAGAATTAGATTCTACTATTCAAAACCTCTTTGATCACTTATTTAACATATTTATTCAAGGAAACATCTTTGCATAAAATGTGAATTTAAGCAAAATGGATATCTTTAGATTCATATAATTAGTCAAAATACATAGGCATTTTGAATATACAACAAATATTTCTTTAACAATGCTATGCTTAAAATTTCATTGAAATGAGAGAAGTTAGATTGTAAATACTTACACATCCATAGATAATATAACATCCTCACCACCTTCTGGAATTCTAGGGGAATGTCCACATTAATATCCTGATAAAAACAAGGTTGAAAGCAACACTTTTCAGGCAGAGGAGGCCAATTGTTTCTCCGAGCTAAAAACAGATTAAGATGTTATATAACATTGATTTTTAACTTCTGATTTTGTATGTACCGTTTTAAGATACTTTAAAGAAAGCTTGCTAATCAGAAGATATTCAATATATTTTAGGTTTTTAAGATAACAATTATTCTATAATAATATACTATTATATATATATAACTATATATTCTACAATTTTCAAAATGTCATGAGAAAGCTAGAGTCAAACAGGAAGAGTAATGTTTAAGAGGACTTATAAATTATCACGTGCTCCATATATAGTTGTTTTGGAGTAACTTGTATTTCAAGTATTTGCATTTCTTTATATTTCACAGGGATGGATAGAAAATTACCATTGTAAGGTGAATTCTTAAGCTCTTCTTCTCGCCTCTGAAGTTCCTCAGCTTTCCTTTCTAATTCTTCTTGACGACGCTACATGGAAAGCAAATCTCATCATTAAATACTGCTATGTTTGACTGTGAGACAAATTAAAAATGGAGCTTAAACTTAAACCGCAGACCTAAAAATCTTGCAGTTGTAACTAATCAAAAGGATAGATCTTCTTCATAAAATCAAGTAACTATATGAAGATTAATCCTAAATGAGGAAACTGGAAATAACACGAAAAAATTTTGTTCACACAACTACAATACTAGAAAAAATGAACATTAGTTTAAGAGAAAATAAAGTTGAATACATACCTTTATTTCCTATTGTCAGGAACATGAAAAAGAAAGAGAAAAAATAAAAAGGAAGCTTTGGCAAAAACAATAAATTCTAGTTATTATCATTATTGAAAGTATACTGCAGATCATATTGTAAGAAAGCATGGTTCTGGCTCATACCTCCATTTCTGCAGGACCCATTTGCTGCTGTCCACTTTTTGCATAGGCGGGTGGTTGTCTTGATGGTACTTCCATTGTGGGCTGCATGATGGCAGGTGATGTAATACCAGTCATCCCCCCAGATTGATACTGGGGAGGATTTGCAGCACCACGAACTTGCTGTGAACATTAAAGAAAAATGATATAGCTTTAATATAAATCATTGAATTAAAAGATAGGAGTGCAACCTGCTGTCCATCAACAAATTACAATCATACCAGGAATTGAATCTTACCTGGGAGTTTCACGCAGAAATTATTCTAATTATTGGTAACTTAAATGGAAAAACGGAATTTTGCATATTAACCCATTTAATTTTGACCTATTGACTCATTTACTGTGGACTTTTCCACTGGGTAGGTCAAGGGTATATTGTAATAAATGGTCCACAATTATTTCACATTCTAAAATGCTGTCTTTGTTTAGTACAGGCCTATTTCAAGTTATTTTTGGTTCTCATTGAAATTTGAACTATCTACATAATTCTACAAATCCAGTTCCTAGGGTTGGTTCACCATTAATTAGCCATCTTGAATAAGTTAACATATACTAACTCTAAACATAATTACAACATGAAAATGAAACTAACAATATTCAATGAACTGATATAATTTAAAATAAAGTGAATCATCATACATACTCATGAAAAAGGTGACCTTTGAATAGAAAATTTCAATAAAGAATCCATAGCCAACCTATATATGATAGTGAAGAGTAGAATAGCACCTTTATAATCACAAATAGCATACTGTCATTAAATTTGAGTTTAACAGATCGCCAGAATAAAACAAGTGGTTATTTGTTACACTAAGGATGATAAAAGTACATCTTGAATGAGAAAAAGGTAAAAAAAAATCAAAGCTGTGAGCTGAGAAGGTAAATGTAATTTTTATGAACAATAAAGAATTTTTTTCAGTTCTTTTAACAGTTTCACTATTATTACACTATTATCTGAGAATAGGTGTTTAAAATGCTAAATAAGATGTAATAAAAATTAATTTACTGGGATTACTAAAAAAGTAGTCGATAACCGGAGGAAAAAGTATGGTTGACTTGAAAATGATATGCATGTAAATGGAGATTTAATGTTAAAATTCAAGGGTTAACCTACATATGAGTATATATGTTAAATTAAAAGTGAATGATGTAATGTCATAATGCTTCATAAGTTCACTGTAGGTGAAATCTTTGAAATCTATGATTTTGATAATTTCCTTATGAAAATGGCATATGGTACACATAAGTTCATTGAAAGAATTAGACTTGATTAGAAACAACAGGAAATTGCTAAGGGTCTCAAGAGAGGTAATTTGTGGGAAAATGATAAAGATTTGACGGATACTTTGTTTCCGTACTGATGCAAAAAATGGATGGATATCATGGAAAATTTTAAGCAAAGCAAAAAAGGGAGTAAAACCATGGGTAAGTCAAAGATTCCAAGTACTGGATATCTGAAGAGGAAGATATAATCACCAGAGAGTTATAACAGAAGAATTACATATGAACCTAATCCTACTCAGGAGGACACCAATGACTTAGAGGTTTCAAAACACTACATAATCTGTACACTGGCAGATGGAACTTGAATTTGGAGATAAAACAGGATGCTCCATCTGTCAACATATGGCTAACGGGGTATTATGATTGAATAAGGTTTCATTTGTCATACGTTGAGCAAATAATTATTTGCTACAAATACATTGAAGAAAAGAATGCCTCTGACTGTAAAGATAATAAACAGAGACTGGCATCCGAGAAATTCTTCACGGGTTTCCAGACAGGTGAAGATAATTGGGAACTCCAATGTTTCGGCAGCGGCAACAACTTCAATGACTGCAGCAGC
The DNA here is from genome assembly GCA_000376725.2 of Ladona fulva. Taxonomy (NCBI): domain Eukaryota; kingdom Metazoa; phylum Arthropoda; class Insecta; order Odonata; family Libellulidae; genus Ladona; species Ladona fulva. The sequence goes on from KZ308611.1 coordinate 1,026,217, forward strand.
TACACAAATAATTTGGAACAAAATCTGGGAAAGACAGCCAAAGACAATGGTTGTAAACCAGTGGTCCCTAGACCACTTATGGCCTGTGAGAAGCTTTTGGCGGTTTGTGAAGAAAATTGAGTAATATTTCCATTTTCATTGTAATCCTGATCCTCTTCATGTCACAAACACAGGACAGATGAGTAACATCATGAATTCATCATGATGTTAATAAAATATAGCTTTAACAACGATAATTGTTTATATATGTTGTATCTTTTGAAACATTTATATTAGTGGTCCATGGGATTCAAAATATTGAATTTGGTGGTTTGTGAGCTTCAAAAGGTTGATGAATGCTGGCTTATGATATCTGAAAAGCAGATGCCCATATGGCATGGTTGAAATATGACACCATAGTGTAGAACTAAATGGATTTCAGAAAAAGAACTGAGAGAAAGAAGAAAGGAAGAGTGAGAAGGAACAGAAGATTAGGAAAACTATGACCAACAGAAGTAGGATTAAAATCTTAAAACTGAGATTAAAAGACAAAGAAATCAGAACAAGTGTTTTCAGGTGGAACAAAGACACCTTTTAGAATCCATTACTCAAGATACAGTTTTCTGAAACTGATTATAATCTTCAGTTTTAGAATTGCATCAGTTGAAATGCATAATGAGCAAACACTACGCTACTACCCATCAAGTAAAAATGAGATGAGGGGCAGAGGTCAACCAACAGTGCTCTGATAGCCAAATTTATCTTAGTGATAAGCTGGTCATGGTTCACTAGCAATGCCTCCTCAGTTCTGAGGTTTCCTGCATTGAATCATGGCTGGTTTTAACGCAATGAAAAGAATGAGAGTCTTATTAGTGTACTGATTTCATAGAGTAACATCCTTGTAGAAGAAAAAATATACTAATCAACAGTTAGTTTGTATAAAATTGAATCATAACTATTTAAAATCAGTAGAATTTAGTGCATGTGTAAATCTCAATGAATGGAAAATAATTGTATCTACTTACCAGACAGTTACTGAGAATACAAAAATAGTAAGAAATGAAAAATTGACCTCAGAGGAATTATTAGATGTGTATATTCAAGTTAGGAAGTAAACGCATTCCTGGAATTTATTGCGCATTTTGCTGACTTATTTCAGCATATTTTATAACATAGTTACACAGTAATTATTATAAGTTAGGGAAGAGGGATATGTAGGAAAGATTGTCAATTTCATATCCTGAAAAAATTAGTGTCTACATTGCTTGGAGAGATAAGTATTAACAGCTTTTTAGTAGGAAGGTAGGTCAGATCCATTTAGGATTTAAGTGTTGATACTTTAGCTATAGTAATTCACCTTGATTTACTGTACTACAGCAATTTCTTTTACATTATTGTTAATTAATAAGAAATAGCCATACTTAATTCTCTTGTGACAAATAATGGTGGGAAGTTTTCTTAAAGAAAGGTTAATAGCATGAAAAATCAAACTAACGTCACAAATGAAAAAAGATCCAATCAAAAAATTGTGTGCAATTACTTTTTACTCATCTGAGAATACAGTAATTTAATAGAGTGAATGATTATAATCTTTCTAGTTTACAGTATTTCTTCTTTAGGAATTAGAAAACCTATAAAGAAGAAAGAACACTCCTGAGCCTGCAAGACTAAAATGGGCACCAGGCACTATTATGAAATTATATTACCTTAAGGAAGCACACAATACCATATCACTTCATATAAAACAGGATCACCTTGAACACTGTGATAATTTTGTTAAACTGACAACTGATATCCCCAAAATTTTCAAATTTATGAAATTTCTTTTTCTCAGTTTTCCTGCTAATTGTTATAGTTGAATGTATGCCAAAAGAGTGATGAGGTGGAATATATTTATTTCAAAAAGTTTTCCTCTTAATTTATTTCACATGAAATAGAAGACTTTGTTGTTTATTTCATGATACATGGAAAGTTAACAAAGAAATATTACTAACATAACTCTACTGACAACAATAATGAGTAAACATATGGAAATAAACTGGTAGCTTCAATGATCAAATTTATATCGCCCTGAAAAGAACACTGACAAGATTATGCCATTTTAGTTGTTAAAGACATCAATAAAAATGTTTCCAACAGAGAACATTGATGAATAAATATGGTGTTTCAAATTTAAACTAAGATCCAGCAATGTGAAATAACTATAATATTATTGATTCAATGTCGAAGAACAAACTCATATAATCCTTTCCTAACTGCCTTATGATTTGACAATGCTAACATCAATTATTTATTTCTGAGGTGCAACTGAAGTATTTCATTGATGCAAAGAAAAAAATTGTAGCATATTTAGTTCATCATTAATATAAATTATGAATCTTCATATAGTTCAAAGTCTCAACTCAGCAATGCTTCACAACCCTTAAGTTGATGTATGATACAATTAACTAAGCTATACGTTTAAAATATTTATTGCCACTTTCACACTTCGTGAATAGTAAGCAGATAAATCAAGTTAAGTGGAAAGGCAGTGTTGCACATGTTACTTCAGAGTTGAACGTAGGTGTTATATAACTCCAAAGCAAACAGCATTGAAAAAGAATCTTCTCAGATTAAATCACTTGATGAAACGCTTAATTTTTGAACGTAAAAGACTTAAGGGTTGTAATATGCTGTCTTCCTTCATCTGAAGTATATTACATGATCTAAAGAAGAAACGTACACAATTTGTTACTAACACTTATTCTCCATTGGTTTCTTTCAACGAATAGGGAAAACTACTCTTATGTATATACATAGAATTTCTCAAAATGGTATGGAACTGTGACAACGATTACCTGGTAAGAGCCTCGAGTATAATCTGGTATGATTCTTTCTTTTCATAGCTACAAAAAGCGAATTTGAAACCGGCCAAATACATGTAGTCGAAATATAACATCAACCTTAGGAATATGAATAAGATTAGACCATACAATGACGATGCCGATCAAATATTTAGACTGAAATCTTACAGTTGGTGGTCGCTGAGCATCCTGATCAGCGAATGGATTGTAATCCTCGAGGCCTCTTTGTACATTAACGGTGGTTGATGTGATATGCTGAACAGATGGATCCTATAAAAAATAAAAATACCGATTTTCACCTTTCAATAGTAATGCAACTGAGAAGTAAACTTTAAAATGTAGCATAACGCACAAGACATTTTCATGTACCACTGAATTAATACTAAGAGCTAATATTAAAAAAGTCATGTTTGAGTTTATTTTTCATCTCTGAATTCATTTTGCAATCAAAACTAATAATAAGAACACAAAAAATAATCATAAATATTAAAAATCATATTGATAAGTATCTCATTGTAACAATAGATACGAAGTCTTGTGACTACGTAGCAGTCAATGAATCATGATCTTACAGCAAAAGGATTATCCACCGATGGTTCAGAAAAGGGATTTTCAACGAAACCTGACATGTCTATATCACTGTGTTTTAGCAAAACTGACTACTGTTTACAATAATAATGAAGATTGAGCAGTACACAATACACTCCACATCTCACGGCAATATGTCATTCACATCTCACAAAGCGCAAGCGCCACCCATATATAATGACGTAACTTTCGAAGAGCCAATAAAAAGTTGAAATTACAAATTAGCGGGCATATACGAAGTTCGGATTAAAATTAAAATTTAACGAACGTGCACGAAGAAAGATTACAGAGGGCCCATTGATATATTTAAATAAATTTATTAGAAATTTTTGCGCTTATTTTAAATATTCTGTACGTTTATTATCGGAATCCGTTGTTATATCGGAAGATAATAATCTATTTGTAATGGTTGATATTTTTCAAATTGTATATACCATAAAGAGAGGGGAATACTCCTTCATTATAAAAATTTGAAGGTTGGAATTCATTGGAATATATATTTAATCTTGGAATATTTTCATCACGATGAAAAGATATAGAACTCAATACGAACTAGACTGTGAACACGAAGATTAAAGAAAATGCGTATTAATGGTAATATTATACCAATAAATTACACTATTATCGAAGGATCTAAAAATTTGGTTATGTTATTAAAATTTGAATTAATTAATATTTTCAGTATTTCGCTGCACAATAGTAAGTATCTAGAGATTACGGCGTAATCTTTACTTGTCATCCTTATCAACGGTATAGAAATGGCAGTGACAAAAGGAGTCGTATTCATCACGATAAAGATGAGTTTAAAGGTAAAGATAGCCATACTTGTTCGTTTTTCAATGTTTCAGATGGACTTAGTCATTCAGCTAAAACAATAGTTTTTTGGCTAAGAATTATTGTGTAGTTAAAATGCCGAGCCGTAATGTAAAAAACGAGTTTGTGCTGTCGTGGTTTCATATACGTTTCCATTTCGATTAAAATAATACTTCGATAACTTAGATGGAGAATTGGTGCTAATACTAAGTGAATCTATAGGGTCATTCTAACTTGTCACTACAAAGGATTAATACTTTCTTTAATAATTATTTGATTTATTATTCCTTATTTAACCTTCAATAACAATTTTTATACCAATATAAAGGTCCGAATTGACAACACAGTCATTTAACCTAACATTTTTCATGGAGTTGATTCCTCTGTTAGCTGAAATTGTAGCCGAGAGCCTTCAATTATGCGACCTGTAACTCTTACCAGGTTTTTTATTACTAAATTTTCCTCTTTCTGACCTTATGTATCTTATCACCCTAAACAGGGTTGACTTTACGTGGAGGTAGTCTAAATCAGCCCCCTTCTTCTTTTCGTTGCATTTGAAGGAGAAGTCGAGAATTTGCTAGGAATATTATGAAAATATGTCTTTAAGGTTAGAGGAAAATAAATTGGGTTATCACGTGAGAGAAAAAGCAGATTTTAATTCACGAACAATTTCTCCTTAAGGGAAAACGTAAATATTATGAATGAGATTATAGTTTACATTTTGTCAAGCTCAATTGTAAATTATTGTCTTCAATGGTAGCCATCATATAAAAGTCACCAAACTGAAGAGTATTATGTGTAGTAAAGAACGTGTTATAATTCAAACTTAAGCGCCGATTGTTCTCCGTTTGGCTTTAAAGACTACTCAAAAGAGGGAGACATGCCATTCTGCATCTCTCTGCCATCTGCAGTAGAATGTAGTAACTATTCAAAGCACAATAATGCTTCCAAAATTTCGAATAGGTTTTTTTGCTCAGCACTTGCTTGTCGCGTGTGAAAGGCTTCATAATGAGTTGGATACGAAGAGGAAACCTTATAATTAACAAAGGAAGTAAATTGTTCTGTTTTCTTAAAATTGTATTGATACAAATATCGCTTCAGGTACAGGCACAAAGCTAAAATTTGATGAGGCAGAAGGTGTTGTTACACACAGACCTACGTTAAGTATATTGCGTAGTATGAATATTATAAGAAAAGACGTAAGAATTTTATGAAATACATGGTATAACAGGGCTTTAGTACTAAAAATATATATATACAATTAAAGTTCAGACTTAGCAATTTAACTTTCAGAATTGTTTTTGACACGTGGAAAGGAGAATTAACGCAGCGTCTGAAAATAGATTTCTTTTACTCTTAACAAAGACAGCAAGCAGATTTTCCTTATAAATGTACTTCCCTTTCCTTTTAACTTATCATCAATGAGATATCAGGACTTAGAGGTATATTTGCGATAACTTTTACAGGATATGTGACCTAAAAAAACCATTAACAAGTATGAGAAAGTGTCGCAATTAACTTGATATCTCGATTTATATTATCTTTGAGAGCAATGACGATGTGTAAGTGGGTGGAAATCTGTGACCTTAAAGTTCCTTCGCAGACGAGCTCAGCTGGTCATGCAGAAAAGCAATTTTGTCACCTTAAAAATGAATGACACTGGTCGAGAATTAATGATGCATCGATTATAATTATTGGCGGTTTTGATTCCAATTAGTACGTTCGGTTTTGCGGTCTTAATACTATTAGTACACAATTCGTTCAATATAAAATAGAATTTGGTAAAGACCTCTAAGATTTATTCTTCCGCGTACGCTTAAGATCTCACGTTTTGATTTACAAATATTTTAAGAGCTTAAGAGGTTAAGGTGGAAGATAGAGTCGTTCGGGACAAACAAAGGACTTATATTTTCAAATTATGTATCTGCAATACGTAGAAATTGATTACAGATTTCTCGAAAAAGAGGATTTGGGAATAAAAAAATGGTATCATAAGTATCATTGATGCATGTAATAATTGCTTTTTTTAGTTTCCTCCGAAAATCTCCATCCTGTTTCAATGTCATCGATAGATATCAGTTATTGAAGCTCGTTTTTGTGGGTACACGAGGTCCCTAAACTTCTGATACGTAATTCTGCGCAAAGTATATTGCTGCCAAAATGTTTCATTGCGAGCGTTTGCCAAATTGCACATATACGTGTAGCCATGAAAACCAAGAACGAAGAAGTCAAAATTAGTGAAATTTAGAGAATCAAACAAAAAATGTCTAGTCTTAGTCTAAATATTATGAAGTTGGATTCTCTTGATCATCGGCGAACAGCTTAAAAATTCTCCTACTTGTATTCCGTTCCCTATGAAGGTAATTTACAATTGGCATTCCATAAATTAGATTTGATATCTACTAACTTGAAAATAACATTACAAATCACCAAGACAATGGAATTTCTAGGAAAGTACCCAATCAGAACCAAGATAATGATCGAAAATAATATCTTATATCAGACTTCAAACATCTGGGATGCCAAATCACTTGTGAAGAGGACAAAGGCATATTGAATTGAACGACCAATGACCAAAGAATGTGTTGGACCATAAGGAGGAACTGCAAATGAAAGGCAAATAAAATTTTACAAAACAATGGCTGTCCTCGTATTAACAGATGGATAAGAAGCTTGGACGCGTAGAATAAAAGACTTCAAGTGATTGAAACGTCAGTAATAAAATTTCTTGGGTCTGTGAAGGGGTGCACAAGTCTGGAATACATAAAAATAAAGACAAGGATGGAATTAGAAGTGAAATTAGTGACAAAGATAGCAAAAAATTATAAAGAAAGATGGAAAGAGCATGTATCTCTAGGAAGGATTCCCAGAAACTATTCTGGATTATAAGGCTTTAGGGAGAAGACGTATTGGGAGAGCGAGATTACGATGGTGAAGCCGGAAAAAGCAACATGCTGAAACGTTGAAAGCAAGATTATAATAATGATTCTAAGGTTCGATACGTTCATAAATGTGCCGTATCGTTTGACTGATTTCTTCATTTCAGCAATGTGATCACTTCAGAGGTGTCATTTTGAGGAAAGCGTTGTTGTGTGTAGTATTACTGTTAGAGAGGATAACCATTTCTGGGGAGGTAAAGCGTGAATTAAGAACTTTCACAACATCAAGAAAGTAACAGAATCTAGCGAAAACATTTACTTTATTTTTCTGAGCTTTTTTGTGTGGCAAAGAAAACTTTTAGTCGGACATGGTTAGTGAAATTAATTCGTGGAGGAATGTAGTCTAGACGTCTCTCCGTCATTTTTCCTTAGTTCTTGCGCATGAAAGTTTACACAGTCGTAGCATGGAATACTGATAAAATATAATCAATATGTAGAGGCTGTACTTGAAGGAGCGCCATGATAACACTAAGGAAAAGAAAAACTTTGTATGTTCCACAACTTTGTTTTAATTTCGACCGGTTTCGACCAAGGCTGGTCATCATCAGGTTGTGCAAAACAAAGTTGTGGAACATACAAAGTTTTTCTTTTCCTTAGTGCTGATAAAATATCTTCAGGCTTTCGTTCTCTCTCATTCAAGAGAAGTTGACTTCAGTCTTTAACTTATTGTTAGTGTTGAAGAGGTGGAAAGTAACATGACTCGCAGGCTTCATTAATTGGAATAAAGTGACGGTCACTGGCGTAGTTTCCTCGATTTTTTCCTCAATCGAAGGAAGAAGAATTGCTATAATTGAATTTCAAGATTGAGAAGTTCGGCCATGAATAATATTAATTAAAAATTTATTATTTTCACTTCAATGTGCTTTTAGAGCTACCCCTCAAGGCATTCGCAGTTCAGGTTGTTTTCTTCTGTGCATTGTTTTCAAGCTTTTCTCTTTTAAAGTTAAAATTAAATGAAGGGTTGGGTGTAAGACGAGAATCGGCAGTCTCAATCTCGCCCTAATAAAGTCCTATGATTATTATTATTATATTATAGGGGGAAAAGAGGCGATCGCCCACCTTCTTTGTGACTTTTAAGCAATGGCGATTTGCCTGCGATATGACGAGTACCTTGAATTAAAATCTGATTGTGAAATTTTTCTACTATCACTAGAAATCTACTGTATTTATCACTACACAAGGAATTTTAAAAGGTAATTGAAGATGACTTCATAAGAAATTTGTTTTAAATCGCCCCCACCAACAATATAAGCCTCTGCAATAAGAGCAACCTAAACCCTGCAGCCGCCAGTGTACGAAAAAAATCGCCGCCCTCTCAAAGTCATAGCATTAGATTTCTAAAACTCAATTAAACAATCATTTACTAGAGAACGAAGGAACGGAATTTCATACTATCACTTATGAAATACATATTTTTAATGTCACGCAACCGAAGTGAATACTATTCACAACAATTACTCAGATACTCAGCGAGATACTGCAAGATTTTGACATACAGAATTATAAGAATTAAGTCAAATTTATTTTCCATATAATTTATAAAACATTTCACTTGTCTGGATTTACCAAATACATGGTATAACAGGGCTTTAGTACTAAAAATATATATATACAATTAAAGTTCAGACTTAGCAATTTAACTTTCAGAATTGTTTTTGACACGTGGAAAGGAGAATTAACGCAGCGTCTGAAAATAGATTTCTTTTACTCTTAACAAAGACAGNCCATATAATTTATAAAACATTTCACTTGTCTGGATTTACCAAATGCTTATATCATTAGGATTAGGGAAAGGTGAATAAGTTAGCACGGAAGAGCCGTGCGGCTATATCCCAAGAAAAAACGTGTGAAAAATAGCGACATGACTGGGGTAGAATATGACTGGGTTAGAGTACCTGCCCGGAAAGTGGGAGACCTGCGTTCGAGCCCCATTTGTGTCGCTATTTTTCACATCTGTTATTCCTTGCTTATATCGTGTTTGACTCTTCATTCAAATCATTGAAACTCCGGGCATAATTTCGGACAGTGATTTTAGCCACCTTTCTTCTGCTGCCGGTGTGCCGTGCATGACTTGCACACTCTTTTCTGGAGGCTCTGCCCCCATCCTCTTATGTTGTATATTGGAGATGAAGGGATACGAAGAGTAATCTAGAAAAGAAAGGAGAAAGAATGAAGATATAAAACAACGAAGGAAATGGAAGAATCATCGATACAAAGAATCAAAGGCGAGAACTCCAATGGTATGGTCATGTTCAAAGAACGGGGGAAAGATGGCCAAAGGCTTTGTTGGAATGGTCACTAGCAGGCGAAAGAGAAGGAGTAGAAGTGAAATATTTAAATATCTTTGGAGTCTTTAGGATGCCTCGATTGCTAGGGCCGTTTGCACCTCATAACATTAACGTAATATAAATTATGCATACCTGAAGAAATAAACTATACCATTACGGAATAATATTCTAACTTATTGGCTATTTTAAAAGAGAAGTCGCATATTGATGTTAGAAGTTTGAAGCCGCTCAATATTTTGCTTAAAATATTAGCTTCCTTCAGGGAGAAACAATCTATGAAGAAAATAAGGGATTTTTTCCTTATGTGGATAGGCTATTCTAGACTCATAGTCATAGAACAGTGCCCAATCCTGAGTCGTGTAAACATGGCCCATTCTATATTGGAATGTCCGTTAGAGGATTGCCTTGGAGTTATTTCTCGAAAGGAAAAATAACCTTAGCGATGAGTGTTAGAGGCTTGGAATATGACGACTCTAAATACAGAATGATTAAATAGAATGATGGGTAACCGCTGACAGGTATAACGGCCTTTCAAATTGAAATTAACTACGGTTTTCACCTCATAAACGTCAAAATGAGTTTCGTGATTCCATCAAAGCATTTGCAAAGAAGAATGGATGAAGGTAAGAACTAAAAGATTTATAATTTCTCTACTAACATTGGTTTCACGAAAACTTGGTGGGAGGTACGAGTATTAATAAAATTATTACCGAATCAAAAATGTGGTTTTAAGCTGGCGCCCAGCTCAGTACAATTATCATGAATGCTGAAGACTTACAGAATGAAATCTTAAATAACTTAAGGTTAATTATTAGCGTATGCATCATACGGTAGTTACTATCTGGAAGAAATCAGCATATCTGAAAAATGTTTCTTAACCGGTGATTCTTCTTTTCCATGTCCGATATCTCCAACTTCATTTCCTTTCACTCTCTCCTTCATTTATCAATCTTTCACACCTTTTCTCCCTTTCGTATTTTGTAAACTTTTTCAATGTAACATTACTGTTTATATTGTACTTCTCTTTTCTTCCCGTGCCTTATAATTCTATTATGCAGTAGTCCTTTAATTGTAACTAATTTTGACTTCCTTATTAATATACTATCCATATTATAAATGGATCAAATATAACACGGGACTAATCAGTCCCAATTTCGCCCAAATATAAAATCGCATATATATCTAATTTAAATTATCGTTTTTATTAGAAAATAAAGTAATTAAAATAAGAATGCTAATTTAAAACGAGGGTTTTTTAAAAATTCAATTACATGTATTACCTCCTCATTTGTCGATAAAAAGATATACTTAATCAGGTTGTAATTAGAACGCTGTTTTCGAAACAACAGGGAATTAAGCTAATTTTTTGCATCATATTTCTCGTTTATTTTGTTTTTAAACTCCGGATGAACAAATTAGTATTCCGATCAAACAAGAATGTCAACCTCCTCTTCGATTCCGAGTAATCATTATTGTTTGACTCCATTACTCCAAAATTATTAAGGTTTTCCTCCATTAAAGAGCATTTTTATTACTGATAGCCGAGTTGAAGATTAAGTAAGGGCGATACGTTGGAAGATAGCTCCAGTAAAGTTTAATCCGAGAGTGATTCTTCAAAGTATCTTCTCTTCTAAGGATCGGATATATCAGTCCCATATTAGTTGTGATTAAAGAGAATTATAAATGTAAGATAATTTGAAATGGCAGAATAGGGTTTCACCTAATGTTTACATATTAGTTTTTAGAGAAGTGGTCTAAAATAGGTGTTGACGAGAGAGAGTGGCCAATCTATGTATAATAAAAATAACTTAAATTTGAAGGAATATAAAAAATTACGTAATTATTCATTTTGTGATAATTGTGTGCACTTTGTAATCTTATCCCCATATACAACATCAAGATCCCATCGATAGAATTGATGGATATCTTCATTTATGTAAATAAAACTGTTAGCACACTTTCATAAACTAAAAGGTATCCCTGAATTACTAAATCAAAACTCAAACCCTTTGTTTTTTGCAATGCCTTGGTAAGTTTTAAGCAAAATAACTCTTTTTAAAAGGCTTTTATGCTTGTTCATTCTTTACTTAAAGTTAAAATCTCCTTCAATAATCATGTTTGTAGAGAACATCATCCATACATTCATCGAACCGATAATTTTTATGGATTGACGTAACAGTAATAACAAAATTTATTCGAGAATAGTTACAGTTTCAATTCCATCGGCTAATGAATTTGTTCCTTTCTCTGATTGCATTTATCGAAAATTAAGAAACGCGGAGTTATTTCCCAGAAATCCCATCGCCGTAACGCAATTTAAGTGGAATTGGTCGATGAATTCGGATGGCAAGCTTTCCACATTACTTGTTCTATATTTCGGATATGATATTCCATGATTTGATTACAGAGGGTAATCTTTTGCTCCAATAAAATAAAGCATCCCATCTAATTTCAGAAATAAAAATCATATTTTATGAAATTCATATCTTCCATTCGTTTCGGAAATGTTTATTGGCTAAGAATAAGCTTTCAAATAATTAAACATCGATGCGGATGACTGGATTTAATAATTTAATCATTGTTTGATATAAATATTAGTTTCTGCGATATGCTTGGCATTTCTCCGTTGAGTAAAGAATAGATACATGGTAGAAAAAAGCCAAAAGTAATGTCTAGGCTAGAGGTGGCGAACCTAAAGCACGCATGCCAAAAGAGGCACGCGAGAATTTTATTAAAGGAATAACAGATATAAAAAATCGCGACATGTGTGCTCCCATATACTAGCATATATGCTATAACAACAGGAAATCACCTCTTCTCCAGAAAAATTATCACCTTTTTACCATTGCTTTTATATGGGCCCAAACTCCCAATTTATTCCAACGGGAAAATGCATCGCCTCAACAATAGCCTTTGCTGTTACGGGTTGTTTATAACTACCAAACCCTACAAAATTTCCGTTCATTTCATCAAAATGCACGCAATTTTGAATGGAAGACGATATCCTGTGAGTATAATGAGAATTGACATTAAATATCTTTTCTTTCGGCGCTTCTTACGATTTCATGGGACCATTATTTTAAATTTAAAGTTGCAGAAGAAAGAAAGACTGCGAAGGATAGGAGTGAACCTCACATGCATTTCTTACGGGAGTATTTTCGAGTCGTCTAAAGACGAACCGAAAATAAGTTTGTGAAAGTATCGACGAATTTTAATTATCAATGCCGATTTCAATAGTGCTCTCTTATGAATCATATTATTTCAAACTTCTGTCATATCGTGAAGTGCAATAAATTATAATTTGAATTAGCTCAATGTATTTGCCAAGGGTATTACAGACAATGGATGGTTAAATATTTACACGACGGTAATTCACATAGTAAATAATAGGCTATACCGTTGGAATAAGAGAATTATGAATAGAATGCATGAAATATAAAAAATATTGATAGCTGAAAATGCAATGCTTTCGATATAAATTGTCAGCTCTAGTTCCAATGAGAGCGCATTCGAAGTATGGATTTGTAGAGAAACTCCACTTACTTTATGCAACATATTGGTTAACTATTTTCCCTTCTTATTGCCAAACCAACCATAATTCTTCTTTTACATACTAATTTTCATATTGAAATTCAGTGAAATTGAGTTTAATTCAATCAAATTGATTGAGAAGTTGAGCCATTATTATTATTACAACGACATTATTTGCTATTTTCTGTGAGATAAACACGACTAGTTTGGGAAAGATATGGCGTGAAATTTAAGATTTGCAAACATTTAGAGGAAAGAACACAGGTTTTGAAATATATAATTTCTAGAGATTTGATCGGAGTTTTCCTAATTTGCAAATAGCTTTGCGTGTTTTATTGACGGAGGCTGTTGCTGCTAAGATACACAATATTAGATTATCACAATCGAAAGTAATGTGAACTATTTACTCATAATGGCCATTTTCTATGTAAGCATACGGAATAGGAATAATTAATTGTTACTGATGTATTGTGAGCAATTTAAACTGAGGAAAGATGTTATAAAACGATGGATTTTCAAAGTCACACAAAATAATTTTACATGCAAATGAGGAAATGCATGGTTATGATATTTAAATTTAAGTAGCGGCAAATTATGTACGCACCCGCGCGGCAGATAGGCAGGGCGCGGCTCTGGTTATGCCACTGTTTGGTGGCATAGATATCGAACCAACGGGATAGAAAAAAATTGAGAAATTGTTTTGGTAATTATTTATATCAGCAAGCTTTTGCAAAGCGAAGGGGATAGATGAGTAAGGATCTCGATAAAAGAATCAGAAAAATATTTGTAAAATCCTTGATATGGATTTTTTTGCTGTATGGGTGTGAAACATGGACCTTATGGAAAGAGAACATAAAAAAATTGGAGGCATTAGAGATCTGGGTATGGCATAGAATGGAAAAGGTAATTTGGGTGGATAGAAAAACAAACATGGAGTTGCTGGGGATGGTTGGGGAGGAGAAGGTTTAAATTGAGGTAATTAAGCGCCGACAAAAGAAATCGGTGGGTCAAATATTGAAAGGAGAGGGATTGCCGAAGAATGTAATTGAGGGTAGAATGCAAGGGAAAAGACAGAGGGGAAGGCAGAGGCAAAAGATGTTTGATGAGAAAGGGTGGGGTAAGTTATTTATTTATTCATCTATTAAGTTATTATCTAGTAAGTTACTAAGTAACGAAGAAAAGGGTTTTGAATGGGGAATATTAGGGCACACGAACCTACCGAAAGGTAGAACACTTAAGTAAGTAACACAAACTAAGCGAAAATAACTGTTTTACGGCGTTCTCTTCAATACTTATTTTTCCATCCTTCTAAATAAAATCCTCCCTTTACTCTGCCATCGAATGCGCAGGTCTATTATTCCAATCGCAGAGAATGCCGCTAATTCAGAGCCTCACCGCGAAAGAAGAAATAGGGATGCTCAAGAAATAAGAATCCCATTTATATAGGATTATTGTTTAGAGGGATTTGGCATCAGCATTCTTCACCCCTCGCTCCTCCGACTGGCCCCGTTTATTAATTCAAAATCTATAAGAGCTGAAAAATCACTCCGCCAACGACTCCAGCAGCGTCTCAACGTCACCTCGGAAGGGACTCGAGAAACAATCGATCTGAATAACAAACAAAGTCCGTAATTCGACCCCTTCCCGTCTCATTTCCTCTCCGATTAATTTTACTTCTCGCCTCATCGTCGACGGAGCGTCCACTTGCATACAAATTGGTCCTTCGTTATCGCGCCAGGCCTCAAGACCGGTGGCGCCTCCAGAAGAAGAATGCGGTCACTCCGAGACTTACGAGTTGTCGTGGCCGTCTTCAAGAGCGAGAAACGAACACGTGCTGGGAAAACGTTGATGAAGGGAAGAAAACGGAGGGAGATGGGCGAGTTTCCTCCGGCGAAGGAGGAGATATCGTGTTGCGCGATGCTTCTAAAATATCGGCTCTCGTGCCGCGTCCTTCCGCCTCGCTAACGAAGACGTCCGCGCATAATAATAAGGACAGCGTCGGAGAGCCCTCGACCTTTCTCAAAAAACTGACTGAGAGGAAAAATGAAGCACTCGAGCAAACGCCCCCTCTTTCACACCATTCCTTCATTAATTATCCGCTCTTAATTAATTCGGAAAGATTTCCGCGTGTCGGGAGGAGCTTCTGGAAACAATTCATTATCTCGCGGAGGTTTTTGGGATCCGAGGAAGGGCGCTGGGAACTCAGGCGGTCGAGTGGAGGTGTGGGAAGACACGTTGGAGTGGTGCGGGAAAAGACTTCATTGGTCCGATGGAGTCTGTTTCAGAACTCCCTGCGGTTTATGTAATCAGCGCCATTGCGTGGGAAAACGTTTCCCGAAGTAGATGGAAATGGTCGTTGTCTTGTCACCTATACTATTGGAGGAAGTGACGCCATTATTGCAACTCTTCCGCTGATGATTGACCAAAGATCCGGTAGTTTCTTTAGACTTATATATGATGCAATGTGCATCAATTTACCACATGATGAAATTAATAATAAAATAGTTAATTAATTAATACTTCAAAAGTGTTGTACCTTTTGGTTGGCTCATGTGCCATTCTGTTGTCCACTAATCGCCATTTCCTTCACCTCGCTTTAACCCACCCCACCCTTTATGCCATCTAATAACTTTCGCCTTCCCTTCTGTTTTCCCTTGTATTTCTCCCTCAATAACATTCTTTTCTCCTTCCCTTCAATGTATGGAACACCATTTTCCTCTGTCGATGTTTTATAACTTCGATTAAAACCCTCTCTTCCCCAACCATCTCTAGTACTTCTGTGTTTGTTTTTCTATTGGCCCAACTTACTTTCCCATTTTACGCCATACCCTTATCTCGAATGTCTCTAATCTTTTGATGACCTGCTTTCGTAAGGTCCACGTTTCACACCCATACAACAAAACACTCCACACCAATGATTTAACTAACCATTTCCTGATTCGTTTATGAAGACCTCTAGTCATCAGTTCCCTTCGCTTCATGAAAGCTTCTTTGTTAACGCTACACTCTTTCGAACCTCATCTTTACACCTCTCATACACAGCACACCTCTTAAAATAAGGAACATTTCGTAATTTCCACAGCATATTTTTATTGGCTATTTTCCTCAACGAGTTGACATCTTCAGGTGAAACTACCTATTATTGAAGAGCTACCTAACTAGCGAAGGGAACTGATGACTAGAGGTCTTGATAAAGGAGTCAGGAAAAGGTTAGTTAAATCATTGGTGTGGAGCGTTTTGTTGTATGGGTGTGAAACGTGGACCTTGCGAAAGCAGGGCATCAAAAGATTAGAGACATTCGAAATAAGGGAATGGCATAGAATGGGAAAGTAAGTTGGGCCAATAGAAAAACAATCAAAGAAGTACTAGAGATGGTTCACCACACTAAAACTTTTTTTCCAATGCTATTCTTTTGCGAACCTCATCTGTACACCTCCCATCCCAAGTACTCGTAAGAGAAATTATCTACCTGTTCTAGTTTTTGACCAGTTACTCCGATCGCTAACTTAGTTTTATTAAAATGATACATTCATAAAAAATATAACAGTACATATCTATAATTATAGTTTTAGTATATTAATATAAAGTCTCGATAATAATAAAACTCGAGAGCCAACTGTCGCAAAGCTTTCAAACTTTGCAGACAATTAAAAGTCTACAGCACGTAGATAATTGGCTTGTATTGGGAAATAAAATAGGTATTCTTATTTTGGTCGTCGAATATTATTTCCTATTCAAAATCGCGAGAATCATGATTAAATAAACGAAAATTTTCTGAAATCTTGAGGTTGCAAACAACCCGTCCCTCTGACGACTAATTCCATTGTTGAATCCGAGCTCATGTATTTTCTCATAAGAATAAATTGGGAATAAGGATAACATTTTATATATTCATATTCTTATATCCGATTATAGATTGTGGCTTCGGATTATGAGAAATGTCACAAGCTATCGGGGTTTTCATCGAAAAGTCTCGTTTTCGATAATCAAGACTAATCCCCAAGACCCATCAAGATGAGATATGTTTGTTTCTCTTTTGTACAAATAGGACTGTTATATTTGTTCCAACTTTAATTTTCTCCGTGGAGAATCAACGGACACTTCCTTCCTACAGACAGCTCTTGTACACAAAAAGTTTTGAGTGTAATAATAACGTTAACGACTGGAAGAATTGATGTGTGACATATTTACCATTGATGGGTAAATCGAAAGGCTTTCACGTGGTCTAAATTGGTCAATACAAGCTTCTGTTGATTTGTAGTTTATCAGCGCATTCAGAATTAATTTGTTAGCATAGTCTAAAGATAAATTTCAGATATAAGGATTTCTGATGAACGATTCCATGAATAACCATTACAAAACTGCATTGAATGAATTATGCAAGCACGTACAAGTAGTAAAGTAATCGTTTATGATCAATAAAAGCACGAAAAATGTCTCTATTTAGCTTAATATAGTATATACGTTCTCCTTAGTAGGTACTTCAGAATGTTTTTCCTTTTTAAAAATCTTCTATCATCGAATCTAATTTTTTTTCTAGTCCTTTTTCTTCAATTCTGTACCTTACTTGGAAATATACCATTAGAATGTTTTAAGCCGTTCAATCTTAACTGGACTTGGGGAGAGATGTGAAATTTCAAAGCATGTTTGAATGGGTGTCTTAAAATTAATCATACCCAGATAACGGTTTCTGAGTTTTAATATTCCTTTGGTTTAGTATTCAAGAAGTCTCAGATATAGTAGAGAAGAATCAATCTAGGTCCTCAGCCATTGTCACATTACAGTACAAGAAACCTTTCTTAAATCCTTTACATAAATATATATCTAAGTTTGCCGTCAACTTATTCTTTTGTCACTTGCACTTTAAGGGCAATTGACCAAGCAAATATTATTTCACAATCACCCATTCATTCCATTCGGGAAATTACTCTCCCTAAACTTCGCACTTAATTGCACTTATTTCGAATATAAATGATATTTGGACATGATGGAAAGTACGATTTGTGCGCGGTAGAAACAAAAGAAAAAGTAAAAATGTTCATTTTATGGAATCCTTTAACGACGTGCAGTATTTTATGCAATCGAGCCAAACGTATATAAAATAGTAACGAGTTATTTACGATGCACAAATATTTAAACGCAACAACAATCACGCATCAAATTCCGTCAATCTTCAACGGACAACATGGTTGTTTATTCAGTGACCGTGAGGAGAAGTTAGATACTGCTTGTGTTAAATCGAAGTTGCCCTACAGTAAAACTCACTCACACGACACTAAGGACCTCTCTAACACTTTGCGGTATTAGAGAAGTCCTTAGACATCTAAGCAACTTTATGCTGTCAGTATTTCAGTGAATAGCTCGCAGAAACTTACTGGGAAGCCATTTTCGGTCCGTGGATCACTATTGGAACACTCCAGGTCATGTGGATCACATTCTTCCTTAAAACTTTCCATCTTGGCAGAGCTACCTCGAATATTGTATTGCAATGCCATAACACTGAATTTGTAAAGTTATTTCAATGAGAATCAATGCACACAATTTGTGAATACACCGATACAGCATTAAATATGAGATAATGTTGATTTATTTCCCTCTTTCCTCCTCTGACATGCAATCCTTTCATCAAGGATACCCCTTAAATATAATTTTAAATTGATTTAAATTTTATTCCCACTTCTTCATGAAAAAATTTGGGTCTTATTTTTGGCGCCTTCTTAAATATCTTTCTTGTCTCGATTTCGTACGACTTTTCTTTCTGATTTCATTTTTCAAAAGAAATGAAGCCGGCAAGCGGTGAAATTGAGGTTTATGTGCATTTCTTATGGAAACAGTTTTTGATATCTAAATCTAACCGGGGACAATTTAACGAATAAAAATATCCTATTTTCTAATCTGGAAAGATATTTATAAATCTCGAAAGTCTGAAAGTCGTGCGAGTTCTGGTTCTCGAATTTCAGGACAAACATACATACACACAGTTTTTTATATAAGATTATTTGAATAGTATAATGCTGATTAAAACAATAGCTAACATTTATATATATTCTTCGAGTTAATAATCATAATTAATATCCTAAGCAATATTTCTAAACAATTCAAAACCAGGGTTGCGTAATAAGTAAGCGCAATACATAATCGACGTTTAAGCTGAGTTTATGAGTCAAGAGAGTGGAAAATTGCGACAGCGGCTTTTGGGACAACATTTGACGCCGAAAACCTTTACATCTTAGTAGAAAGAAAAGCAGTCGTCAACTAAGACAGCGGAAATTGTTGCCTCTGGTTGGTCACGCAAATGAAGCAGGTACTGGTACCCCTTAAAGAAGTTGAGTCACCGCTTGTGGCTCGCGAGCAACCGCACACATTCTACGACTTCGTCTCGTGACCCAATTCATTCAGCGCATATCGCGAAGCAGACTTTCGGCGGAGACATTCAGTTTCGGGAACTCCGATACGCGACGTTTATTCACCAAAACCGAACAAATTCCCCCCCGAATTCCCCGCAATCTTCAGCGAAAACATTCCGGTCGGCGAGCTAATATCTCGGTGTCCGGGATAACAGAAGACGGGCGAAAATGCGCAAGGAAAACATTTCCAGAGCGTTCTTCTCCCGAAGAATGCATATTGATCCTTTCTGAAGGTATGGTTGAGGAGTCCTGAACTTCCCTCGACGCGGCAGCTAATAGAGGAGTGACTGAGCTCTCCAAAACGTAATGCAATCAAAACAAGTAATAAAAGGGGCGGAATGGCGGAGCGTTCGTGGCTTTTTGGAGGGAGATACGCTCCGCGGAGGAGTGGGCGGGGGTTTTGGAATTAAGAGAACGACAAACGAGATTGCGTCTTTCATTACCGCCTTCTAGCGACTGCCTTTCGAAGTTTCTTTTCCTCAAAGGAGAGTTTGAGAAAAGTTTGTTTTCGGGCTGTCCGCCTTTTGTCCTGGGATATGAGAGTGGGCGAGCGAGGGGGCAGAAAGATTTTTGTTTCGGAATCTTCGGATTAATGCCCCGCTGTGGAGTGGGGCTCCGATTTTTTATGAGGCGCAAATCGGATGAATATATTATTAGTTGGGCGGAATTTTCGACCCCCGCCCCTCGCTTCGTTATTTAAATGTAGCTTTTTCCCCCGAAAGCAATCCTCCATGAAAATTAACAGCATGTGCTAAATCTCGCTGTGTTCGAACTTGATTACGTTCGTTTTTATTTATGAATAAAATCTGTCGCGTTTTTTTCTCTTCGGGCGACGCGTAAATAATTTAGATTTACGCCCGCGCCCTTTTGTTGAGAACTTAGAGCTGCGTGGCTACCGCGAGCAGCGAAAATTTGGGTTTTCAAATTTTCACGGATTCACGAAAAGGTGAGTTTGTGTTATTTCCGCAGGCGTCCGTCGGATCTAAGTTTATAGACCCTTTTGGCCTCGCGGTCCACTTTTTATACCCTCGCATTGCCAGGGACTCCGGTTCCTTTATTTAATTTAACATTTGAATTATTAATTGACAAAGGTCTAAAATATCGTGCTGAAACTGAGATTTAAGTACATCTGTTAATTTTAAGGGTTGGAAGTACATACATCCTTACTTAGTTAAGGAAGTATTCCATGCTTATCTCAAACGAAGGAAACTCAAATGAGTCAACACTTAGCCCAATGCAGTGCACCGATCATAGATTAAATGGATTCTGTTTCTGTGGACATCTGCAATGTTCAAATTGGGCTCCGGTTCCTTAATTTAATAATAATAATAATAATAATGGTATTTATTCCTTTTCATTACAAACTATACAAACATACATGATATAACATAAAAAACATAATTAAAATAAAATCGATATGATCAGGCGTTACTAGTTTGTAGTACTAGTAAACTACGTTTTAGGATTTTAATTTCATTTAAAAAACATAATATTCAAAGGAATATAGGTACCCCTATTGATAGTAAATATCAGTTTCGGGGTTACCGACTCTTCAGGAAAAAAAAACAAATGCAATAGAAATAAAATAATGTAGAAAATAAAAGAAACTTGACCAGTGTCATTACAATAAAAAATATAATACTTATAATATATAACATGCTAAACCTTCACACAACCTTATTTAACAAAAATTCAATATCCTTATGATTCAGGAGCCATTCTTTGACCGCTTTAATAAAGCTCTTTTCATTAGAGGTATTCACAATATTTGCAGGAAAAACGAAAAAAATTTTGAACTTAAATACAGATATGACTGCCTAAACAATTCCTTATTGGGTTTTGATGATAAAAACTTACATGATTTACTTTTCAATATGAATTAGCAAAAGTCTAAAATTTCGTGCTGAAACTTAGATTTAAGTACAGCTGTTAATCCTAAGCGTTGGTGGTACATGCATTCTTAGTTGGTTAAAAAATTATTCCATCATTATCTCAGATCTAAACATAGGAACCCCAAAACGGTCCCCACTTAGCCCGATGTAAAACACCGATCACACGTTAACTGGATTCCGTTTATGTGGACATCTGCAATGTTCAAGCCCAGTAATATTTCATGCGCACTAATTTTTCTGAGTGGGATATTCATTAAGAATCATTGATTGTATGTTTGTACATAGGTCGCGATAGCGGAATGGTGTCCACATACTAGCGTTTCAACCCCAAGTCCCGGGTTCGAGTCCTGGATAGTCGGATTTTTCTGGCTAGGAAATGGTTTTTTGTATTTGCAAATAATAAATATTTGTTGAACTGCATGTAACTGGAACTGTCTTCCGTGTCCATTAAAGAATTCATTTATTTCCTTATTCGTCGTTGCATTTCCGAGTTATTTACGATCTTGCGTTCTTTGAAACAAAAAAAATTCTTAAAGATCACTCGGAAAAAATTAGGGAAATCAATATGAAAGTAGCCGACTCCAAACACAAACTTTAAAATAGAGAAAGCACATGCGGATAATTTTCGGGGAAACTATTAGAAATTCGGCATTATAAAGCTCATTGTAGGAAGGTGGATTGAAAAGTAAGTATTGGTGTTGATTCATTTCAGGTCCTGTATTGATCACATCATCATCAATGCCTTCTCCTTCGACGGAGTACTATCTGACAGTGGCTCCTGGCGAAAGATGGTTCTATCCACAGGGTTCGCTCTATTATGAATTATCCCATGCTAAGAATTAACCATTGTAAGTCTTATCAATCGGATAGTAGTCAGGGTTAAAATAATATTAAATTACATACAATTTGAGGACAAACCTCGGTCTTCTGTGGCAGCCAGGGAGATCTTCTGGATTATAATTTCACAATCAGTGAAATGATTCTCATGGCACTTGCTATAATTTTTCATTAAAATCGGTAATTAATCTATAAGGAAAAGGAACATGGCTGTAATGAGAAATTTAAGTTCGAGAAAAGCTCCAAAAGTCCGTAGATTGCGAGCAAACTAATTGTTGGAAAATTCCAACCAGCAGGATGTTAGGGCTCTCAGTGGTCGCGCTTTGCAAGTATTGTTCTCAATAGGTATTTCGGAACCAACGTTGCCATTTTCAGGAGAGAAGATGGTAACGTACTTACCAAAATACGTATTAACAACAATACATGCAAAGTGCGACCACGGAGAGCCCTAGCCCCCGCTGGTTGGAATTTTACAACGGTTAGTTTGCTCGCAAACAACAGCTTTTTGGAGATTTTCTCGAACTCTAATCGGTAATTAACTTAGCAGTCAACCTCTCGAAAAGAAGAAGCTTATGTGCTTCTTATAAAATATTAGCTCTAATTAGCCGTTCTTAAAAATTCTTAAAAAAATCGTTTTACATTTCCTTCACTCGAGTGGAACCAGGTGGAGCATGCATAAGTCAACAGATTCATAGTTGAGTTATTCTGAAAATTTCGACCACAATCGCTCATGTTTTTCATTTTGTAGTGATTATAGCATGAACGATAAAAGATTTGATACCTTTTGAAGATTTGATCTTCTGATTTAGATCTTTTGAGAAAGATTACAAGACTTTTCAAGAT
The DNA here is from genome assembly GCA_000376725.2 of Ladona fulva. NCBI lineage: Eukaryota > Metazoa > Arthropoda > Insecta > Odonata > Libellulidae > Ladona > Ladona fulva. Next base: position 1,049,177 of record KZ308611.1, read on the forward strand.
AGAGGGCAGGAAAAGGCGATGAGTACGGTTAAAATTGAGACAACGACGCAACACGCATTACGAAGAATCTCTCCGGCTTATTGGTAGTAGTATTATTGTTAAAAAGAATCAGAGAAACATGGTAGGGAAGAAAATGGCCCAAGGAAATAAATGATTAATAAAAATAATTTTGAGTTATAATAATTGTCAGGAAAATTTTGCTCGGCAGAGGTTTTGAAGATTTTCATATATTTCTGGGTTTCCTTTAGCTTTAGGTATTTTGAATAATAGGGTCAAAAGAAGAATGTTTAGGAAGAAAGTGGTATTTTGCTAATAAAAGTTTCCGTATGAATTAGCTGATATTTAAAGCTTCAGATCAGATGTAATAGCTATATTGTGCATATTGTTTACTTGAGCAAAAATGGCAGGCATTACTTCCTTGGACCATTCACTTTACTTGGTATATTGGGTTAATTTACAGATATTGATTACTTACATAATAAATTTTAGCATAAAAAGTTGCAAAGATTTTGCTTAAATAGATTCATTGGAATTAGTTNCCCCCCCCCCCCCAGGTATTATCAGACCTCTGCACTTAGTCCATCACAGAAACTCTTATTTTCCTTTGCAGAAAACATATTTATCAACGAAGACATTGCAATTCCCTATAGCATAAGCTTAAAATTTCAGTTTGAATACTCATTTCAGTTCACATTCGAAAATTAGAGAGCAGGCCGATTAATATTTCGAATTATATTGCTGCCAACTCCTTTTAACCATGAAATAACTAGAAACTTTAATATGTGCTAGGCCGCTGTGGCGGAGTTAGCGTTCTAACCCCAAAGTCCCGGCTTCGAGCCCCGGCTAGTCGGAAATTTAGAGTTTTTTTTCCGTTAGAGAATGGTTGTGTGTTGTCATTAACAATAATTATTACAATGGATGAATACGAATATGATGAGTAAAAATTATTAAAAGGAATTATCATTATAGGATTATCATTATAAAGGATGCGTGATATAATATAAAATTACATAAAGAGACGAACTTTAACAAATATCGTAAAGGGAAAGCGCACCAATGGCTTTGACGCAGCACAATAGAGCGACACACTCGTTGAGAAACATGTCTACGATGTATTCTTCTCTTTTCACAAGACGTAAGTTGTCTATGAGCGGATCTCTTAAGATACAGCTGCATCGAACTTGCTTCATCCTTGCCTCTAACAACCAAGATATCCAGCACATCGAAGTACTTGATGGAAAAGCGATGGCGTTAGAACCGAAAAAGGGGACGTAAAGGGGGGAAGTATCCGCAGAGGGCGGAGGAAAGATTTGAGAAGCGGTGCTCGATTCAAATCCCATCCAATTATCAATTCACCGAATGCGTCATAATTGGACTCATAACTGGAGTGGTAGGGAAGACGGGAGACTCATGCATATTCAGGCGCATCAAGGACAGACGGTGAGGGAAAAGGGAAGGGAGCCGTCAGGGGTCAGGTGGGGCCACGCCAAAGGCTGCTTCTTCACTATATTAGCCGTAAGAAGGAAAACTGAATGTGCATTGAAAAACTATGGCCTTCATGTTGGTGTTATGGCAGCACAGATACTACCTGGTATACAGAGAAGTATCTACCGACAAAGATAGCATTTCAAGATATCGTTAATATTCAAAGGTGGTTCGAAAAATGGAAACTAGATTTTAAAGCAGTGGTTAGCTCAGTTATGAAGTTCTTAATTAGCAATCCTTTCCTCAGTAAGAACCAACTCGGATTTAGAAAGAACCGATCATGTTCAACCGACCGAAATTCAACTAGCTTTATTCGTCCATGATTTCTTCAATTCTACTGATAGCAAAAGTGGAAGCTATTTTTTTCCTTGATTTCCAGAAAGCATTCGACGGGGCCCCTCACTATAAATCAATTACAAATAAAAATTAGTAGGTGTTAATGAGGAAGTTATTGACTGGATAAAAAATTTCCTATACGAGAGAAAAAAGCAAGTGGTTTTAAATGGCATTAGTTTGAATAAAGTCAGAGTCATTTCAGGCGTACCTTAAGGCAGCATAATCGGGCCTCTGCTCTTCCTGATTTATATTAATGACCTGAGCGACGAGATTGCTAGCAATATGAAGGTATTTGCGGCTGACTCGGTAATATTCAGAGTAATATCAAGTGACGAAGATAGCATATCACTTTCAACCCCCCATCTGGAATATGCGACAAGTAGATGGGATTTAGCGGATGAAACGTAAACTCCCTGACTCGAAAAGCGCAGCGCAAGGCGATACGATTTGTTAGAAGGTGCTACGATAGAAAAGCAAGCGTTAGGGAAATGATTTCAGATGCAGGTTGGGAATCCTTGAAAGAAAGGAGATTAGAAGGCTGCGATTGCTTGCTAAATTCAGAAAAAGTACATTTGCGGATGACGTAATTAGTACTATGCAACCCTCCCTCTACTTCGGCCGATCCGAAAATGAGCCTAAAGTTATGAAATAGATGCGAGGATAAGTCGTTTTAGGGACTCATTCTTACCGCGAATGATACGCGATAACAATAAGCTAAAGAGGTGGCTCGAACGCTTGTTGTTTGCACCCTCTGCCACACGCCGAAAGGCGGCTTGCAGAATATTTATGTGGATATAGATATACCTAATACAATTGCTTAAACCAGGGGCTCTCAAGCCAACAGTAGTTCCAGCTGGCCGCATTTGGGTATAATTTGGGGGCCGCAGATAACCTATTCCAGTTTCACATAATGAAATTTGATTATAAACTGTTGATGTTATTCTCTTAATTTTACGACATTAGTCTGTATTAGTAACACTTTTATGCTTAATTCGATAACAATACACTTTATCGGTATCAGCAACTTATCGCCAATACAAAAACGTGTTTGAGAGGCAAAGGAAAGATTTGATCTCTCGGCTCTCGGGAACTCTATATTGTCACAGCCTCAGAGGCTCGGGCCGCACAGAATTTATGGGTGGACCGCATACGGTTCACGGGCCGCGGGTAGGGGAGCCATGGTTTAAAGGGTTACCATTGCGTCAGCGGGATTATTAAATTAGTCGAACGGTGGAAGCATCTACTACAGAAAGATACAGCACAAATAAAACAAGATGACTGAATCTCAAAACAAGTTCGGCGTTAAAAGATAATTGTTAGACGACCTTTTTTTTTACTATCAATTGAATCAATTCGTGTAAATTACTTACCTAATGCGCTAATCACGATTCAAGGGAAAAATAAGTTAGCGCCCGAATTGCCACAACCAGCAATACGAAAGTGTATTGAGTTAGCCTAAAACCAGGCGCTATTTGCTTTCACATCAATGCAAAATATTTTTGTTAGCACTGAAAAAGTTTTTCCATTGCTGCTTAACAGGATAATATAAGTTGCAGTGGGGAAAATAAATGTAAACATGGAGTCGACGATAATAAAACCAGTAGCTGGTGGAGGACTACGAGTGCAAAACTTACAGAGGAATAGGTTAGTGAAGAACTGAGATCAGTTACGGAAACCAATCTCGGTGTTAAACCTTTGCGATAATCGTCATCATCTTGGGTTAACATTTCAAAGATTGGTTTATTGCAGCTCTCCAAAGGCGCACGAAATTTGAACGGAAAAGAGCATTTGAAACTGTGAGATTATGCAAATCCCACGAACTGCATAGTGTTCGACGAAATCGAGTTTCTAATTTTTCGGAATTCCGCTTATATTCTTAGGTTAAACTCTATTCTGATTATTATCTACAAAAAATTATGGTATAAGTAGGTTTCTTATCCAGTTATCATAAATTCATCCTGCTTGTCGGGGACGTTTACTAACCACTATTATCAATACCGAGCTAACATTGTTATTCTACATGAATACACTTAGAATTTAGAAGGAGAATTAACGGTTACGAGATGATGGTATTTTTTCTTACAAATTTCATGGTTTAACCAAGTGAACCAAAGATTTATGGATGTTGCCTTCATCATGATACTCGACAAAATGATCCTTCATACATTAGTTATCAACAAATGTATACCAAATTTATCATCAATCAAACCAACTACAAGTCATAATTATATTATTAGAAACCAACAATTAACAAGTTCTTGCTAAGAAAGACCAAATCTATACAATAACAGATATATTTTAAAAATAAGTTCAGTTAAGTCGTGGTTGACGGGAGCGTTTACCAGTAATACGATATAAATTATTATTATTTTAATTTTTATGTTTAATTAAAATTAGCGCATGTTTAATTAAAAATAGCGCAAGGCGATTCGATTAGTTAAAAAGTGCTTCGATAGATAAGCAAGCGTTAGGGAAATGCTTTCAGATGCAGGTTGGGAATCCTTGAATAAAAGGAGATTAGAATCTAGGCTGCGATTGCTTGCTAGATTCAGAGAGAGTACATTTGCGGATGATTTACCCCCTGCTACTTGGGTCGATCCGACAATGAGCGAAAAATAAGATAAATGAATGCTAAGACAAGTCGTTTTAGGGACCCATTCTTTCCGCGAACGATACGCGATAACAATAAACTAAAGAGGTAACTCAAACGTTTGCTTGGTGTTTACATTCCCTGCCACACACCGAAAGGCGGTTTGCGGTTTCTTTTACAAAAACAATTAATTTACAACAAACAATGCTTTTTTATCGCTAAGTAGGATGGTTGTAATACCAACAAAAGTTGATAAGCAGGACGCCTAAAACAATCCTCGCTTCAGGGCTCCAAATTATCTTAGACCGTTAATAAGGGCGGCCTTAAAGAATCGCTCTTCCCCGATCCAAAAGTCCCTCCAATCGGCCCCATTCAGCCAATTCCCTCAATCACCAATCCAACACATAAATGCACCAAGAGACGGAGAAAAGCGAAACCATTCTTAGGCAAACTAACCGTTTTCCCGAGCAGATACGGCTCTCAAAACGACCAATCGATTCGATCCGAGTGCTGTCAAAGTCTGGCGAGGTATCCTGAGTGGAGTTCGACCGACAGAAATGACTGACGTACGGACGTCGGGCAAAAAAAAGAATAGCGGAAATGCGCGCACCCTGCTTCCTGGTGGTGAAGGGTCGATTTTGATGCAATCATTTATTCGGCGGAGTCCTCTTTTTTGAGCCGAGGACTGACTCTCAGATCGACGAGACCAACCTGCCCACTCCGAACATGTATACGAAAAACAGACAAAAAATGCCTTAATAGCATCGCGATAGGTTCTATTTCCCTTACCCCATACCACGTTCCCGCTCCGCTCTTTCCATCACCCACACATAGAGTGCACCTGTGTCCGTTCAAGCGAACCAGGGAGACGCTTCCCGCCGAACAAAAGAGTTACGGAAAGCGGAAGTGATAAGGAGGCTGAACGGAAGAGAGGAATATCTAAAAAAAAAGGGTTGAAAAGTGTAGTTCTGGAATGGGTGGAAACGATAAGATCGTAAGAGAATCGTAGATAAATTACGGCTCTACCTCCCAAACGTTTTCCTGCGCGGCACGCCTACGTGTTATATCATAGTCTGCGGCACACTACGCCATACATCTGTTAACTTAATCTAGAATTCAAACTAACAAAGAAAAGAACACCAAGAGCAGAGCCTCACCGTCCTNGATAAGACCCAAGAGTCAAACGCAACATTGTTTACAATTATTATTGTGTGGCCATTCCTGATGCCAGAAAAAACGCTCACCCTCGGCCCAGAAGACGCAGACCGATTTTAGATTAAAATTTCGCGGGAAAAAGTGCGTTTTATAGACCGAAAAATGCTATATTTAAAAGATAGAAATTCAAATACCCTAATGACCTGGAAATGGAACAGTGGCCAGTTGAAATAAACAAAAGAACATAAATAATACACACTACAAATAGTGGCTACTACCAACAAAATAAACAATCCATTATGAAAATTTAATATTTCCATTCTATGCGGAACGCATTGAGATATGGAAGTAAAAGCAATAAAAATGCATAATAAAGGTATATCTTTACAACACAATAAAAATATTACAGAAAAGACTGAGTGGAAGTAAACTTGAGTAGATAAAGGTAAAAGTATACAAATAACATCCTTTCAATTTTAAGTCAATTAACTAAAATTTTTAATCAAATCAAACACACATACATACGTAAGTATTCTACCTTTTGGTAGGTCCATGTGCCCTAATATTCCCCTCTCATTTCCATATCTTCACCTTCTGGTAACTTACCCCACCCTTTATGTCATATAACGGCTCATGTCTTTGTCTTCCCCACTGCTTTTTCCCATGTATTATTTCCTCAACGGCATTCTTTAGCAATCCTTCTCCCCTCAATACATGGCTACCCATTTCCTCTGCCTACGTTTAATTACTTCGATTGAAACCCTCATCTTCCCCACCTCTCTAGTACTTCTGTTTATTTTTCTAGCAACCCAACTCATTCTACGCCATACCCACATCTCAAGTGCCTCCACTCTTTTAATGCCCTCCTTTCTTAATGTCCATATTACACGTCCGTATAGCAAAACAAATCAAACACCGAAACAAAAAACAAGCAGATGAATCCTGAAGAATAGTTTGTATTTATATTTTTGTAGTCAAATATGGTGCAGAGGGATATTAATGTGCAGAAAGTGGTTGTAGAGTTTGACATAGAGTAGGAAACAGTGATGGCATTGGATATTGAGGTGATGGGAGAGTAGGAGAATGGAGGGAAAAGGAAGGGAGTGGTAGAAACAGAATGAAAAAAGGGGAGTGCAAGGAAGAGACGGCAAAATAGATTCCTAAGGGGATTGCGGAGTCAAAGGGAAGGATTGGGAGATGGTGGACGTGATGGTGACGTGGGGCGGCGAGGGAATCAGCGACCAAAGGGGATCAGGCAGTTGTGAAAAAGGGTGTTTTTATAAGGGAGAGAAGTGACAACAACACGTCTACTCCCTTCCCTATTTCCCTGGACCTGCGAAAGAATCCGTTTTCCGTTAGTGAAAGGGGTGTTAGGAAAAATTGCTCATTACGGGTGGGTGGGGAATTACTGATAAAACACTAGTTTTTCAAATCTTATAAAATATTTTTTACCCGAAAATTAGGGAATTTATGGTTTTGGTGTTTAATTCTTAGGGGCGACATATTATGTTTGTACCCGGATGGCAGATAGGCTGGGCAGGGCTTTGACCATGAATATAGCAGTATTATTAAAAGTGTTTACACAGCTGAGGTCATTTCGAGTCTCATGTATGTACGTAATATACTTACAATTATTTGTATTACCTCGGTATAAAGTTCCAGCTTTTTTCTGCTTAGACTATGTTAATAATTACTCATTATAGTTTTCGCTATTTTAAACTTTTATAAATTTTCACAAAAGGATTTTGCATACATGTTACGAGGGAGCAAATGAAAGCGCCTGATTTCAGACGAAAGAAATTCACAAGAGAGTTGCGGGTTGCTGCAATCTTTTGCTGAAAAATTTTTGGCGCTTATTTAAATCGTCATCAAATGTATTATTTTGGCACTATACGAGTATTTTACGTTAAATTGATCATCGAATCGTTATGTAATTGCAAGGAATCTATTTAAAGACATAGTAAATTGTGTGAATGCAATAATCGACCAATATGTAACGATTGGTCTTAGAAACGGAAAAATAAATCTTAAAAAGTATCACTTAAATCTTTGTTTCGATTACGTTACTCATAACTGGTATTCAGTTTTGACAAATAAGGGATGCTACTCCGAATTTATCAGAAGTTGTTTTTGAAGAAATCGAATAATTACATTCCTATATTGTAATCAATAATTGTAAGCTCGAATTCTCGTCAACATTTTTATAAAATTCTATCAAACGATTAAATATGTCGGAAAATAAAATGAATATATAATGTAGGACGAAAGGTATATGTTAGTGTATAGTAACTCCTATATCGAAAATATATAAATGATAAAAATAATTGAAATATGGATACTAGGAATGCTTCAAGTATTCTCCTTAAGAAAACATTAGAAATTTATCGAGGCTCTTTAGTCAACTAAGAGTAATGAGTCAGCGTATATATAAATGAAATATAATGTAAATTACAATTAGGTATGTCTCGTCCTTTTTTGAGAGTTTGTGGGACGATTTTCTGGCTCTCTTTTCTTTTCTTAAGCCTCTGTGAATACAATTTAGACAGTCAATTATTGTTATTTTGGTCACAGTAAAAAGATATTCAGCCTTAAATTGGATCTAAGCACTCAACCTTTCGATGGACAGATTTATTTCTCAAATGGTCACGTAACGCGGAAACTCCGAAGATACGTGACCTGGGAGGAAGAATAGCATCCGACAAAAAGAGACAGAAGCAAAAGAATGATGAATTTCCCTTTATTTAGCTCTTAAGGAGAAAAGTAAAATATACCACTTATTAAGGTATTGTTTTAGTACATTGCTATTAGGCATTTCGTGAGAAATCTCTTTTCGAAAACCGGAGAGCGTTCCGGAACGTTCCGGTATGTTATCATTACTGCGTATAGGTACGTAAATAAATAACTTCTTTATCATAAATAATACTGAAAGCTAATTAAATTAATAAGAATAAAAGAATTATTTGTGGATTAAAATAACCTAATTGAAACACTGGAAACATTATCCACAGGAAGAAAACACTTACAAAGAAGTGAAAAATCTGCACAAACCTACTGATAGTAATAGCGTATTTCTCGACCTATAAGACGCCCTGTGGATTTTCAGGTGAACTAGGCAAAGATTATACTAGTACTCACTGTAACATAAACTACTTATAAGCGAAACAAAGAAATGATATTCGTAAAATAGCGTCAATTTACGGAGGAATGAAGGAAATGCGAAACATTGCTCAAAAAGCTTCCGCGGAGATTAGTAGATAAGACCCAAGAGTCAAACGCAACATTGTTTACAATTATTATTGTGTGGCCATTCCTGATGCCAGAAAAAACGCTCACCCTCGGCCCAGAAGACGCAGACCGATTTTAGATTAAAATTTCGCGGGAAAAAGAGCGTTTTATAGACCGAAAAATGCTATATTTAAAAGATAGAAATTCAAATACCCTAATGACCTGGAAATGGAACAGTGGCCAGTTGAAATAAACAAAAGAACATAAATAATACACACTACAAATAGTGGCTACTACCAACAAAATAAACAATCCATTATGAAAATTTAATATTTCCATTCTATGCGGAACGCATTGAGATATGGAAGTAAAAGCAATAAAAATGCATAATAAAGGTATATCTTTACAACACAATAAAAATATTACAGAAAAGACTGAGTGGAAGTGAACTTGAGTAGATAAAGGTAAAAGTATACAAATAACATCCCTTCAATTTTAAGTCAATTAACTAAAATTTTTAATCAAATCAAACACACATACATACGTAAGTATTCTACCTTTTGGTAGGTCCATGTGCCCTAATATTCCCCTCTCATTTCCATATCTTCACCTTCTGGTAACTTACCCCACCCTTTATGTCATATAACGGCTCATGTCTTTGTCTTCCCCACTGCTTTTTCCCATGTATTATTTCCTCAACGGCATTCTTTAGCAATCCTTCTCCCCTCAATACATGGCTACCCATTTCCTCTGCCTACGTTTAATTACTTCGATTGAAACCCTCATCTTCCCCACCTCTCTAGTACTTCTGTTTATTTTTCTAGCAACCCAACTCATTCTACGCCATACCCACATCTCAAGTGCCTCCACTCTTTTAATGCCCTCCTTTCTTAATGTCCATATTACACGTCCGTATAGCAAAACAAATCAAACACCGAAACAAAAAACAAGCAGATGAATCCTGAAGAATAGTTTGTATTTATATTTTTGTAGTCAAATATGGTGCAGAGGGATATTAATGTGCAGAAAGTGGTTGTAGAGTTTGACATAGAGTAGGAAACAGTGATGGCATTGGATATTGAGGTGATGGGAGAGTAGGAGAATGGAGGGAAAAGGAAGGGAGTGGTAGAAACAGAATGAAAAAAGGGGAGTGCAAGGAAGAGACGGCAAAATAGATTCCTAAGGGGATTGCGGAGTCAAAGGGAAGGATTGGGAGATGGTGGACGTGATGGTGACGTGGGGCGGCGAGGGAATCAGCGACCAAAGGGGATCAGGCAGTTGTGAAAAAGGGTGTTTTTATAAGGGAGAGAAGTGACAACAACACGTCTACTCCCTTCCCTATTTCCCTGGACCTGCGAAAGAATCCGTTTTCCGTTAGTGAAAGGGGTGTTAGGAAAAATTGCTCATTACGGGTGGGGAATTAATGCCGGACGGATTGAGAAGGCATATCAGCCGCTCTTCACCTTCAATTTTCTTCACTCCAGGAGTTTATTTCCCTCTCTGACTCCCTCTCGCTTTTCCATCCTTTTGTTTGTTTCCTGCTCGGTTGTTGCTGACGCAAAACTTTCCAACGGCATCACTTGGCAAGTAACCATCTATTCCCAACTTTTGAACAAGTTGCTCAACTATACAAATGCTCCATAGTTAATTTCGTCGAAAGGTAAAAATTGCGTCAGAATCACCCGTCCCAAATTAATGTAATGAAATAAAGGTAGTGGAGTCTGTTGAATATCTTGGAATCTTTCTTAAAAATAACTTAAACTGAAGCAAGCATTTCCGGAAAATCTGAGCTTAAGTGACTAAAATTCTCGGCTTGCCATGAATGGAGGAGAATTATGCCATTTCACCCTGGTCAGTCCGCGTCTGGAATATGCGGCGAGTATATGGGACCCAGCTGATGAAAGGTGTACCCGCGAACTCGAGAAAATGCAGCACAAGGCGACACGATTTGTTAAAATGTGCAACGATAGAAAAGCAAGCGTTACGCAGATTCTCTCAGATGCAGGTTGGGAATCCTTGAAAGAAAGGAGATTAGAAGCTAGGCTGCAATTGCTTGCTACATTCAGAGAAAGTAAATTTGCGAATGACGCAATTGGTATTATGCGATCCCCATCTTACTTCGGCTTATCCGACAATGAGAGTAAAATAACAGAAATTGATGCGAGGAGTAATCGTTTTAGGGACTCATTCTTTCCGCGAACCTTACGCGATAACAATAAGCTAAATAGGGTACTCGAACGTTTAGAGTATACGTACCCCCCCCCTGTTGATTTACAGGAGTTCAATGTGGAAATAGAGGTATATAATCAAGATGTAAAATACTCATACAACTACCAGATTTGTCTAATCGGCGTAAGCTTGTTGGTAGCTAATACAAAAATATGTCAATGTACCATAAAAGCGAGGAAGAACACGGAAGCCTATGTTGTATAATGTGAATGAAATACTTACGTTTCACCATAGTCTTTATCTGGACACATTGAGCTATGCTTATTAATAGAAAATCATAATTTCAGAATTTTATGTCATTTTTACTTTAGTATTATGATAAATTTAATGATATTTATCACTTAGCATTGATAAAGCCAGTTATAAGAAGTGAATTATTTTATTTCCGTTATTTTATCTTCACTTTAGTATTTTTATTGGTATCTATATAATGACTTGTCTTGTAATTTAATTACTTGTATCCCATAATATTCTTTTGCAGTACATTTTCGAGCAAATTCAATTTAATTTGTTTTGTATGTGTAATAATGTATGTACATGTATATGTAATAATGTCTGTTTTTGTTTGTCTTTACCATATTTAACTGATCTTTTCCCTAAAACTTGCGGGTGCTTTCCTGCTGTGGTTTTCCCAAGCGTAAACTTAGGTTTTTAAACCCACAAAGCAATTTTCATCTGAATACTCTTTTTAAGCTATCTCTTATAATTTCACATGATAGAGGATTAGAGGTAAAATAGACTTTGTTTCAATTTCGCCCTGATAAAGTCATATTATTATTATTAATATTACGATGGATGAAAGAGAGAATATGAAAAATTTAACGATGGAATTCTTATCGTATTCATGAGACAAATTTACTCTTAGTCCACGTTGCTTCATGACAAGGTACTTAATCCACCCTGTCTGTGATTATAAATGTACTTTATGTCTTGTACATGTATGTACTTCATGTCTTGTATATGTATGTAATTTCTGTTTTGAACATGTATATGTAATAATGTACATATATACATGTATGTACATTATAACATATACATGTACTGACATTATTACATAGGTTATTGACAAGCAAGTTGGACATGAAATTGAAAAAGAGGTTGATGAAATGCTACGTTTGGAATGTGTTTTTGTATGGATCTGAAACGTGAACGATTAGGAAAGTGGACAGGAAGAGAATAGAGGTGTTTGAAATGTGGACATGGAGAAAAATGGAAGGCATAATTTGGAGTGATAAAGTAAGGAATGAGGAGGTCCTGCAGCGCGTGGAAGAAGACAGAATATTGATGGATATTATTAAGAAACGGCAGAGAAACTGGATTGGACACTTCCAAAGGCATGAAGGACTATTGAAAATGGCAGTAGAGGGAGCGGTGGAGGGAAAGATGAAGAGAGGGAGAAGGAGAAGAAAGCTTTTGGATGAAGTAAAAGGAAGAGAAGGATATGCAAAATTTAAAGCTAAAGCCTTGGGAAGGAAATTATTTTAAAACCAATGACGCCAAGGACCTGTCATTTGGCAGAAAACCAATGATGATGATGACATTTATGTACTTAATGTCTTCTATATGTATGTACTTTATGTTTTTTACATGTATGTAAAACTATGTATAGATGTTAAACTATGTAAAGTTGATTTATTTCAAGTGTTGATGTATAATTATCCATAATTCCATTACATCAATCTATCTATTATGTGCATATCGTCTTGGTAATGTTCTTTTGCATATTATAGCTATTACTCTCAGTAGGTTTGCGCAGGTTTTTCACACCCCCCTTCCTAGTGGGTGTTTTTCTGCAGTAGATAATTTTTTCCCTAAGGTTTTCCCCCTAGGTTTTTCATAACATTACCTCTTATTTTTCCTTTTCTATCTTCTTTTATAAACAACTGTATAAAATATGAAAATAGGTTAGAGGGTAGAGGATAATTTTAGTCTCAATCTCGCCAATGATAATGGGCGATAGTTATTATTATATTCCAACCTATAGGGAATCAATATACCTATAGGGAATTTATCCGTGAATTCCCGAACTATTCGCTCTCCGTTGGTAACATTTACCTTTCGATGTTTAGAGAGTGGACGAATTTCTGTATCGGAATGAGTTTCCATGACCTTTGTAAGAGTTCATACATTCAAATCACGTGGAAAGGATCATATGTAAAGATACGCAAATGTCTCTTCACCAATGATGAGTCACGTAAAAGGAAAGGTTCAGAGGAGAACACAAATTGAAGTGAATGTCAATTATTATTTTCAGACCTTTTACTTGTCGAAATAGAGTATATCAACAAGAATCCGAATAATAATGAACACAATTTTTGAAGGCATTGGTTTGTATCTGCAGTTGAAAAGGAAATATTTTTTTTTGCGTATAATTAGAAGGAATAGTACTGTTATGAAAAATCGAATGAAAATATAATGTTTTGAATCCTGTTTAGCAGATAAGAAAAGAAGATTTGTAGCATCAATAATATCATCAGGAATAACTTTTCATCCGCAAATACAAGGGTGAAATTTTCAAAGTAATGGGATTCAAAGCAACGATTTTCAAAGGTGAACGTAGCGAAATGTTATACATTTTAAGCAAAAGTATACCTAGGGGACATTTTGGATCAAATAGTTTTCTTGAAAGCTCGAATAAATTACTTTGGTGCTATGTGAAAGAATTCAAATAGATTAATAAGTACATGGAAACATTAAGTAATGAACAATCAGCGGTTTAATCTTCTCCATATTTAATTAAATAATAATAAATATTATAGCAAATCACATAGCAAATGGGCAACTATCCGGTGACAAAGTCACAAAGGTAAAAAGCAAACATTCATATACATGCAGTCTACATGTAAAAATAGACAAATCTCATCATGCCCCACATAATTATACATAATACTCCATATTCACAGCAACAATCATACTTCCGTACTATTTATATTGGCTATTTAAAAAAATAAAATCCCAACAGCAAATGTGTATTATAATGCAGATGGTACTTAGTATACAGTAACTCTACCCGGCTTTCGAACGGTTCGTTAAATTCTAAGGTTTTCAAGATTTTATGTAATTTGGATTGCTTTAAATTCCGTCTGATAATACGATACTCAGAAATTTCATCGTTCAATTCAAGAGAAAATTGGTAAAGATACGAGGACAAGTCGTTCGAGGGACTCATTTTTCCGCGAACGATACGCGATAACAATTAACTAAACTTTCGGAGGTAACTCGAACGCTTGGTGTTTACACCCCCTGCCATACGCCGAAAGGCGACTTGCAGGATATTTATGTAGGCGTAGATGTACATCAAATGTGATATCATGTGGGATAGAGGAGTCACGATAGAGAATCTTGCGAAACCTTAAGGAGAGGTGATAAATCATCTGCTTTACAGTTCTATCAATCGTAATTAGCATCAAAAGGCTTTCGCAAACATTTACTCATTAGCAACAACCCTCTCGCTCAAAACATTCCGTAATTTTCCTTGATAAATGCACCGCGCCGCGTAAAAAATTCCGCGACTTTGCAGTCAATAATTGTTTTTCATTCGATATTAAATTCAAAAAGAGACTGAATAACGAGATTAATTATTGACGCCGGCCATTCCGCCTAATTTTTATTTGCGCGGGACAATATAATATCTTTCCTCTTCTCTCGCGCAGCCCTCCATTAAAAAAATATATCCCTCGATCATCTCTGTCCACCCCCACCACAGCCATTCGTCCCCAGCGCGAGGAAAAATACCGAAAGGAAGGATCCGCGCTGCGGAGGAGATGACGGGTAGCAATCGGAAGGATGCATAATTGTTTCCCACGCCGGTTCATCCTTAATGTCTCCGAAGAGAGGTTCCAATAAATCTGCTGGAAGAAATTAAATCTGTCAACGAGACCCCACTATGCAGACTTTTCCTCCCTGCTCGCCACACCCCTCCCATCGCCTCTGGGGAGGGGATACGCCCTCGCTTCCTTCTTCCCAACACCACCCCTTGTCTCTCACATCTGCGTCCCCCTATATATCCCCGCTGCATGCTTTTTTACCCCGTATCATCCCATACTTTTACTCCTTCCCCTCCCAATTTTTATCAGCCTCCTTTCACCTGTTCCTTCACAATATCTTCTCACGTCATAGGTGAAATTCTAGTTTATTATATTTATATTCATCCTTGTCGCCTCATAGGTTTTGTGGTAGTTCTTAATTTTATTTTTTACTTCTACATCTATAAAAATCAGATAAAAATGAGCGATTCTTGGTTACTTTATTCGTGAGTTTTTATGTTAAAATTGGATTTTGATGACATCAGGCACACACCTTGGGGGGGATAAAGCCCCCTAAAGTTTCTACAAATATTTTATTCAGAACAATATTCTCAGTGGTATTAATAACAAATTTTTGCACGGTTAANATAAAGGACCGTTTAGTTATGGAAAGTCGAGGTGTAGAACAATGAAATAAAGAGTTTTACCTAGTTGGACGGGAAGGGACACGGAGGGAATAAATGGAAATCAAATCATTAGTTCTGTATTTACCTTTAACAACATTCTGTAAAAATGAAGGTCATTGAGCTTTAGGCGTTCGGTGAGAGATGGTATCCCTAAGGTAGATGCTTTTTTTTCTAATTTCGAAAGGGCTGGTCACGATACCGGAGAAAGATCGGTAAACATTTAGAAGAGAGAATTACGGATAAGTCAAGACGAGAAAAGAATATTCCTGCAGTGGATTTGACCGAGGAATTGGAATCTATAAAAGATTTTCTGGTACCAAGAATGGATCCACTTTAGGTTTTGGAATATGTTGGAGTTCATCTTATTCGGCAAATAGCTTTGCGTGTTTTATTTACACTTCGGTAACTCTTGCTGCTGGGAAGCGATCTTTCTCGAAACTCAAATTTAATCAGGAAGCATTTGCGTTCATCGATGAGTCAAGACAGACTAAATAATTTGGCTCATAAGCTTAGAAAATTAAATTTGTGGTGAGCTTGCTTTTGATGTTATTGTACAAGAATTTGCCGCTGAGATTAAGTCAAATGTTTTGCTATATCTCTTATTTACGTCAATTCCCTAAAATACGATTACTTGTCAAATGAAATGAATAAAATTAATAAATTAAATGAATTAAATGATTGTCTTGTAATACAATTTTCATTAGAAACGTTGATATTTAGTTGCAAAAATAGATATAATACAAATCATATAATTTTAACATATGTGGATTGCGATGATAATGATACTCGAAAGTAATGCTAATAATTAATTGATGATAATTTACTGTTAGCATGGGGGATTTTTATGATTAATTGTTACTGATGTTTTGTTACCAATGTAGGCTGGGGAACGAAGTCATAAAACACTAGTTTTTCAAATCTTATAAAATATTTTTTACCCGAAAATTAGGGAATTTATGGTTTTGGTGTTTAATTCTTAGGGGCGACATATTATGTTTGTACCCGGATGGCAGATAGGCTGGGCAGGGCTTTGACCATGAATATAGCAGTATTATTAAAAGTGTTTACACAGCTGAGGTCATTCCGAGTCTCATGTATGTACGTAATATACTTACAATTATTTGTATTACCTCGGTATAAAGTTCCAGCTTTTTTCTGCTTAGACTATGTTAATAATTACTCATTATAGTTTTCGCTATTTTAAACTTTTATAAATTTTCACAAAAGGATTTTGCATACATGTTACGAGGGAGCAAATGAAAGCGCCTGATTTCAGACGAAAGAAATTCACAAGAGAGTTGCGGGTTGCTGCAATCTTTTGCTGAAAAATTTTTGGCGCTTATTTAAATCGTCATCAAATGTATTATTTTGGCACTATACGAGTATTTTACGTTAAATTGATCATCGAATCGTTATGTAATTGCAAGGAATCTATTTAAAGACATAGTAAATTGTGTGAATGCAATAATCGACCAATATGTAACGATTGGTCTTAGAAACGGAAAAATAAATCTTAAAAAGTATCACTTAAATCTTTGTTTCGATTACGTTACTCATAACTGGTATTCAGTTTTGACAAATAAGGGATGCTACTCCGAATTTATCAGAAGTTGTTTTTGAAGAAATCGAATAATTACATTCCTATATTGTAATCAATAATTGTAAGCTCGAATTCTCGTCAACATTTTTATAAAATTCTATCAAACGATTAAATATGTCGGAAAATAAAATGAATATATAATGTAGGACGAAAGGTATATGTTAGTGTATAGTAACTCCTATATCGAAAATATATAAATGATAAAAATAATTGAAATATGGATACTAGGAATGCTTCAAGTATTCTCCTAAAGAAAACATTAGAAATTTATCGAGGCTCTTTAGTCAACTAAGAGTAATGAGTCAGCGTATATATAAATGAAATATAATGTAAATTACAATTAGGTATGTCTCGTCCTTTTTTGAGAGTTTGTGGGACGATTTTCTGGCTCTCTTTTCTTTTCTTAAGCCTCTGTGAATACAATTTAGACAGTCAATTATTGTTATTTTGGTCACAGTAAACAGATATTCAGCCTTAAATTGGATCTAAGCACTCAACCTTTCGATGGACAGATTTATTTCTCAAATGGTCACGTAACGCGGAAACTCCGAAGATACGTGACCTGGGAGGAAGAATAGCATCCGACAAAAAGAGACAGAAGCAAAAGAATGATGAATTTCCCTTTATTTAGCTCTTAAGGAGAAAAGTAAAATATACCACTTATTAAGGTATTGTTTTAGTACATTGCTATTAGGCATTTCGTGAGAAATCTCTTTTCGAAAACCGGAGAGCGTTCCGGAACGTTCCGGTATGTTCCTTCAGAAAATCATTACTGCGTATAGGTACGTAAATAAATAACTTCTTTATCATAAATAATACTGAAAGCTAATTAAATTAATAAGAATAAAAGAATTATTTGTGGATTAAAATAACCTAATTGAAACACTGGAAACATTATCCACAGGAAGAAAACACTTACAAAGAAGTGAAAAATCTGCACAAACCTACTGATAGTAATAGCGTATTTCCCCACCTATAAGACGCACTGTGGATTTTCAGGTGAACTAAGCAAAGGTTATACTAGTACACACAGTAACATAAGCTACTTATAAGCGAAAAAAAGAAATGATATTCGTAAAATAGCGTCAATTTACGGAGGAATGAAAGAAATGCGAAACATTGCTCAAAAGGCTTCCGCGGAGATTAGCAGATAAGACCCAAGAGTCAAACGCAACATTGTTTACAATTATTATTGTGTGGCCATTCCTGATGCCAGAAAAAACGCTCACCCTCGGCCCAGAAGACGCAGACCGATTTTAGATTAAAATTTCGCGGGAAAAAGTGCGTTTTATAGACCGAAAAATGCTATATTTAAAAGATAGAAATTCAAATACCCTAATGACCTGGAAATGGAACAGTGGCCAGTTGAAATAAACAAAAGAACATAAATAATACACACTACAAATAGTGGCTACTACCAACAAAATAAACAATCCATTATGAAAATTTAATATTTCCATTCTATGCGGAACGCATTGAGATATGGAAGTAAAAGCAATAAAAATGCATAATAAAGGTATATCTTTACAACACAATAAAAATATTACAGAAAAGACTGAGTGGAAGTGAACTTGAGTAGATAAAGGTAAAAGTATACAAATAACATCCCTTCAATTTTAAGTCAATTAACTAAAATTTTTAATCAAATCAAACACACATACATACGTAAGTATTCTACCTTTTGGTAGGTCCATGTGCCCTAATATTCCCCTCTCATTTCCATATCTTCACCTTCTGGTAACTTACCCCACCCTTTATGTCATATAACGGCTCATGTCTTTGTCTTCCCCACTGCTTTTTCCCATGTATTATTTCCTCAACGGCATTCTTTAGCAATCCTTCTCCCCTCAATACATGGCTACCCATTTCCTCTGCCTACGTTTAATTACTTCGATTGAAACCCTCATCTTCCCCACCTCTCTAGTACTTCTGTTTATTTTTCTAGCAACCCAACTCATTCTACGCCATACCCACATCTCAAGTGCCTCCACTCTTTTAATGCCCTCCTTTCTTAATGTCCATATTACACGTCCGTATAGCAAAACAAATCAAACACCGAAACAAAAAACAAGCAGATGAATCCTGAAGAATAGTTTGTATTTATATTTTTGTAGTCAAATATGGTGCAGAGGGATATTAATGTGCAGAAAGTGGTTGTAGAGTTTGACATAGAGTAGGAAACAGTGATGGCATTGGATATTGAGGTGATGGGAGAGTAGGAGAATGGAGGGAAAAGGAAGGGAGTGGTAGAAACAGAATGAAAAAAGGGGAGTGCAAGGAAGAGACGGCAAAATAGATTCCTAAGGGGATTGCGGAGTCAAAGGGAAGGATTGGGAGATGGTGGACGTGATGGTGACGTGGGGCGGCGAGGGAATCAGCGACCAAAGGGGATCAGGCAGTTGTGAAAAAGGGTGTTTTTATAAGGGAGAGAAGTGACAACAACACGTCTACTCCCTTCCCTATTTCCCTGGACCTGCGAAAGAATCCGTTTTCCGTTAGTGAAAGGGGTGTTAGGAAAAATTGCTCATTACGGGTGGGGAATTAATGCCGGACGGATTGAGAAGGCATATCAGCCGCTCTTCACCTTCAATTTTCTTCACTCCAGGAGTTTATTTCCCTCTCTGACTCCCTCTCGCTTTTCCATCCTTTTGTTTGTTTCCTGCTCGGTTGTTGCTGACGCAAAACTTTCCAACGGCATCACTTGGCAAGTAACCATCTATTCCCAACTTTTGAACAAGTTGCTCAACTATACAAATGCTCCATAGTTAATTTCGTCGAAAGGTAAAAATTGCGTCAGAATCACCCGTCCCAAATTAATGTAATGAAATAAAGGTAGTGGAGTCTGTTGAATATCTTGGAATCTTTCTTAAAAATAACTTAAACTGAAGCAAGCATTTCCGGAAAATCTGAGCTTAAGTGACTAAAATTCTCGGCTTGCCATGAATGGAGGAGAATTATGCCATTTCACCCTGGTCAGTCCGCGTCTGGAATATGCGGCGAGTATATGGGACCCAGCTGATGAAAGGTGTACCCGCGAACTCGAGAAAATGCAGCACAAGGCGACACGATTTGTTAAAATGTGCAACGATAGAAAAGCAAGCGTTACGCAGATTCTCTCAGATGCAGGTTGGGAATCCTTGAAAGAAAGGAGATTAGAAGCTAGGCTGCAATTGCTTGCTACATTCAGAGAAAGTAAATTTGCGAATGACGCAATTGGTATTATGCGATCCCCATCTTACTTCGGCTTATCCGACAATGAGAGTAAAATAACAGAAATTGATGCGAGGAGTAATCGTTTTAGGGACTCATTCTTTCCGCGAACCTTACGCGATAACAATAAGCTAAATAGGGTACTCGAACGTTTAGAGTATACGTACCACCCCCCCCCTGTTGATTTACAGGAGTTCAATGTGGAAATAGAGGTATATAATCAAGATGTAAAATACTCATACAACTACCAGATTTGTCTATTCGGCGTAAGCTTGTTAGTAGCTAATACAAAAATATGTCAATGTACCATAAAAGCGAGGAAGAACACGGAAGCCTATGTTGTATAATGTGAATGAAATACTTACGTTTCACCATAGTCTTTATCTGGACACATTGAGCTATGCTTATTAATAGAAAATCATAATTTCAGAATTTTATGTCATTTTTACTTTAGTATTATGATAAATTTAATTATATTTATCACTTAGCATTGATAAAGCCAGTTATAAGAAGTGAATTATTTTATTTCCGTTATTTTATCTTCACTTTAGTATTTTTATTGGTATCTATATAATGACTTGTCTTGTAATTTAATTACTTGTATCCCATAATATTCTTTTGCAGTACATTTTCGAGCAAATTCAATTTAATTTGTTTTGTATGTGTAATAATGTATGTACATGTATATGTAATAATGTCTGTTTTTGTTTGTCTTTACCATATTTAACTGATCTTTTCCCTAAAACTTGCGGGTGCTTTCCTGCTGTGGTTTTCCCAAGCGTAAACTTAGGTTTTTAAACCCACAAAGCAATTTTCATCTGAATACTCTTTTTAAGCTATCTCTTATAATTTCATATGATAGAGGATTAGAGGTAAAATAGACTTTGTTTCAATTTCGCCCTGATAAAGTCATATTATTATTATTAATATTACGATGGATGAAAGAGAGAATATGAAAAATTTAACGATGGAATTCTTATCGTATTCATGAGACAAATTTACTCTTAGTAAATTTGTCTCATGAATATGTAATTTGTCTCATGGACATGTATGTACTTCATGTCTTGTATATGTATGTAATTTCTGTTTTGAAGATGTATATGTAACAATGTACAAACATGTATATATGTACATTATTACATATACATGTACCGACATTATTACATAGGTTATTGACAAGCAAGTTGGACATGAAATTGAAAAAGAGGTTGATGAAATGCTACGTTTGGAATGTGTTTTTGTATGGATCTGAAACGTGAACGATTAGGAAAGTGGACAGGAAGAGAATAGAGGTGTTTGAAATGTGGACATGGAGAAAAATGGAAGGTATAATTTGGAGTGATAAAGTAAGGAATGAGGAGGTCCTGCAGCGCGTGGAAGAAGACAGAATATTGATGGATATTATTAAGAAACGGCAGAGAAACTGGATTGGACACTTCCAAAGGCATGAAGGACTATTGAAAATGGCAGTAGAGGGAGCGGTGGAGGGAAAGATGAAGAGAGGGAGAAGGAGAAGAAAGCTTTTGGATGAAGTAAAAGGAAGAGAAGGATATGCAAAATTTAAAGCTAAAGCCTTGGGAAGGAAATTATTTTAAAACCAATGACGCCAAGGACCTGTCATTTGGCAGAAAACCAATGATGATGATGACATTTATGTACTTAATGTCTTCTATATGTATGTACTTTATGTTTTTTACATGTATGTAAAACTATGTATAGATGTTAAACTATGTAAAGTTGATTTATTTCAAGTGTTGATGTATAATTATCCATAATTCCATTACATCAATCTATCTATTATGTGCATATCGTCTTGGTAATGTTCTTTTGCATATTATAGCTATTACTCTCAGTAGGTTTGCGCAGGTTTTTCACACCCCCCTTCCTAGTGGGTGTTTTTCTGCAGTAGATAATTTTTTCCCTAAGGTTTTCCCCCTAGGTTTTTCATAACATTACCTCTTATTTTTCCTTTTCTATCTTCTTTTATAAACAACTGTATAAAATATGAAAATAGGTTAGAGGGTAGAGGATAATTTTAGTCTCAATCTCGCCAATGATAATGGGCGATAGTTATTATTATATTCCAACCTATAGGGAATCAATATACCTATAGGGAATTTATCCGTGAATTCCCGAACTATTCGCTCTCCGTTGGTAACATTTACCTTTCGATGTTTAGAGAGTGGACGAATTTCTGTATCGGAATGAGTTTCCATGACCTTTGTAAGAGTTCATACATTCAAATCACGTGGAAAGGATCATATGTAAAGATACGCAAATGTCTCTTCACCAATGATGAGTCACGTAAAAGGAAAGGTTCAGAGGAGAACACAAATTGAAGTGAATGTCAATTATTATTTTCAGACCTTTTACTTGTCGAAATAGAGTATATCAACAAGAATCCGAATAATAATGAACACAATTTTTGAAGGCATTGGTTTGTATTTGCAGTTGAATAGGAAATATTTTTTTGCGTATAATCAGAAGGAATAGTACTGTTATGAAAAATCGAATGAAAATACAATGTTTTGAATCCTGTTTAGCAGATAAGAAAAGAAGATTTGTAGCATCAATAATATCATCAGGAATAACTTTTCATCCGCAAATACAAGGGTGAAATTTTCAAAGTAATGGGATTCAAAGCAACGATTTTCAAAGGTGAACGTAGCGAAATGTTATACATTTTAAGCAAAAGTATACCTAGGGGGCATTTTGGATCAAATAGTTTTCTTGAAAGCTCGAATAAATTACTTTGGTGCTATGTGAAAGAATTCAAATAAATTAAGAAGTTCATGGAAACATTAAGTAATGAACAATCAGCGATTTAATCTTCTCCATATTTAATTAAATAATAATAAATATTATTGCAAATCACATAGCAAATGGGCAACTATCCGGTGACAACGTCACAAAGTTAAAAGGCAATCATTCATATACATGCAGTCTACATGCAAAAATGCGCAAATCTCATCATGCCCAACATAATTATACATAATACTCCATATTCACCCCAACAATCATACTTCCGTACTGTATATATTGGCTATTTAAAAAATAAAATCCCAAATCCGGGGCTTAGTGTATAGTAATTCTACCCGGCTTTCAAACGGTTCGTTAAATTCTAAGGTTTTCAAGATTTTATGTAATTTGGATTGTTTTAAATTCCGTCTGATAATACGATACTCAGAAATTTCATCGTTCAATTCAAGAGAAAATTGGAAAAGATGCGAGGACAAGTCGTTTGAGGGACTCATTTTTCCGCGAACGATACGCGATAACAATTAACTAAACTTTCGGAGGTAATTCGAACGCTTGGTGTTTACAACCCCTGCCATACGCCAAAAGGCGACTTGCAGGATATTTATATAGGTGTAGATGTACATCAAATATGACATCATATGGGCTAGAGGAGTCACGATAGAGAATCTTGCGAAACCTTAAGGAGAGGTGATAAATCATCTGCTTTACAGTTCTATCAATCGTAATTAGCATCAAAAGGCTTTCGCAAACATTTACTCATTAGCAACAACCCTCTCGCTCAAAACATTCCGTAATTTTCCTTGATAAATGCACCGCGCCGCGTAAAAAATTCCGCGACTTTGCAGTCAATAATTGTTTTTCATTCGATATTAAATTCAAAAAGAGACTGAATAACGAGATTAATTATTGACGCCGGCCATTCCGCCTAATTTTTATTTGCGCGGGACAATATAATATCTTTCCTCTTCTCTCGCGCAGCCCTCCATTAAAAAAATATATCCCTCGATCATCTCTGTCCACCCCCACCACAGCCATTCGTCCCCAGCGCGAGGAAAAATACCGAAAGGAAGGATCCGCGCTGCGGAGGAGATGACGGGTAGCAATCGGAAGGATGCATAATTGTTTCCCACGCCGGTTCATCCTTAATGTCTCCGAAGAGAGGTTCCAATAAATCTGCTGGAAGAAATTAAATCTGTCAACGAGACCCCACTATGCAGACTTTTCCTCCCTGCTCGCCACACCCCTCCCATCGCCTCTGGGGAGGGGATACGCCCTCGCTTCCTTCTTCCCAACACCACCCCTTGTCTCTCACATCTGCGTCCCCCTATATATCCCCGCTGCATGCTTTTTTACCCCGTATCATCCCATACTTTTACTCCTTCCCCTCCCAATTTTTATCAGCCTCCTTTCACCTGTTCCTTCACAATATCTTCTCACGTCATAGGTGAAATTCTAGTTTATTATATTTATATTCATCCTTGTCGCCTCATAGGTTTTGTGGTAGTTCTTAATTTTATTTTTTACTTCTACATCTATAAAAATCAGATAAAAATGAGCGATTCTTGGTTACTTTATTCGTGAGTTTTTATGTTAAAATTGGATTTTGATGACATCAGGCACACACCTTGGGGGGGATAAAGCCCCCTAAAGTTTCTACAAATATTTTATTCAGAACAATATTCTCAGTGGTATTAATAACAAATTTTTGCACGGTTAAAACATATCTTTATAGGCAATACTTTTTTAAGATGAGAATCAATAATTTCACATAACATCGTAGACTGGAAGGAGTTCAAGAGACTATTAGTTACAATACTTAAGTTCAGCCCCCCTAGCGAAATTTATGGATGCACCCCTGAGTGTCATATATCGCAAATATGCATTTAAACTTTTAAAAATATTATTTTTATTCCACCCGCGTATAAAATATATATATGAGTGCCAACGTTATCAGTTATATTCACGAAATTCACCTTTTATTTCTATGATTATTCAGCTTTATCACAAAAGATATGTTCTTTTTAAAAGAAGTGAGTAATGTAACTGTAGAATCACTTTGCTAGAAAATGGGTCTAATAAGTTTCAAATATTACTTCTACAAATTCGAATTCATATATGTTTATCGAAAGAAATTGATATAATTTATAACGTGTAGATACGCAGTAGCGCAACCAAGAATAGAATGGCGTTTTGTGGAAGATTTGATGAGGATAATTATTGTTGTGAAATAACTGAATAATATTTTTAAGGAGTTCTTTTAACTGTGTGAGAATGGGAAAACTGCTTTGGCAGATTCTGAGACGTTACAGAATCACAGACACAATCTTGGAAGTACCAATAGGTCTAAGAACGGAATACTTCGAGATAGTATCGTAAAAAGATTTATGGAAGGTCGTATAACGTATTGGATCGATGAAAGAGTGATGGAAGAAAACGATGATTATGAACCCTTTTTTCTTCACCTGAGAATAGACAGTGGAGAGTCATCGACAACTAATCTTTGGCTTGATCGATGATGAGCAGTATTTCGTAAGATTCAACTACTGTAATCCTCAAAATCATAGAGACAGCGAAGAGTAGAAATTATACGTATTACGCTATAGGGATATTTTTAACAGTGCCCAACAGTGGTGTAGCCAGGATTTGTCCATGTGGGGGATTAGAGCCATGGATTAAACGCTGAATTGCTCACAATACTGGGGTAGGAATAATTCCTCCCAAAACTGAATGAAAATATAAAATGATTCATTTTAACATGTATACCTTGCGAATATCCAGCGGTGTTTGTTTGACATAATTGTGAGAGGCCATTCTCTCGCATGGTTTCGTTTATTGTTGGCTGTATTCTAACGAAGGGGGATTGAACCCCCAAAACCACCCACTTAAGTACGCCTCTGGTTCCAGAAGTAGAACTTGAAATTATGCCACACTTATGAAATTTATGATAGCAAATTCATGATTAAAAGTTTCGAAGGAAACTTATAGAAAACGTATTATACGTATATTAATTTTAAGTTTTAGATGTAATCATGGAATCTCAATTCACACATCTGAACCATTTTTCCTTTTCAGAACAAAAAAGCCTTTGATATATACTTATATCTTCTTATAAATCCCCTTTCAATCTTCGTACGTACATTTATCCTCTTCCAAATCTCATCTAACGTATCCAACCCAATTTTGCACGGTCTTCCCTCCCTGATAGACAAATCGCGTCCTAAATCCATACCAGGAATCCCAATTCCCCCGGAAGTAAATCGTTGTATATCATAATGCTCGATTCCTTTATCTTTTTAGATATTCCATCTCTTTCGCTTTCTTTTCCTTTCCCTTCTCACACCCTTCGCCCATCCTCTCTTCTCTTCCCCCATCGTTATCCTACAGCCGCGTGATTCACGTCACATCGTATTGATTTTTTTGTGCAGAGCTTTTTTTCCACTACCAGTGTCCCACTCCCTCGGAAGCATCCGATACCCCTTCTTGCACTTCCCCTACATTCCTTCCTCCCCTTCTCTCAAATTTTCCCACTTGGTCCGATCCTCTAACTCGCCATCCCTCCGCCAGAGGATGTGTAAATGTGCGTTTTTATGGGCGAGCGATCTTGAGACGGAGACGTTGAGCGTAGCAGAGAGGACCATCGTCTGGGGCAGTGTTTCTCAGAAAGGTGATCCACTAACCTTTGGGGGTCCCATAAACCCCTATAAGGGCTCTCCGAAGTTAATATAAACTCCAGAATGGTTCTCAGGATGCTCAAATGCTAAAAATAATATATATATATATAAAGCAGAAATTCTGTGGGTTTGTGTTTTTGTTTGTTCGAGATTGGAGTCCACACCGTTTGTCCGATTTGCGTCAAATTTTGCATACGTGTTCTCTGAGACCCAGAAGGAAGCACTGTCACATATTCATTCGATAACTTTGATGGGTTAGAACCAAGATCGTTCAGATAGATTTCCATAAGAAATACACGTAAAGTTCGATTTTATCGGTTACAGATTTTATTTCTTTTGCAAAATTAAATTAGAAGGAATAGTCGTATAAAATCAAAATAAGTACCAAAAGAAGGGAAATTGAATACAGATTATTATTATTGTCGTACGACCAATGCGATTGTTGATTCCGACTTTATTCATTTTCCCATAAGAATGTATTTGTATTTTGGCCCATTTAGAAGCAAATGACGATATGAAGAGGATGAACATTTTCAGAGATTTTAATTATATCAGTCACGAACAATTTGTAGTGATGAATTACAGGGGCAACAAACATGCGTAGCACCGTAATAAATTAGTGGAGATGGAGAAGTAACTTTTTATTTATCATTTCGGACTCTTGACAGTTATACGATTAAAGTTACCAGAATCGGAAGTTGAAAATCTTGCAAACTTACACATTACACATGTTAATAATAAGAGGGAAATTCCATAATGATTCACATTCTTATTGTTGATTGTAGATTTTGTCCTCGAACTTTGAATACAAAATTTTTGTTTTCAATAACCTGTCCCATTGTAATAAACTAAGATACGATATGTTATTTTCTCTTATGTACAAATAGGTATACTATATTTAATCCGACATCTATTTTTCCTGTTGAGAATCAACGGGCACTTCAGCTAGTGCATATATATTTCTTGGTCCTCTCATTTTTCTTATCAAAACTTCTTGCCCATCACTTTTTTGTCACTTTTTAAAATTAACTTCTGAAAGTGATTATTTACGGGGAGATAAAGAGAAAAGAGCTAAGATAAGGATTTCATCACCCCATGTTATACAAAAGTGCAAGAGACAGAGTATATATCATTTAAGGGCAGTAGATACAAGATATGAATATCCGTTTGCAGGCTGTTGACAATAATATCGTCGTGATTGAATACATATTGATAAAAAATTTCTGTTTTCACCATTCGATGCTTGAAAGTATCTTGCATTCATCATTGCATTTTACTTGCATAGATTCTTTGATAGGATCAAGCAAACCATAATGGAGAAAAAAGTTAGAAAACACATAAAAATCGACGCCTTTCGTTGTAAGGGTACTTGCCTATAAGAAGTACTACGAAAATCTTCTTGTACAGAATTTTAGCTTAATCCTTTATCTTTTAATCCAGGCACTTTTCAAGTACGTAAGTTTTACACAATTTCCGTAATCGTGTAATTCGATCAACGTGTCCAGCGCATTCCGCAGCTAACAGATTGAAAGAGCTTCGGCGCTACAGTAAGTCGTTCGAACCATTGCCATTACACCTCCTTCCGCGGCATTTCTTCAAACTAAATACGAAAAGCGCGAAAGACGGCTAGTTTAAATTGTATCCAAGGCCCTTAAAACTCAATAAATGAAGTATGGAAAAGGCAGTCATTAACTGTGGGTAAATGTGGTAAGAAAAATATTATTCTTAAAATATATTTTTGAGAGGTTCGCATCTTTGGTTTAAGATATGAGTGCCTTGCTTTCGAAGATGGTTTTAACTTTAGTTTTTACTTCTACTTTTTAAAGAACTGTCTAAATTTTCAGCCGTTAGAATGTAGTTAGTCTCATTATCTTACAATGTTAGTTTTTAGACTCTCGAGCGACGTAGCAGATTTTAACTGGGAGTAGTGAACACAATATTACAACTAAATTTGAAGAGGCTATTGTACCATATGCAAGGATAAGAAACTTTCAGTTAATACTTCCTACAAATAATATTTGTGATTTTATGAATTTTCTTGTAGTTGACTTCTTTCGAAAGAAGTCTCTTCAAAGATCTTCTGTCGAATTCCACGGAGTGAAGGTTTTTTGTTTGAGAAATTATTTCGGGACTGTGGACAGTGTACTCTCTTAATGTAGCTTACAAACCAGTGGTTCAGAACCACTGTTTCCAGACCGTAAGGACAACTGCTTGAAGGCGAAACCTCTTTATATTAATTAGGTATATGGCGTTATTAATTAATGTTTAATAAAAAGGATGGTGACATGAAGGTAACATTTTTGGACAAAGTTTTCGGCAGGTTTGAAGTTTGAAATGTAGTAGGTATCCTACAGCGATATTTATGAATTTTAACTTTATTTCTGTTGATTGAGTGAAGAAAATTATGTTACCAAGGAGAAACGGACATGAAAAAAGTCTGACAAATCAGGGTATGACTTCCATACCTTTCATTTTTTTTTATTATCGTTTCTCCTTGGAAATAGCCTCACGAACTTTCGAATACTAATATCCTCACACATTTCTTTATAAGAACTTGATTACCATCTCCTCAGCACTTGTGAGGATCTTACTCATAATGAAGGTATTGCTGAAATTTTCTATAAAATTTTTATCTCATCATAAGTCATAATCTTTGTCATTTAAAATTATTCGAAAATCAAAAACTGCAAAGCTAAAAACGTAAAACTATTCAATGACGAAATTAACGATTAATTATTTCCTTACTTAAATTATTTTCCTATAGACACATGCAAATTATTTTTTCTCACTCAAATTATTTCCATTATTTTAGAGGCAAATTATTTTCTTACTTTATCCAGAAAAGAAAGTGATAAATTCAAAAATTCTTATGCGATTTAGCGAAAAAAATTTACGGATCTGTCATCTGAAGAGAATAAATTAATTTTCTAACAAATATATTTCAACAATTTAGTTTTACGATTTTCTTCAAAATTTTCACCCTCTACCTTGTTTGTATTGCGCAGACGCTAGTCGTGGGTAGGGTTCCCTCTAAGCAGCGCGTACTCAGCAGTACTCAGTACTTTTTAAAGTGCCGCTAAACTAGTTTGTCGAGAACCCACTATTTATCCATAAACTTGAAAACATTTAGTTTATATTTTAATTTCATACTATTTTTTCAGGGCTCCCTGAAGACTTTCACGGTAACCGTAAAGGCCTCGGGGACAAATCGCCACCGTACCTCACCGAAATTCCTCCAAAGGAATCAAATAAGGGGTGGCTGGTTATCTTTGCACATTGTGGTGCGAGCCTAAAATATTCTCATAACGTAGGTGATTTCCGTTGGGGGATTTACTCCTTAAGATCGCTTTGCAAGTTGGCTGCCTCAGTGAGGACCTCTGGCTACAATTCGTGCCACTAAATTTCCTGCTCGCCTTGCTTACAAAGCATTCCTAAATAGTGCGTGGAAAAGACGCGGCATGGTAGTTCAGTGGTAGGAATACCCGCCCGGAAAGTGGGAGACATGGGTTCAACTCCCAATCATGTCCCTATTTTTCTCACCTGTTATTCCTTGGGTTACAGCCGCACGGCTCTTCCTTGCTAAGTAATTCACCTTATCCTAGTTCCCATAACAGTTTGGAAGAGACGCGGCATTGGTTAGAAAACCTGGTCGGAAAGAGTGATATTCGAGTCCCAGTCATTCCGTTATTTTTCACACCTATTTATCCTTGGGTTTTAGGCAAATCTGACAAGTGCAAATCTAACCACCTTATCCTTTTCCTTATGCATTTTGATTTGTGCCAAATTCAGCAGTTGCTTGTAGAAATATACTTCTTTCCGGTGGATTCCAGCCCTCTTCAACCGATGCTAAGCTCTCCAGCAGTTTCTAAAAGAAAATTAACCATGCTATGGATTGCACTTGTAAAGGGACAGCGAATGAGCGGCTAAAGTAAGGTATGAGCGCGGGCAAAAGTCGAGTGGAGCAACTCCGTTCATGCTCCAGTCGACACGAGAGCAAGTTCAAACGACATTGGCCGATGATCCGAAGGTGATTGATCAGCGAACGCAGTAAGATTCTGCAAAATACGTCAACAGAATCCTTTCTGGAAAAAGGACGAATCAGAGAGGAGACATTCGCTCGTAGGGAAAAATAGGGATCTCTTTGGGTTCGATTTTACTCTCGGCGAAAGAATAAAAAGTATGAAGTGCAGGACGGTATCAAAAGCTTTTCTCCCCGTCCCCTTTCTTCCGACTCTTTTGAACCATAAAAATGTGAGATACGCTCAGTGTTCGAAGCTGCGTAATTGGCCTCTGAAGTCGAAAACGAGGAGAATGGCGGAATAGAAATAAAAGAGCCAAACGGAGATTTAAAGGGAGTTTAAAGGGTGCCGTGAAAATGCGACGAAATGATTCCGCGAATCGCAACTTGGGTCGTCAGACGCGGAAAATGGAGGGCTGTTAGGCGAATCGGTGAAGACGAAATTCAAGGAGCGGAATTTCTAGTGA
Source organism: Ladona fulva (assembly GCA_000376725.2). NCBI lineage: Eukaryota > Metazoa > Arthropoda > Insecta > Odonata > Libellulidae > Ladona > Ladona fulva. The sequence goes on from KZ308611.1 coordinate 1,080,355, forward strand.
GTGCGTGATAAAAATGTTACAATCGCGCGATGACGGGAAGTGAGAAATGCGAGGAAAGGATTAAAAGTCTTCCTTTATTCTTTTAAGCGGCAGCTCTAACTATTACGAATTAAAAGTAACTTATTTATGGCCGATTTATGCATGCAATAAACGGAAATTGGGAAATGAGTAGAACATAATTGTGTATAAATTATAAATAGCAACCATCATCACGAGTAAAAGGGGCATAAAGTGTAAAACAATTGTTAATAGGCAGGATCAGCCACACAATTCAGTTGACTCAAATTCTTGATCGTGAAAGATGGATACTGTGATGAAGAAACTGAATAAAAAATTGGAATGGAAAAATATACATTTCGGAATCATAAGTATTAATTAAAAAGGAACGTAATTTTAAGACTGAGTCCCTGTATTATAATGTATATTTAAAATGGACATTAACTAAAGTTCACTTTAAGGTCCGCTAATACAATTATTTGACAGATTTAAGGTGGAGAGTATAGTTTTCGATATAGACGATGAATTAGCAAGTAGGTTAACCTTATACTATAATATTCACTTTCATTAAAAAAAAAAACAATAAAAAGGGGTCTAAAGTGAATATTAGTTGGAGTCCATTTTATGTATACATTATAATTCGAGACCTCCTATTGAAAATGCACCACTGTTCAGAGTGTACCGTATTCTTTTAAATATGGTAAAAAGGAGAATCATAAAATCATGGAAAATAGGATAAATGCACAGGATGTGCCATTGTGCATGATTAATGGAATTAATTAATTTGTAATTGATCACTGGATACAGAAAATGTATCTTTATCTCATTCCTGCTCATTCCTATGAAGATATCATAGCTGCTGCGGTAAGAGCGAAATTGACGATTTATTTATTGGAATTAATTCATTGCTAAATTTAAATCTGTAAACAGTATCATTCAATAGGTAATTACATTACAGGGTCTGTGCTACTCCTTTGGTGTCATCCGTCGCGGGTTCGATTCCCGAAGGGGGCTTATATGTGCGAAATGACCTTATTTGTCGATGCAATTATCACAATACTACTACCATTGTGCTGAATCCACATGTACTTTTTTCATTTACGCCTTCATAAAGAAAACCTTACAGAGAAAATCTCATCGTGTTTATTAAGTCTCATAACTTCTTTAGAGCTTTTGGAAGCAATAACGGAGAGGTATGATTCATAGAAAGTTTTTGTAACTGATTTGATGGCAATAGAAGTGTGGAGTAGAATAGGAATCATATCAGTGACGAAGTATTCTACCTTTTGGTAGATTCATGTGCTCTAATATTCCCTATTATATATTAATGTTCCCTAATATTCCCTTTGCCCCTTTTTTATAATATTCATCATAAAAAAGAGCTACAGCGATTGTCTCTTACTATCTGGTACTTTTCCATTCACTTTCACTACATTATAATAAATCTGCCTTCTGATCAGAAGCTCACTTTCTACAAAAAGTCTTGGGAACTCAAATTCACGAATTTTCCAGCCTATTCAATATTTTGTCCCATAATATCATACTTTTCTACTAACTCTACTTATTTTCTAAATACCACCAAACGTTGACCACTTTATCACTTTAAAAATATCCTCCTCCTTTTTATCTATACTTATCCTGGAATTAATTCAATATCACACACGAATAGTGATAAATTTCATGCATGAAAGGTACATATTATATATAATGAATGAAAATTTAGATTTAGATGAGTGTTACATCTCGCTAAATAAAGCAGACTGATAAATTGGTGTTTCAAAGATTTAACAACATTTATATATGTTCTTCTTAAACCATATTCCCTCTTTCTGATTATCTTCTCATTGTGGATACTCCTTATTTTTCTTCCTTCTCTGTAATAAACAGGATTAAAGCATGCATAAGTACTGAAATTGGGATTTTAAAAAAAGTTTGGAATTAACATTCCCAAATTTTGTTTCGCAAACTGTCACTGATCGCAAATGATCACTGATATCTATTTCCAGTAGTAGATAGGAACCTTTTTTGCGAGATAAATGAATTAAAATTAACAGCTGAAGAAATATAAACATATTTGAGAGTAAGCAATGGATTTCGATAGATATTAGATAGTACCAAAAGTCCGACATTGTTAAGAGAACTACCATTACTTCTTCTCGCTAAAATAAACGTTTTACTTGATACTAGCATTTTTAGTCACATCAGCTATAACACGGATGATTTTTCCATCGCTTTCAATAAATCGTAACAAGGAGCGAAGGATTATTTTTCAGCCATTACTTGCATTGCATCCCGTCCCATTTTTTCCTCAGCATGGAAGTCGCTGATGGAAACCACTCACGTAACATTATATTCTCAAAGAGAGCAGTCAAACGTTCTGTTTTTTGTCTCGGATATTTCAAATGCGTTCGATCGCTCCTGCTTTGCTAACCAAAGCCGCTGAGGACAATTCCGCGATTCATGCAATGCCTTTCTTCCGATCATCGGAACCGCGTCTAGCCGCTTAGAACGTTTGCTCCTTTCAGTCACGTATTCTCCCTATTTAGAATTTTCTCTAGAACGCCGAGTCCCTCATTTTCCGATCCCTCCTAAGTGTTCCATCGGCGAATCAAGTTTGCGTTCTTCATTCTCCTCGCATTTCTCCCTTTGCCGCCTCTTTTCGCTCGCCGATCCTCGTCTGTTTTTTTTATCTTTCGTTGAGCGACGCAGAGCGCACCCGGGCGTCGGTCTTTTTTTCTTTTTCGCTCGTGCCACTTCCTTGATGTTTTTTTCTACGTCAGAGGGGGAGGGATTTTAAAAAAAGATTTTTTTTATTTTCGCGAAAAGCAATTCTCTTTGGCTTTGTTGGCTGTTATAGAAAAAAAGGAGTGATTTTTCTGTCGACGCAAGATGACTCGCTCAGCTCTCGTTCGCGAATAGAAATGGACGCTTTTTATTCCCGTCGGAATGGAAGAATTAACGAGCGAAATAGTTACGTTCCTTGGTCTTCCTTGCCCCGTTGCACCGCGTGTCATATTTGAGAATGTCATATGTTCATAGGTGACCGTGCAAAATTATTGGAGTTGGGATTGATCCCATTTACCCTTCTGGGTGGGGAAACGACAATTTCCAACTTCAAGGTGATTTTTCCGGAATTATTTTATACGAGACGTTTCTTTTGGGCCTGTCAAACTCATGCCATCTGTATTCCTATGCCCTCAAAACGAATTATTATTGTCATGAAGTTGTGTGCTGATTCAAGCCCGGTATCACTAGGCATTTACAATTATAACTTTACAGCATATGGTTATAATGGCATAGAATGAGCTATGGGAGAGAATGGTTCATTGATGGTAGCTGCAAGTACCTGTCCATGTACGTACCTTTAAGGCTAGGTTGAGGAACGTGTCGTAAAAAATGGGGCGATAACGTGTCTCGAATAGCACTAGGTTTATAGAAATTTGTTTTTATATTCCTTTTTTATTAAGAATTAGTATAATTCTGAAAGTTTGTAGTTGGAGGAATATGGTTAGTGGGAATAAGGTGGATAATTTTAAAATATTGTATGTCGAAGGGAAAATGGTTTTATGAACATTGATTATTGATGAAAATGTGTTTTTAGCAATTCTTATAGTGAGGACTTTAGTAATGAATGTATTGCTTTCAAGTACCTGAATAAGTATTGTGAATTCTGCCCCTTTTCTCACTTTCTTCTCTTTTAGGACTAATTCCAGGCAGATTACAAGTGTCCCCCTCAATTCATGCAATTTCATGTCATTAAATTTTGAGTATATATGTAATGTGACATTTTGCAAAATTATATCCACAATTATACCTCAGCCCAATTATATAAATATAATGCAAAATTGTACCCACTCCCACCAGGTCATGCAACTACTTGCAGTGATAAATTTGCAATAATACTAGGTTGTTCAATAAGTTTTCTCGTTCGATAAGAAAAAACGATTTAATGGTTTGAAATACATTTTATTATTCAATATAATCTCCCTGAACTTCAATACACTTGTTCCAGTGATCTTCTAATTTATGGATTCCATCCCTGAAGTGAGAATCCGGAAGACTGTCGAAATACGCTTCCACGGCTTCTATTACCTCTTCATTCGATGAAAATCGTTTTCCACGCATGAGTTTTTTGAGATGCAAGAATAGCCTGAAGTCAGAGGGAGATAAATCTGGCGAATAGAGTTGATGTTGCAACAATTCGTACTTTAATTTACTGATTTTAGTGATAGTTTTTTGAGCTTTGTGAGAGGGTGCGTTGTCTTGTTGAAAAATGCTTTTGTTCTTCTGTAAACCGGGTCTTTTCTCACGAATTTTTTATATCCAACTGGACCAAAAGGTTACAATAATACTCTGAATTTATTGTTTTACCAGTTTGGAGGTAATCCACGAACAAAATTCCTTTTGCATCCCAAAAAACATGCTTACACCTTGTTGGTCGATTTTTTGGACCTTAACTCGCTTCGGAGCCGAAGTACCAGGTTCACACCACTCTTTAGCATCTTGTTTTGATTCAGGATCATGGCGGTAGACCCAAGTCTCATCCATAATGATGAAACGACGCACAAAGTCCTTTTTAATCTTTCTAAAAGTATATATATGTAATGCAAAATTGTCAAAAAGACCCTGCTGTGGATCTTTTTTCCTGAGCATCACTTAGGTTTTTAAATTCCACAACTAAATCTATCCTATGTTTGTGGACTTAAGTTAAGTTTTATTACTATTTTCTTCACTTTTTTAAATCGATGATGGGTTAAATAGAAGAGGAGACTCTAAAGTCTTAAATTTGCTCAAAACAAAAAGAGGCGTTTAATAAATAAAGACGTATTTTGGGATGTAATTTTGAGGTTATGAACATTGTTGCATCAAATTTTGAATGGAGGTTATTATTTACGAGTGTGTATGGGGTGTGTGTGTGTTAACTTTGGTCGCTCCATAATCTTAGGTAAGTATGACACATATCTCATCAACTTTATTAATGTTTGTGACTCTACCAACATAGAGCCCATAGTAATCAAGAGGTTAGAGGCAGGATTAAAGCAATATCACATCATACAATTGGACTAAGTGGTACAGCTAACATCAGAACCAGAATATCCTCTTCCAAATCGAAAGCAGTTTCTCGCAGGGAATGAAGAAGCGGTCCGAAATTCACCTACATTCTGCAAGCATAAAGTTATTGCCTTTGCCAGTCCAATATTATGGACAAAGCAGCAGGAAAGTGGAAGTTTCCGGTTTCCAGTCCTGTAAGACTCCTTCATCGTTTTCCCTTGCGTGTTTAGGGACGCAAATGTTCGAGGTACGCAATTGTCCGATACGCGATTGTACATCGTACATTTTGAATCCATCTAAAAAGTTGTTTAAAAATGCACCACAAATCTGCACTATCTCAAACACACTTGGATAGGGTAGTGTACTCCGAATAATGTGCCACAGCTTAATTGTGTACCGCAAGAGGTAGTAATTGTGACATATATTTACCACTTTAGTAACTTTTTCTTCTAAATATCTTTGTCATAACATAACAATAACACCAATCAGGTACATATGATCAATATGATTGTATCTGTATCGGATCGTAACCGATTAATAAAATCGTGTGGAAAATACGAAATCCGTTGTTTCTCATTTATTAATCGTATACATGATTAGCAATTCTCGTTTCAAAAAGTAATGTAATATAGTTTGTTGCATCTTTAGAATAAATTTCGTTAGTCATTTATTTAAATAATTGTTTAACATTTAAATCACGTTGTCATTAAATGTCATGATAAAAAATATCTTCCTATATAACTATTAGTAAAAGTTGTACTGGCGTAGGAGTAATAGATACACTTAACATTAGTAATAGTAGTAATAGAATTGTTAAAATGTTTCGACAGCTGAGGTCGTTTCACACGTAGACTCCCACCGGGAATCGAACCCGGGATCGCGTTTACGAAAGTCGAACGCGCTGCCCACTTGGCTATCCGGGAGTCTTACGTAACTATTATATAACTGGTAAAATATGTTTCCCAGTTGTTTTTCGCCAATTTCCTTTTTAAGCGAGGAATAATTTCGCCGAATTAACATTCGCCGAGTTGTCATTTTACCGAGTTGTCCTTTACCGAGTTTTCTTTCACCCAATTTTTACAGTTCAGGAAGTTCAAACTTTACCATCCACAGCGAATAAAAATGAGATATTTTTCAGAAGGGGTACGGTAACATATTTTGAGAGTTTGGTGGGTGCATCCGTAAGGTTTGAGAATCATTGTTCAAATCAATCACCGGAAATCTCGAGGAAAGACGCGTCAGTAAGGAGGAGCCGTTTACAAGCCAATCCTCATCTCAGTGGCCAATGAGGGAGTGTGTCGTAGACATCTTTTGAGAGGGGTGGCAAAGGGCGGGATTTTGGGAAGGAATAACACCTGTGGAATGGAGAAGGGGAGGAGGTCGGGTAAGTAAAGGGGAAAGGTCTTTAGGGTTCAGGGAGCGAAGGGCTAGTCTGAGGTCAGATAAGTGTGAGAGGTCAAAGGGAAGGGGCTTTGGGGCTCTCGGAGACTCTTTTTCCGGGAAAATGCCTTTCATCGCCATGAGGGAAACCCTTCGAGATCAAATGGGTTCAATCTGGGAAAGCGTTCCTTCACATAAATGCCTTTCATTCTTGGGGATAAAGTGACACGTTATGGAGCGTATAACGATGGAATTAAGAGAAGATCAATTAAAGGAACAGAAAGTCGAGACAGTACAGCAGTGAAATTTATGGGGTGTTAAATGGAGGAAGTTTTTTCTTAAGCTGTCTTCACCTAAGAGATATTTGGAAGTTTTATCATAAGAATTTACTTCACAGTTTTTTTGTTTACTTAATCATTTTGCTATAGAAACTAATGTACGTCGCCCTTAATATTGTTTAAGTAAGATAAAGGTGAGAAAATACTGTTATCAACTTACGTAATTGTGCGTAATATTCAAATTCATGTACTTGGCGCAATACTAGATTCATGTACTTGGGGCATATGTTAAAATATTACAAAGAACATATTAGAGCAAATGTTTCTGGTTACTGGGCCTTTGGTGAGAAAGAGAACAAGTTGCTTTTCGGTAGAGTTATTGGTACAATTCGTCGGTTTATTTTCTGGATGTAAGATGTATATTTCACGAGAGGAAGGAGCAAGATAATCTGATAGTAAGTACTGTATATTCCCTGATACAAATTATCGGTTTAATTGATTTCACTTTAAGTGAGTGAAAATCCTGAGTGAATACTTCATTCTTTGTAGAAAATAATTGACAATAAAGAAAACTCTTAGAAATCAAATAAACTACTTTGAAGGAGCTACAGTTTCATATTATTTTTATATAGTTGCATTTTTCAGGATGAATTCTCTAGTAGTTATATTATTAATTGTAAATGTATATTTAACATCCGTTAAGTCTTTGAGAAAGATACTTCATAATGACAGACTCCGAGAAACGTCTTGAAGTGACCCTCACGAATAATTTAACATGGGGTATCCACACCCGGAACAGTGAGGAAGTGAGGAAGTACTTGATCTGCCGGGATAGCTCAACGGACAGAGCACCCGACCGGCAATTGGGAGACCCGGGTTCGATTCCCGGTCCCGTCAGACTTTTTTTCAAGTCCATTCTTCCTTGGGATTTTTCCTGGATGCGCACCATCTTGCGCAAAGTCATTATTACCCATTTTCGTTTGTTTACTACCAGAAGGGGGTTTCCTTTCCATCTCTTTGTGTGGCCGTTACTTCAATGAAGCTAGACGCGAACGAAGCCGCCATGCGGACGAACTCGCAACGTCCTTTGCCCACAAAGTATCCCGAATGGCTTGGAGAAATGTTCTGCCGGGATAGCTCAACGGACAGAGTTACTTCGTAACCTTGTCGGCTAGAAAAATTCAAATGACCTAATTTTGAGAGGACTCAATGTTCAGGAGACACTCCCATTTAGTATGTTACCATCGAACTATAATTCTTTGGGCACATCACACGCCGTCAAGGAAATAATCCCCCTCTTTACATTTATAGGTAAATTATAAAGTGAGACTGCAGGGAAAAGTAAAAGGACAAAGAACTCGTGGAAGGTGCTCTATGCGCTGAATAGAACCAACCGAAATATGGTCAAACCAAGATAAAATCAAATGACACAGATAGTGCTTTTGAGATAACCGATAAAACATGACGTATGATGGGTCACTAACTGTCAACAATGAAATAGGGGCTAATGCTGATGATGGTACACATCTGAAGTTTAGGAATAGATATCTAAAGCTACCGAAACAAAACGATTCTTGCGACAGGAGTTTTACTCATAAATTCGAGTTCCGAAACGGTTTGCCTCCTAAATATAGGCACCAAATATTCACATATGCACTCCCAGTTGCAGCAAACCAGGGGCACAATTTCGATTTGGTGACAGATTTGAATGTGAGCAAGTGCTCAAAATATTGAAATATCAATTAAAAATTTGAAAATCTTACAGAATAACATAATTTAGTGAACATACTATACATTCTTGAATGTAAGACTCTCCTTCACAACTTTCGCAGGTTTTTCTGTTTGTGGGCGTTTTCCCGCAGTGGAAACATTTTATCTATGATTAAAGAGATCGCAGTTTTTTCCTCCATAAAACCATTCTGTCTTTCCTACTTTTATTTCTATTTCCACTGAGTCTGTTAAAAATCTATTTTAGTTTGTGTATATTTAGTTTAATATCTTATATTGTAGTTTATACATCGTAGTTATATTATTATAGAGTATCGTTTATATATCTTATACCATGTTATACTTACGTATTTTTACATTATTTTGACGTGGGATTAACGGAAGATGCAACTCTCTAGTCTCAATCCGCCCAACAAAGACGATTATGTACCTTCTTTGAATTTTTAAAACTTCCAATGATTATTGCAAAACAGGTATCGCAGAGAAAAGTCACTTCTACTAAACCGTTCAAAAGTATGACTATGTTTCCTACCAAGTCACCTCACCACCCAACCTTGTTTCATCATAGAAAGCCTGTTCGGACGTGTTGGGACACTTGCCACGGCAAATAGTCTGGGTCTTGCAATCGCGATACAGTTTTTCCCAGTACAAGAATTCCAAAACATGCGTCTTAGATTTTATATTAGACGGTTAATTTTAACAGAAATTCTTCCGTGTAACCACATTGAAACAAAAAGGAAAGGCGAAATAAGTAACTCCTAATATTTTCCAGTGACTTTCTACCTCAGGGCTTTCGTTTATTGATGATGGTGGAGGATGAGAATTTCCAAGGAGAAACAGACGTGAAAAAAGTCTGACGGGACCGAGACTGGAACCCGAGTCTCGTAATTGCCGTTTCATTGCTCTATTCATTGAGCTATTTTATACGCCGTTAGAGACAAATGTTTTATTGCTTTAGTGATATAGTTTTAGTGAATTATTGTTACAGTACTGCTCAAGTGATCTTTGTATACACAGTTTCCTACACATCTTTACCAGTAGGTTTGCGCAGGTTTTTCACACCCCCTTCTCTGTGGGTGTTTTCCTGCGGTGGAGGTATTTTTTCCTAAGTTACTACTTAGGTTTTATGCATCCTCAAATTCTTCTTAAGTTTTTCTCTCTTTTTCTATTTACAAATTTATTCATATTTCTATTAATAACATTGACTTCAGGTTAGATGGAAGAAGAGACTTTTTAGGCTCAATCTCGCCTTAAAAAAGACTTTATTTATTTATTTATTTATTTTCATCTTCACTGCAATTTGGCCTTTTAGCCAGGTGGCAGTGTCTAGCCAGGTGGCAGTGAGTTTATAGGCAAGGGCACGTGAATTAGTCCGACTCCAAACATTTTTCGAGTTGATGACTGTACCGACAAAATTTCTTTTGTAAAAGCGTTTTAATATGCTGACTCACTACCATTTGGTCTGGATAGTCTACTATAATTTATTAATGTTAAATATCTGAATATGATTTTCCATAAATAACACAAAGACGATCGTTGCAGACATAAACCCTCCGAGAGGTCAAAAGCGAGTACCTACGGAGACACATCTGCTTTCAGATTCGTTGACGTCACTGGACAGAGGCATCAGCGGATGGATGTTTTGGAAGAGCGGAAAATGAACGAGAACGAGGGACATAAAGTAGAAGACGCGATAAACGCAATAACGGCCCTGGAAAAAAGACAACGCGGCGAATCGGAACGTAAGGCCCCTTGCATACGAAATGGACCCTGGCTTGAATTACTCGCTGATGAGAAATTGCGGGAAGGAGTTCTCTCGCAGGATCGGAGGAGGATAAGGCAAAAAACTGAATAACGAAATCCTCTGGCATTAGCCTCTCATTTTTCCCTCAGTCGGACCGATCTGAACTTCCAAGGATAATGCTCGCCTGGCGTTCACCCTTAAATCACTTTTATTTCGCGATTCTTTTTTTATTAAAGCCCTTGGCAATCCCTCTCTTCCCCATTCAAACCGTCCTCTCGCCTCTGCTAACCTTCAGCTGGAACTCATACTCCTCGTATCGCCACTTTATTTTCAGGAGCAAGAGGCTGTGATTTCGGAGTCCAGTCGATTGCCTTTGAAGCCCCGAACATGGCGCGGATTTGAAAAAATGGTGCCCTCTTCCCACTTCATTCTAGAGTACGTGTAAAATAATGCGAAAAAGGATAGGAATCAAAGAAATTTGAGACGAGATGGGAATAGATAGGCAGGTATTAGAGAAACTGAGAGTAAAACAAAGAGACGGATGTGGAAGAGTGGTGGATTCATTCTGTCGACAATGAGACTTAAAAATTCCTCCTGACTGTCACCATTTTCAAATACAGGGTTACACACACGGGGCCTTAGAAAAAAATTTTGGTACCCAAACAGACTGATCTTCCTGTTCATTTTAATAAGCTACTTTCCACAGTCTACAATCGCTTCTATTTGAGGTTCTTGCAATTGATTTTCTGAACCTGGCACCACCTGACGTCCTGCCAGTTTGGAACACGTTATCCGTTCCTCGCTCATAAGAACTTGGTAAACTGTGCATTTTGAGTCCCAGTTGGTCCTTTGCTCCTCATTAGATTAATGACCTAAGTTCTCGGCCAGGCATTTTCGAGTTTACGGGTTGAGGTTCCCGAGTTTATTGGTAACCTTTGGGTTGATAAATAGTTCTGATCTAACGTTTTCCCACGTTCCTCAGGATTATTCATCATCAGCTACGTATGGGAGAAATGCTGCCATTCTTTGGATACTCTTTCGATAGTTATTAACCTATTCCATCCATCAGATTAATCTCCCTCATTCCCCCTTTTCAGAGGCACTCCATCATCCATACGACGAAGAACGCATGTGCCGATACACCACACGCGTGACGATACAAATATGTTGTATGAAATCTACATCCCCCACTAGTTATAGTGTACTAATTACCTCTGTGTTTCGCGGTTATTTTTCATCCCCGTCTTGTGCGGGTGTTTTCCCTTATTGTGAATTTTTCTCCATAAACATTCGGTTGAGGAGTTTTTCCCCATGACCCTAATCTTTGTGTTTTTATATGTATGTATCAATATCTATTTACATGTGTTCGTTTTTATTTATCAACTTGTCAATTAGTTCGTATCTACTGTTTGTACCGATTTTCTTGCATCTATGTATACAGGATTATTTTGATGTATTGATTTATCTTTCTAGATTGAACTTAAATGTAGTCAGTTGTTTTTGGTATTTAGTATAGTATTATTATCATGTTATGTCTCCAGAGGTTAGGTGAAAAAGAGGCCGCTTCGGCCTAACATCGCCGTAAGGGTAAAATAAATAAGTGAATTAATTAATGTTCCATTTTATGATTTAAATACAGGATATTAGAAACAATACAACTGGAAACTTTTCCTTGGCAATAGTGGCATATATCAGTAAACCAAGTGCTCGCAATAATTTTCTTGCCGCTCATAGATGGAAAAAATTAACTATGTCTACTGAGTATTTATACCTCTTTCTTAAATACATGGTTTTGTTGGTCGTGACTGCATCTTAGAAAATAAAGAGAATCTCAATACTTAATATTTGTAGCAAAGTTTTTATCACCTCAAGAATTGTTGCGGTAATTTACATCTGCACTACAAAAGGTGGAGTTTATGAAACGAATGCTAAAGAAATTCTCTAATTCTTGTTCAATTACTGCCAAATTTAAGGAATAACTAGCTATGTAATAGAACCTAAGCGGGACAATAGAGAAATATTGGTTGGCGAAGATGAGATTGGGTAATTAAGGGTAGAATAGAATGAAAAAAGCAGAGGGGGAAGACAAAGATAAAAGTTATTAGATAACATAAAGGGTGGGGTAAGTCACCGGGAGGTGAAGGAAATGGCGATAAGTGGAGAATATTATATTCGTACATACATACGTTTTAGGGCACATGAAGCTACCGAAAGGTAGAAAACTTACGTACTCTCATATATCTTATTCAAAGGCAAAAGATATAAGATGGGGTAAATTACCCAGAAACGAAAGAAATGGCACCGAATAGTGAATATTGCGGAACCTACCGAAATGTAGAACACTCACGAATGTATGTATCTCCAGAGGTAGCTGAAAGGGAGGCCATTTCAGCCTAACCTCACCGTAAGAGTAAAATAATAATAATGCGGATAAAAATAGGTGAGTCGAGATACAGCAACACATACGGAAAACTTGCGAAAGACGGAAGGAGAAATATAAATATAGAAAGCTAAAGATAAAGGTCGTAATATTTGTGGGGATTAGTGAGGGAAAAGGGAACTAGGTTGTTGTCAGTGTTCGTGGGTCAATGAAGTGAGCTTTCGGACGATCGGAGAGAAACTAAGGGTCCTGGGAGAGGCTGATGTTGGCTCCCTTTATATGCTGACGAGGGTCATCACCGCCCCTGCGGCTCAATTAGGAGACGCGGTCTCAGTGAAGGATTCCGGCATATAGAAGGAGCGGATCAAAAAAAATTATGTGACTTTGTGAGAGCGTTTGAATGGGAAGCGCGTACCTTGTCCTTCCCCAAGGCTACTTTAGAGGCAGCACCAACTCTTTGACGGCATTTCCAAAGGAAGAAGAGCTGAATTCGTCGTTGACGATACCAACGGCCGAATCGAGTTATGCGTTTTTTTTCGTATTTGGAGAGCGAAGTGTAAGAATGGGCCGTTATTTGTTTACAGTCCTTCGGAAATATCAAACGTTTCGCGGATCGATATTTTTTAAATGTCAAGCTAAGGCTCGAGGGCCTTTGGGGTCGCAAACCTACGTGTTGTTATCCGAGGAAATGATTCATTTGGAATGTTATGGGGAAAATTCATATTTTAAAAGCATTACAAAGGTTGGTGGAATGTAATTTTTAATGTCGTTGTATATTTCCGTACTCAAAAGCTGATTTTTAATGTCAAAGCCCGTATATTAAATAACAAACAGATATTATAAAAGGTAGAGGAATGTAAAGTATATTGATACATTGGATATTTCTTGAGGGTCGTTGAAATGTCCTACATATCGCCATAATGATATGAAAGTTTCGTTAATGAGGGATGTTAAGTCTCATTAATGGATACAGAAGACATACATGGAAATCATAAAATAAATGGAGCAATTTTCAATTCATAGCGCGGAATAAGATTTGCATATTAGTTTAATGTGATTTTTTTGGTATTCATTGACTCTGTAATGAGAATCTATCCTGCATTAACAACGCCTGTCTATTGGAAGGTGAATAAGGCAACGTCAAGTAATCAGATATTATTAAATGATTGTTTCATCGCCAGAAATCATACATCAGGCAATCAGATTCAGTTTCTATATATTAAGATACATGGACAGAGCTTACCAGGCAATTTAATTTAACTTCTATTATTATTTTCATGCATTGAATTGGATTAAATTTAACTTTTATTATTATTGCCAGTTTTAAATGTAAACCACTGAAAACGATTTTGAATTCATCATGGAATATATAATTAGTTTCTAAAAGTGATCGACTCATGGACGAGCAAACGAATAAGGACCAGAGAGGTCGGTTTTGATCGATGAAAGAACACTGAAAAAGAAGAAATAAGTTGGTCAGGTACTGAGAGGAGGGATTGCTTAAGAGTGAGTTTGACAGTAAGATAAAAGTGAGATGATGATAATAATACTATTCATCCCATAACATCCGACAAACCTAGATGGAAAAAATGGACAAATATGAAGAGCTTGAATGGTAGATAAAAAGTATCTGGAAAAAAACGGACATTCAGGCCATCCCTTTGGTTATTTCTGTCAAGCAACATAATATGTTGAGGTACTTGGTTTAGAGGGAAATATCATCAACATCGCTTATAAAGCAGTCCTATTACAAACGTTCCACATTATGCGTAAGTTTCTCAATGGAGCGGGACAATCAAGAATCACATGGGTTAGGTTGAATTCCCTCTCCATGTTGAAAGCCTGTTCATTTCATCTGGGGGGCAGGTGAGATTGTTCCAACAGAAATGCTGAGGAAAAAGAGATGATAATAATGATGATGACGGCTTTATAAGGCGAATTTTAGTCTTAAGAGACCACACTTACAATTAACCTTTTACAAGTCAGGACCAGAAACAACCATGCCTTAAGCAGGATTTGAACCTGGGACTCCGGCCTTGGTAGGATACACGCTAACCACTACAGAGGGAAGACAAAAATAAAAGTTATTGGATGATATGAAAGAAGGAAATTGCTATCGAGAAGTAGAGAAAAGGATAAAGAAGTGTATTTTAAGACACATAGACCGTTTGAGAGATAGAAAGAGTACTGAATGTTGTCAAGATGAGATAATTCTTAGAACAATATAAAGCTTCAAGGAAAGAAAATAGGAACACGGCTGTTAATGAATTAGGGGTTTAAAAGTTAAATTCCTATAAATCGGTAATCTGGAGCCTTCCGTTTGTTCTCCGAACGCGATTTCCATACGGCATACGGCTTACAGAGTTATTTTAAATCTCTAAAACATTCAGCTTGTGAAATATGGCAGAGCGATAAAATTTAATGCTATAAAAAAATTATGAAAGCTATACTTAATTTNTTGCGCAGGTTTTTCACACCCCCTTCTCTGTGGGGGGTTTTCTTGTTCTAATATTTGTATCCTAAGTCGCAAGGATTTTTTTCCAGACTCTACTCTTTCTAGTAGTAGTATTAATTTTAAAATTGCTTCAACAGCTAAGGTCGTTCCGCACGTGAGCCCACACCGGGAACCGAAACCGGAACCTCTTTCACCGAAGTCGAACGCATTAGCCATACGGCTATTGCAAGGAGAAATTTTGATTTTAGTGTTTTATGTTAAATATTTTAACCTCTCCTTGAAAGGGATTGTCATTGATCGTATGTTTAATTAATTAAATCATAATTTAAGATAGTATTATTGATTGGCATTGTTAATTGTAGTGCTAAATGGTATTGCATATAAATATTGATTATGGGTGAGAAGATTAGACAAGGATGACGTGAGGTTAGGATTGGAATTTTACCATCGCATCCTAACTTCAAGTTGAAAACAATATTCGTACGTTCGAACGTAAGTATGACATTAATATATTAATTTACGAATGATTTTACTGATAATAATGTTATTCAATTAAGAATTTAGACTTTGAAAGCCCAAAAATCTTCTATTTTGAGTTATAGCTCAGAGGAGAAGTTTAGTGGAAACACTATAGATAGAATAATCTGATATATTAACAAAGAATAATAATCCTTAGTATACATGTGTTGTAGTGTGTCTTATTATATATGTGTGTGTAGTGTGCCTATATATGTGTGTGTAGTGGGCCGTTGTCACAATTAGACGTTTTCCGAAGAAAAGTCAACATCGTAGCATAGAATTCTCTTGACATTCTCTATAAATTTGCCTCTCTTAGTATTTCATCTTCCTTCTTAGATCCAATACCTCTGAGTCGATTTCTTTTATTCAGTCAAAATTTCAGAAATTTTTTTACCTTTTCCACTCTATTCCACACTCACATTTTAATGGCCTTCAACCTATTTCTCACTTTTTTTATTTCGGGGCCCACGTTTTACACTAGTTAAACAAAACACTTCAGACTTAGATTTTCACAAGCATTTTCCAGATTTCCTTTACAAGACAATTCGTCATAGCTACACTTGTGATACAATATTCATGACTTTTGCATTAATCTTTTTGTATTCATCTTCGGACACGATGAAATGTTTCATCATACCTCATGATTAATTTATAAATCTCGCCAATAATATTCATAATGTTAATACTTCGGTGATCAACTTAGATATTTGCGCACTTGTCTATAAACGGAAGATATTTGACGTGGGATTTATTTCTATTATTACGAACCAACAACGAAGAGATTATAAATGAGAGAAATAGAAACTCCTGTGATTTCTCTAGGACTTGTCTAAAAATATTAAAATCTTCGATAAAATGTTTCAAAGGGCTTATTTTACGTATTTTAACTATATAGGAAAACATTACATAAGGTCATAAAATAAAAAACCTGCAAAATCAATTATTTGCATAAGATATATGACGAATTAAATGAGTAGCGACAGCGATCCGTACCAGGTACTGATCCCGGCACTGAAGGATTTCTCAGCTGCTGCTATTCTTCTTCTGATAGATAAATATCTACCAGATATTTCTGGTACAACTTGGAACATAGAGAGCGACAAATTATTTCTCGCCGTGGGTCAGAGAGAGAGATAAAACGGGAAAAAAGAGGGGATTCAGGATTTGAAGTGAGTATGCTTGAAGCGATGGAAGGGCGAGCAAAAAAAGGTAACACGTAGGGAAGAATCGAAGAATCTTTGTTAGGTAGGAAGTGGGGAAAGAATGCGTAGGAAGGGGCCCAGAGCGGTAAATCGCGTCGGGAAAGCGGTGAGTGGGAAAACATGTTCGCAGGAGCCAACGAAAAGTCAAAGCATGGGGAGAAAATGCAAGGATGAGGGGAAAAATAGACGAGGGAAAGGAAGAAGAGTGGGGGAGATAAGGGAGTGGCGTGGAAGTAAATAGGGAAGTCTCCAGTAAAGGATTTGAGTGGTTAAAAGAGGATGAATGTGAGAGAAAAAACTTTTACACGTAAAATTCGTGCCCGAAGCAAATTTTATTCATCAGCATTCTTTTATATTTTGAGATAAACTTCCGGAATGAATCGTTTTACAATGAAAAATATTTTCTGATTTAGTATGGAGACAAAATATGCTAAAGGAGGCTTGACAATAACCAAGTCAATCAAGATTGATGATAATTGAATTGCAGAAAGTTAGATTTCATTAATTTCGTTAATTTCTTCAAATACATTCTGAGAATAAGAGATTCAATTTCACTGATTTCAATTTCCCGAGATACTTTGTCTTAACTATTGCTTTACAAATTTAAAAGAAGACGTAGCGAAGGAAAAGTTCGCGAGCGATTTTATTTTGCGTTAGTTAGGCCTCATCTTGAGAATGTGTGTAGTGTATAGGACCCTGCTGATAAGTGTTGTATTCGGGAATTAGAGAAGGTGTATCGAAAGGTGATACGTTTTGTGAAGAACTGCTACGATAGATCAAAGAGGGGTACTCAAATGCTTCAGGACGCAGTATGGGAATCATATGAAGAAAGGAGATTTAAACAAAGGATAAATTTACTAAATAAGTTCATAGAAAGCACGTTCACGAATAATGTAGCCGATATAATGAGTCCTCCATGTTGCATAGGCCGTTCTGATACTGCGAGGATCTACAAAGATTACGGAGATAGATGATAGAACGAATCGATCATAGAATTAATTTTTCCGCAAAGGATACGTGAAAGTAATCTATTTGGGAAGTAGAGTCATAGCGCTTCTACCACATACCTCACGCCAAAAGGCGGCTTGTAGGGGATTTACATAGACCTAGATATATTAAGAAGAGCAATTTTTCAGATTACAGAAGAAAACTGTGAAAAGAAAGATATTTTTACGTTTACCACAAAAAGTTTATTCTATGACCGTGGTTTCAATTCCTTAGGTCATCAGCAGGTGTTCGTTCATGGTGAATAAAAAGAACTAAATATTCCGGTTTCCACGAAGAGGTCTTATTAAAAACTGGTGACTAGTTTCAACGCATTAGCGTCATGCTCAACTCACTCAATTGTCACTCAAACGCCATTCTTGCAAGAATATCTTATCTTATCTTCAATATACATCAAGTATGGAATCCGGCAGACGAAACATGCATCCGTGAACTCGAGAAAGTACAACGGAAAGCGATACGTTTTGTTAAGAAGTGCTACGATAAAAAAGCAAGCGTTACCAAAATGCTGTCAGATGCAGATAGGGAATCCTTAAAAGATAGGAGACTAGAAGCTAGATTGCGATTGCTCGATAAATATAGGGAAAGTACATTTGGAAGAAATAGTAGATATTATGAGACCCCCCTGCTACCCCCTGCTGCTAATAAGAGAAATAGATGCTAGGACGAGTCATTTTAAGAATTCATTCTTTCCGCGAACTATACATGATAATAATAGGCTAAAAAAATAGTCCGAACGCCAGGTGTTGTCACCCCCTGCCAAACGCCGTAAGGCGGCTTGCAGGGTATTTATGTAGATGTAGAATAACTATTTCTTTTTAAACTTATATACTCTAAATTAATTCACCATGAATAATGCTAGAAGGTTCCACGAAGTGAAGGTTGAAGTAATTCATTATGATTTACAGATGTGTGCTTAGTTTAAAAATGTTTGTGTTTTTTCAATATGTACATTGAATTTTCATTAATTTTAATCATTAAAACATTTTCTACACCTTTTGAAGTGCAAAAGTTTTCATTGTAAGTTACTTCCAATATTTTACTCCTGTGCTTTCGCAGTTTTTTTTCACCCCCCTTCTCTGTGGGGGGTTTTCTTGTTCTAATATTTGTATCCTAAGTCGCAAGGATTTTTTTCCAGACTCTACTCTTTCTAGTAGTAGTATTAATTTTAAAATTGCTTCAACAGCTAAGGTCGTTCCGCACGTGAGCCCACACCGGGAACCGAAACCGGAACCTCTTTCACCGAAGTCGAACGCATTAGCCATACGGCTATCCGGAGGCCCTCTACTCTTTCCTTTTGTTTTTTATTTTTTAAATTTTTTTCCCATTAAAATAATGTTTATTGACAGCTAACGGTATAAACATTACAATATTACAATATTAAAACAATATTACAATATTAAAAAAAGGTCTCAATACGGTCCCCCTGAGCCAAATTGGCTTATCAGGAGGTGCCTGGGTTTACACACATTACATTATCATGAAATACATTTGAAATATACCCAATATAAAATTAGTCAAACTCAATAAAATGCACTAACTTTAAAATTGCACTAAATGTAAAATCGTACTGATAGTAAAATTGCACTAGATGTCAACTTGCACACATTGAAAAATTTCACTACTTGTGAAATTGCACAAATTNTCATTATAACATTTACATTTATTACATTCACAATGCAGTTCATTTATAACTAACATTTAGTACAAATTATATTTATAATAATAATATTTTATTAGTCGAAAAAGCCATACAGAAAATAGCAAAGGACCATGTAAAAAGAAAAGAAAAACACATATTACGTTACCATAGATACATCAAAAAACTCATCAAAACAGAATGATTTCTGAGAAGCCAAGATGAAACAAAAGATTTAAACCTATTGATTGGTTCAGCTTGTAAATTCTTTGGTAACTTGTGTGTGAATAATATCCATACATACATAAAACGACATACTAGATTCGGTTGAACCTAGTCAATAAAGGCTTTACCTATCCATTCATGTACGCAAGCATAAGAAGAAAATAAGTGCTTATTAATCTCGGAGTTTCCCATGGAATAGTATAATGACTAGGTAATAAGTTATTTATGGAAAAATAATAGATACATTGAAAACGACCAATTTAAATTCCTATATAATGTGGCCTCCTTAGAGTGGCTGAGAGCGTACGATGGCTATTAAAAACGCAACCCTTACAGAACCCATCCGCAGCGAATCTCATCCCGAAAATTCGGTTACTCCATCTTGTACGCTCCTCCAGATATCTCGTTCACGGACGGACGGACAGAATCAAAACAGTGGCGCTCTTTTTTTTTCGTTCGAGAGGGGAAAAAGCACTAAACCAAATGAGCCAACCCTTCTGACTACGTGAGGCTCACAGTAGCATTCGCTGTACGAGGGAAATATAAAATAAGGACTGAAAGGGAGGGGGGGATCGAAGGTCCGTGGAACTGGTCAAAGGAGGAAAGGGGAATGGATACGGGGAAGAAAAGGAGGAGGTTGAGGGAAGTGATAGAGATGGATGAATCACTTATGTCTCAATGGAGAAGCTAATATTCAATGATTTCGAATTAGATTTAATTCTCTTATTCTTGAGAGACAAAATACAGCAGTCGCAGTTTTGCAGAAGAAAACAAATTAATTATACAGAGAGCTTCATTGTTTTGTAGTAGTATTTGTAGGCGGGAGTGTTGTTAAATCCTTGTCACCGGAGCATTGTTCCACTTGTAAGGATTCTGTGTGTCAAAATATCAGTGACGTCATAGTGGCGAAGTGGTTACGTGCTAGTAAGCTTGCGTGGTCGACAAAGTTTTTAGTGTACCTGTTTGCCTCGTTTTATTGTGGTATTTGAAATATGGGTGTATGTTGAATCGTCGCCACATGAGCATTGTTCTACTTGTAAGTTTTATATATAATAAATAATAATGATAACCGCTTCTCCCGTTTATTCCGAGCACACTCCTCATAAAATGTGTTAAAAGTTTGATAATTACATAGATTTAGAAAGAAAGAGACAAAGATGATTTTGAGAACACTCGGGTAGCCTTATTCCTCGATTCCTACGGATTCCGAAATGTCGGGAAGTTGGAAACACAGAGATGAGAAGGACGAAAAAGACAGATGCGATCGAGCTTAGGAGTATTCTTGGGCGCAAACTCACTAAGCACCGGCAGGAGCAGCGGTGGCGGCAGGATTCCCATGAAATCCCCACCGAATTCGTCGGCGGCCTGGATTAACCGATCCGAAAACTCCTCCAAGTTGCCATCGGTTAGTGTGACCTTTTGAGGAAAACTTCGGAGGGCTTTCAAGGAATCGCATTTGCCTAGCTCATGACTTCCATCAATATTCATACCTAAGTCACGCTGAAGCCATCCATTCAGTTTTAACCGGAAATGTTTCGGGCTCGTTGAGCGATCATGAATACTTGCAGTCTGACTTCCTTACGACGACTTTGTTTCGCTGAAAAATACGAGGGCTAATTTCCTGTCTTCATGCTTCACGTTGTTCATATCTCATTACGTTAGGAATACTGAACTGTGCTCGTATGCAATCGATACTAGCAGAGTAGAAAATTACTCTAAAGGGCTCATTCCCCAGCCTTACGTAGATTGAAGGCTAGTGATGTAAAGATGGGTAAATGTAGAGATTCAAAGTAAATGGGTAAATGTAGAGATTCAAATTAGTATGAGGTACAAGTAGAAAATCAATATTGTACCATTAAGCGTTCGAAGTTTATTTCACCGCGATGATTGCCATAAGGAAAATAATCTGTATCTTTAGTTTGGCTGATAATGCGGTGGTGTACTGTGCGCGGAAGATTTCTAAATGTTAAATGACAATCTATGCCGTAGATATTTTTTCCTAACATATTACTTAGGTTATTTTACAAGTAAAACTTCTTAAGTTTTCCTCTCTATTTCTAGCTACTTAATAATCTTTCATTAATATAATTAACGATAGGTTAGATGGAAGAAGAGACTTTTTAGTCTCAATCTCGTCTCAATAAAGGCCATCATCATCATTACCCTTTGCCTTCCATGCCGACTCTGTCAGGATAGGGTGTTTGTGGACCAGTGACCGCCGTCTCGTTCATCTAATAAAGACCTTAATGACCATAATTTAATGTAATACGAAGTTGTAAATATCATATGTTCTAAATAATATGACAAGTTGGTACCCGGTGTTTGCATATTTTTAGCTTACGTACATAATAAAAACATTAAAAAAAATAAATTTAACAGGTAAATCAAAGAAAATTAGAATTTTGAATCAAAGAAAATAATTTTTTTTTCTCTCGTGAATTTGAAGATACACTTAAGAAGAGAATGGAATGCTACAAAATACATATAAAAACTAACAAAATTCACCAAAGGTTACATAATAGTTATTTTCCTGAATTGAAAAGGCATTTTTTTTTCTTTGGGCCATACGAGCTTTTAATCTCTGTAATAGTTTAAGCAAGGTTTCATTCAGATTAACCCATCCAAAGAATTGTTGTGATATATTTCATGTAATAAGTAAACGGGAATTCGCTGGAAAGTTAATTTACGGAAGAAGAAAATATACCTCAGTTTCTAACATGCTTTATTTACGGTAGGGATTTATATATTATTTTTATTATTATTATTCGTAA